>QVRM01006728.1:0-40000 GCA_003439945.1 Dermanyssus gallinae
TTAACGAATTTCTCCTGTAGAAGATTTCAATTCTGTGTGGCACGTGTTGTAGTTGTAGTCTGTCCAGTATACTCGTACACTTTGCAATTGTTCGCTTCGGTACCACAATCTTCGGCCGGGTTCATTGGCCCCCACACATCCTTTCACCCTCCTTAACCCTCTCATGCATTTTGCTCCTGCTTCGAGGCGTTGCACCGTGGGTACTTTTTCCCTTTTGTGGGTACTTTTGCTTGCTCGTGTGTACGTCTTAGTCTCCCGCACCGTGTCAGACTTATTCGATAGTCTTACGAGTTTGCCCGTTTTTGTTTCAGAGTTTTTCGGACAATTGACGACGTTCCATGCCCCGAGCCGTTGTCTCGAGTAAACTTTAATTCGGAGCATCGACCCTGCTTAGGTCGTTCAGCGTTTCTTGCTGTCTTTTCATGGAGTTCAATTACAACTTTTTGCTGCTGTCAACTCTTCCGTATGATTGTTTTCGTTTTGCCACGCGGTTGTTCTGACCATCGCCGCCGCTTTATCGTTCTCACTATTGTTGATAGTTTCGGGGATGCGATTATCTCGTTCTTGCTGCTTGTGGTTAGTTTTAGAAACTCTTTCCGATAGTACAAGATGCTCCGACGCAAAACATGGCCTTTGTTTGTCGTCGCACGGAAGAAACCCGGCAGATATTAGTGTTACATCCTATCAGTGCAATGAATGATAGTAAACTCCGCTTAGCTGAAACTGGGTGGAAGCTGCGCTGCCCTAAGCAGCTATTGCGGGATAGATGCCAATTCTTATAATCGCACACTTCTATACCACACACAATATATATATATTCAAAAACCTCTGCTTGGTTTGCATCTCACGTAGTCGACTCGCGTTCGTTCAACCCTCCTGCCGGCCGAGGTCTGCCGACTTCTGCAAAAATCTCCTCACCAAAAGGGTCACGTTTAGATTTGGCACGTTTTGGGAGCGCATTAAACCCCCTGCCCACCACTTGTGGGCGGCGGTGGTGGTGGCGAGGCCGGTCGCCGTATCGAGCGAAGGTGCAGTCGCCACCGTATGATAACTTCATGTTCGATCATTGACAACCGTACCTAATTGGATGATTGTTCGAGTTTGATGACTGTTTGCCCCCCCTCCCCCCCCCCCCGCATCGGCATTTGTCAATGCTTCTCTAACCTACGACGCCGCCGCTTTCTGCATCCGACCTTTTCCCTGCGCTTCCGTTCCCGGCGTTAGCAAGACAATAGCTTGCTGGCCTTTCTCTCGGCCTTACCGGTGGTCGAAACGATCGAGGGACGCAACGATGCTCGACAATGGCGATGTCTCTCCGAGTCGCTCTGGTTGTCTCCCAACGCTTGTGTGTTGTGTTGCGTTGCGTTTGTTGTGTTGCGGCCGCTGTGCTATGCTCTAATTAAGCAATTAATAATAGCGCGATTCATTGAGGACATAAGCACTCGAGCACACCAACCCACGAGATGGGTGGGTGGGCATGCCCGTGTGAAAGGCGGAAAGAAGAACTCCGAGGTATTTCCGTGTTACCGTCTTTTCATCACTACTGAGCGGCGCGCCCGTTTGAAAGAGCTAATGAATACGACGCATTTGAAATGAATCATTGATTGTGAACTAACTAGTAGCAGTAAAACAATAACAGCAATAGCAACAGTCTTGGCAACAATAGCAACAGTCTTAGCGACATAGCAACAGTCTTAGCAACAATAGCAACAGTCTTAGCACAATAGCAACAGTCTTAGCAACAATAGCAACAGCTTAACATTAACAACAACAAGAACAGTAATAGAACAGCTAAGCTATAATCGCGTCGTTCAAAAGACAGCTCATTTCAAGGCTTGCCGAATGTCGTAAGTGCGAAGTTGCATACAGTGAGGTTTAAAAAGGAAATGTTTTGTCTTTAGGAATTTCTCTTTTGTTGTGCAGCTTTTCGCGCCTTCTTGATTGCTAAGAATTCGACCGACGTTTGGAGAATGAAATCGCCATAGAAGAACCAGTGATTGTTATTTCTTGCTTACCCCGATATTTTTTTTCCGTAAGAGATTTCCTAAGGTCTGTTCGTTTTTCACCATCCAACGAGCTCTGTTTGCTTTATCTTCCTGTGCGAGACGAGACCGTTTGAATCGAGATGTGATCAGTTAGAGCATGCATAATTTGTTTATTGGCACTGTGGTTACTGGCACAGCAGAGAGAAGCGCTTGCGTATATGATAATGAATAAATTAGCATAGACAGTTGACACTGATGTCGGATGGTCACATCGATGTTGACTTCGCCTGACGTACTCTATGCATCCGTAAACGAGAGCGCGCTACAGTTTATTCGTCGAGAGTATTGCCATTCAAACGATTGTGTATTTCTGCAAGACTAGCATGTCCATTGTACTTCTAGCACTCTGACTAAATGCATTTCGCTTAATAGAGAGAAATACGATGTGCTTGCCATAGACCGCATGATGGATCAGACGTCGCCTATACCTAAATAACCTAAACAACAACAACAACGAACAATTATTACAACAACAATAATATTTTCGTCGTTTTATTGAAGTAGACGGCGTCGTGAATTAGGACATATGTTGGACAAATATTAGAGGGAAACGATACAGAACGTGAGGTCGCGTTCAGAGCAAATTAAACGTGAGGCGTTCCGTCAATTCCGCGCCAAAATAGCTGGCGCAGCCTTCGATGTCCGCGCGTTGACCAGCAGGGGTGCGAAACTATTCGTATCGATCGGCTCGAAACGGCATAGGGAATTTTAGACCGATAAGTATAGATAGATAGCCGCACGAACAAATATATATATATACATACATATATATATACGTATGTGTCCCGTACGAGAAGAGAGGTCAACAAACCGAGCCACAACGGCGCGATAACGCTTCGAGGCCGGTTGGCACTGTATGATGAAATTGTCTATGGGTTTTGACTGATGATTCGTCTGGCGACTGATGAGGCGAATGATTCTCATAACTATAACGATGGGAGCGGCGGAAGCGACGATGATGAGGTCGAAGCCACGGGGCCCAACTTCGTTTTGGGGGCACTTTGTACACCACTGAGCGCGGCCTTTATTAAGCACGGCACAAATCAGTCAAGCCTCAGATCCAGAGCCTTTGTCTAGATGGGTTTTAACGTTACGCCTTGCCAACGCGTCGCGCCCAAGAACTCAGTGTTTCGTGAACCTCACCTTGTCATCACCCTGCGTCAGACCTCAACCGTTTATCGTTCCTTACTGCCATTTCACCTCCCCTTCGTCGTAGAACCTCACTTTTCTCTCAAACCTCGAATTAAAACGTCGACGACAAATATGAGTAGATTTCAACGAGGGCAGCGACACGGTATTTGTTCCGTGTATTTTGTTCTAGGATTGATAACTTTATTACGTTAGCACTTCGGAATGAACAGTTAGTTGTCTCCGCGCGAGCGTGTGGTCACGGGTTCTCTAACCCAGAATTAGCGCAGTTTGTTCGGTTTGTAATACTTTTCCATTAACCAAACTAAATGTCTATTGGGTTATCTCGTTTTTGGGCGTTCGTCTTGATTTGCTGCGCATCTTAATAGCCCCGACGTGACAGTAGAGCGAGAGAGAGAGTAGGATAGAGAGCGCAAATGCCGCTCACAACACTGCCGACTTTCGAACTCGCAGTTGATCATCCTATTGTTATTCGCCGGCCGAAGCCTCTCTAATTGGTCGCTCGCAGGCCAACTGTGCCCTACTGACGATACAAAATGGACGATGGCTCTACACTCGCGCGTATGCCCATGACACTGCTGATGTTGCTGTTGTTTTCTCAGATTATAACTATCTGCCTGGGTAGGAACATGACATTTAAGTCCCTGCGAACGGGAAACTATCTGCCTATCTATCTGTCTTCTCGCTAAGCTTGATAGTAGGAAAGTAGCAAACCAACGAGTAAGAAGGATAACAGAGCAGATATGAAACTAAAATGAGTATGGATCGCTAGAAGAGTCTCTCCGAATAGGGAAGTAAGCAGACGTTATAGACCTTCGTCTCAAGTGTCTGAAGATGTTTGCCAACGAGATCAGGACTGTGATCCAGATCGCCAACATCTCGAAAGGCGTTCTCGCCAAACAATCAAGGGCCGACAATCAACGACAATGTCGACAATCGGACGACAATGAACGTGCGTCGAGCGCCCAAATATGCTTGTGGGCCCGTAAAACACACAACCCTCCCTATTCCGTAAATATAATAGTAATATATACATTTCACTATATATATATATATATATATAATAAAAAAATAATGATACAATGAAAGACGGATGTTTTTAATCGAATATCTAACCTTTTTATTTGCTTTTTTTGTACAATATATATATATATATATATATATATATATATAATTATTAATACAATAATTTGAAGACTCGGCTCGTCTTTGTTAGAGAGGCGAGCCTCTTGCCCGTCGGACATGAAACAATGATTGACGCAGCGTTTCCGCGTTGAACTGCAACCAATATCATCTATAGCAGAAACTGCCATGTCCTCCTATCACCGGTTGCCGCAGCGACTCTGATTTCTAGCTCCACCAGGAAACTCCTTGCCATCTTTCCTAGGGGGGCCAGTGTTTTGAAGGTGAACGATGAGGTTTTGCTCCTGGCAGTGATAAATAGCCAGCTTGCGGTCTTCTGCAAGGCAAGTGGCTGCTCCTACCTCCCAACGAGCATGTGGCGAGCATTGAGAGATACGATGCGGTCTACGTACGCAGACACGGTGACGTCGAATACGAAAATGCGGCCTTTACTCTATGGAACAGGAATCGGGTCGTCCAGTCGCAGTTGGCTGTTTGACGACAGTCCAATTGATTCTTTAACTGCCGGGATGTGGGCTGACTGCATCGCTCGGTATATTATGTCGCTCATAGCCGAGTGCCTTGAGAACTTACCGGCACTTCTCCTGCAAGCAAAAGCATGCCTGCCCGTGGAAAGACACCGGTGTGTCACATCTAGCAAAATTATGTGCAAAGCAGACTGAGTCCCCCAAAACGCAGTCCGAAGACGATGCGAAATGTGCTATTGTCTTGCAATCGTCCCCATCCATATCCATGAGGGAATGGCCTGAAGCCATTTGCCTCTCATCGAATTAATCGCGGCTCTAAGCCTGCTTCTTAATGGTACTTGCCTGACTAATCAACTTCTTCCTTTTCTAGAACATTTTTAAAGAGGTTACGTTTTTGAAGAGTTAGTTTAATTCTAGAGTGTCCTCCGTCTACTATGGGCTCAAAGTCGCCCTGGGGTATATCTTCAATGCTCCGAGGGCCCGACATATTGAGATATCTAGGGTCTTCCCAACAGGCAGCATGGCAGCATGAACGCTAACTCTCAGCAATGCATGGTTTATCATCTATTCTCAATGAGCATCGCTCAAAAAATTCGATTAACATCGGGTATCGAATTGGCGACACTCCGGTGACAACCATAACTGGCGAGCTAGTCCTGTAGACCACACCCCCACACTATCACATCTAGGTCGCCTTAGTTACTTTCAAGCCTAAATTCAATTGTGAAATACTTTTTTTTTGTGAAACACAACATGTTTTGTGAAATACTACATGTTTTGTGAAATACTACATGCATGCTGTTAGCGTACTGTTACACTGGGTTCTTATTTTCCTCAAACACGCAGAATCGACATGCATAATTATCTGGAAAACGGTCAGCCTATGCAGATTACGGCAAATCCCAGGTATGTCAATCTACGTACCCCGCACATACGAGTACAATTATTTCATAATTTATGCTTGTGCCTCACAAATCCTATCTATCCCTATTTCTAGAGAAAATTTTGCTGCGATATGAATTGCATACTATGCACTTATGTAAGACGCATACAATAGTATGGTAAACATTATCACATGCTGTGGTAGATAATGTAGGAGGTGCCAAGAAACACCGCACATGTATATATATATATATATATATATCCCGTTTCGGTGTACATTATTGCTAATCCTACTAAACTTTTGATTTAGCACTGACTGAGCGCGAAATTCACTCTCCGTACAAATTCGTTGGTTTGCCTCGTTATTCAAAATAATAATTAAATCTCTGTGTTATATAATTCTATATGTAGAAACATCTTCCGCCCCCTAGTTGTATGGACTTTGGGAAAATAGTGTAAAGCCTAATGCTTGCACTTATGAGCGCTGCCTTATCTGCATAGTCTTAGAGAATCTTGTTTAGCAAAATCTTGCATGCTTATTGTTTATTTCGCAATAACATTGCATTTCAAGATGATAGAAAAATAGCAAAATCTTAGCTGATAGTAAAATGTCGCCCACTATCTTGTTACTGTGTTTGTTTTCAAAGCCAATACTAAAAACTTTGTGGATTACATTAGTCCGTATAGAGTCATTGTGTTGGACAGCACTTTTTTGAGGATAGTACGTAGGTTTGTCGTGAAACTATTAGGGGTAGATTTCCTAGGTAGGAGCAGTATAGGGTTAGCAAAGAAGTCCCAGTTTTTTACACCTACTCCTTTGTAAGGTAGCGCAATCGGCGCCACCATCCGGAAAAAAAGCTTCGTCGCAATCCATATTTCTTGTGTTAAGGCCCTCTAGAAGCAAAAACGCTGTAGAACACTTAGCCTGAGCGGGTGCCCGACTGACACAAGGTCCTGGAAAGTTCCTTGATACCGGCCAACTTTTGATTGGCACTGAGACTGCGGCGGTTCGTCAAGATGGCAGAGCGCCTTAGAAAAATCATCATCTCATCTGCTTACCGCCATCTCTCTGCCACGCTTACTAAGTAGGTTATGCTATCATGTGGTATAAGAACGCTGTTCAGTTCACACACACACACACGCGCTCATACATACAAACACCTATTAAGAGATATTGCGATAGTGATTCGTCCAGAGGGCTTACTATCAGCAGGAGACGCGACGCAACGGGCGTCGAGTCTGTTCTGACTACTCGTCGGCTCGATTACTCAACGGATAATCCCGGAAGCTCGTCAATAATAGTTTTAAGTATCTCTGCTCACGTATCCACTTCGACATTCAGCCTCAGCGTTCACGGCAACAAGGCGGGCGTCACCCGCCAGCGAGATTATTTTGAACATGAAGGATTCCGTGTGTTTCGTATAGCTACTAAGCTGCTCACTCTGGAGATCACTACTATAACTCCTAGCCTTCTGTTCGTGTAAGATGTAGAGTTATTCGCAAGGAATCTTTTTACCTGAAGCATACTTAACTCCGAGATTGTGGCATACCGCCACAAATCACGGTATATGCGCTATCATAATTAATGGCATACGCGTGGACGATTAGTGCGCGTGACAATTTAGTGCTCGTTGAGAGTTTGCGACGGAACTTTGTAAAACCGCAGAATGAGAGACATCTATCAGAAAGTCGGTGCAGCTAAACATCCGCCATCATAGCAATTTCTGGGCAGCTGGGGTTAGTGTAAAGATCATATCACGTACTTCATATAAGGCGCAGGACTACAGTTACCATTTTGTGATACGTAGTCTACGATCCATCTCACTCATGCTTCTAGTTCCGAAGACAGTGTAGCAGACACGATACGATTCGAACAAGAATCACTTCCACTTCAATAGCGTACAACTAACTGGCTCAACTAAATGTACTCTAAATTAGCTGTATACATTTTAATGCTAACCCTTAGCTAATCATGCGTGTATCACTTCTTGAAATAAGCAGTGCCGTTTTAGACGTTAATACACTTCTGTGTGTCTGCTCAATTAGGCGTCTTTAATCTCGCTCTCATATGCATACTTCGATGTAATGCCAAAGTAATACCGAGCCTGGGGGGGTAGGGAGGAATCCGGGTTTAGTGGGTTTGCGAGTCTCACACTAGTCACGCAGGCTGTTAGTGGCGCATGTGCATCATGCATTCCCGAAACCTCCCAGCAAAAAAAAAAAAATCTCGCCCAAGAATCTCTTTTCCCCACCGAATGATTGCATGTAAACACAGGCGTCTCTTTTAAGCTCCTTAAGGTTTTTACTCAATGCATACTAGCTGCTCGTTGTGATCAGACTCATGTGTCATTTTCAATTGACGGTGTTTAAAAATCCAGGGTTGGTGGATCCGAATACGGTGGACTTGACCATTCTCAGGCTGTATTTCTGCATTTGATTGAGAGTTTGACGGAGCCCGGAACGCGAGAGAGGGTGAGGCTGGGTCTGGCTATACTATGTGACACCCTTTCTGAACCACTATCTGTGACTCTCTACGCCAAAAGCATTAAGTCAAGCAAACTCGCGTGTTGTGAACGCGTTCCCATTCCCGGTCTGGCCCCTACGAAGAGACCGCTGCACTGCTGTCTCTCTCTCTCTAATGATATGCCGAGAGCAGCTGAGCACCGTATGAGTATCATTGTCATATGCATACTCATAATATGAGTGAAATAACTGTGATGATGATCTAAACGTGTTCCCATTTGCCTATCTTTCGCGATCTACCATGGTGAGCTAACCCTCCACTATGCTTGCTAATTGAAAACGTTCACCATTATCTTACCACATATTTGTGAGCGGCACATTGCCGTTCGTCATGGACATCCTGCAGTGAATTCAGCTGATAGGGCATAGTACAGCCGATTATCTCAAACAAACGCAAGCTCTAGTTATGCCAATGCTCTATCGTGGCATTGGCGTGTGAGAGAGAGAAAACGTTGTGAGAATACAACGTATTCTCACAACGTTATATACTTGCCGCAAAGTTGCAGCATCGTATGTCTACGCAGCCTTATTTATTTGAAAAAAAAATTTTAATCAGCAAAAGGAAGTTATTTCATTGTGTAAACGGCAACGCAACATGTGTGAGGGGTTTAGACGTCACATGTCAAGCCCGGTGGCGTAATGCATTAGTCGGCGCCTCGCAACCGGAGGAGACGTACAGGTGCGCGGGTTCGAGCCCCACCGTTGCATCATTGTAATTATGGGGGTCCGTCTATAAAGCAATGCGAAATGCAGTCCCGTGGACGTTAAATCTTGGCTGAGGGTCAGCCCGAAAACTTTACTTTTATACACGTCACATACTACACGACTTTTTCTCTAAGCCAACAAAAGCCGGCACGGCAGTTGCTCCTGTCGCCAACTTTTGACCTTAATTTCTTGCACAATTAACAAGCGACTCTCAATGCAAGGAGTGGGTTAATCGATTCGCCCAGATTTGCAAAAATAATATGTTAAAGGTCATATGCCAATTTCGGGCGTTTATTGTACAAAGAGGCCACGTGACAGGACACCGAGTCCTCTCATAACCTCTTACCGGCTGGAGAGAAAGGAACTCGTCCTTCTGGCTTGGTGCAAGCTGCTCCACAACAGTAACTGCATACCATGCTGCCTTCAATAAAATGCGGTTAATACATATCAAATGCTACCTGCAATCGTCTTAACCCCGGGATGCACGCGTGGCATATCTAACCAGCCTGATTGATGTAAGACACTGAGCGACTGTGTTTTGCCGCAGAATAGCACTTGGTCGTTCTACTACTTACGTTTAGTGTATCACAGAGATGCATAAAGTCCTATCTAACGCCTCATAACGCTTGGTATACTTGTTGCAAGCGCGATAGCTTTGAAAAACCTCTGATAGCTTCCGCAGCACTTACAATACGGAACTACTGTTCTTAGCCGCTCCTGGTGCTCGGTGACTGTGAATTCTGCCAGGGTCGTCTTGTCGTCCGTGACAATAGAACCGGACAATAAGAGATCTTTTGAGATATTTGGCCTGAATTTATACATCCCGACCGTGCGCTCAACGATGCAAATATACGGTGGCACTCACTATTCGTATTATTAGACCACGTGGTAATGACGTTTGGTCTCGAATCATCCTGCGTTTGGGGCAGGGATGCGCTCGAATTGACAAAAGACACAGCGTCAGAGTCAATATCGACCGAGGGTGTTCCTTCGACGGAGGCTGTCGTGTTGGAACTAGTAGAGGCAACGCCGAGGTGATTGGTTAGGTGGTCACCAACACTCAAGTAATAATACCAACAATATTCTTATAAAATGTATAATATCTTATTATATTGATCATCTGTTAGCAGTTGTGATATCTGTACATAATGATAATAATAGTCCAGTGTTTAAAAAACTATATATATATATTTTTTTGTTATTTCTAGGATCATTCATTTCATTGTTGACCTATGTTCGGAGGCGTGTGTTTATAATTGTAGTACTAATTACAATTTTACTTTGAGCGATGATCTATTTTTTTTAGTTTTCACTTGTCATTTCGAGTTATATTGTTAATAAAGTTATAGCTCAGTGTGCTCTTTTGCCTTGTGTGCCCAAACCCTTGTACCACTTTTCATAACGAGAACTCAAGCATGTGAATGTATGCAGTTCCGTAAATAAATCATGTCTGAATTGAATTGAAATTGAATTGAATTACTGTTCCTATTGCCAGTCGGAAGTGACCACTAAGACGTCCATCTGCCTAAAGGGTGGCAATAGCAACAAACAATGGCTTTAGCTGGGGGAGGGGGGTCACATTCATTCATCAGGACGTCAGCCATAGCAAGTATAGCTTAGAAAACGTACGTGTTCATTTTGCCGCGCTAACCGTTTGGTTAGTGGTGGACGAGTAGTTTTTATTTTGAGATCGCTGCCGTTTGGCCTTTGTCATTGCTGTTGCTGTAGTCGTCATCATTGTTTTAGTAGTAGTGGTAGTAGTAGTAGTGGTGCAGAACTTTCTTCGAAAGTGCTGTACTAGACTAGAGCCGACCTGCTTCATGAAGCATGGAAAAATTCGTAGAAAGTGGAAAAAGGGCCACACCTAAAGAGGCCTTCCTGAGTGGATCACCGACGAAGATAAGCTCGGAACCCGACCTCACGGGCCGAAGAGCACTACGCGTAAATAGTGCATGTGTGTTGGTCGGTGTAGCAAGCAAAGCGCAAATACTCTACAGCTTTACCTATCACAAACTGGGCAGTACAGAATGCAAGCTAGAAGTGGTCGAATTTCTAGTAATGCGAGATGACACCGAAGCGGCTGTGCGGAGCCGCAATTAGCTCGACGAGGTATACAACACGGTACGAGTTCTTGTGAAAGAAACGACACAAACTAAGGCTAAGGAGAGTTTTAAGATTGCAATAATAGCATTGGAAAAGCTTATGATATTAAAGGGTACAGAACGGGCGGTTCCCAGATGCAAGCTGGAACGATGGCGATAAATGCAGTACACAGGAGATCGCCAAGAAAAAATATCAAAATCCTACACACGCTTAGAACCAAGCTCGAAAGCAAAGAAGAAACCAACAAGTAGCTAACAAGTCAACTTGCAGAAGAAAAAGACCCAGGAGCAGCTGAGAGAGCAAATCAGGTAACCCAAAAAGGTGCCGAGAGGTGAGCGTGATAAAGCCACACATGTTAAAAGCTGGCCGCGGAAGATTTTCAAAGAAACGCAAACTGTAAAAACTGTATTATATGCGATACGAAGGTCAGAACAGTCCTGTTCGAAGACGAAGATGCCAAGAACAGGCACTCATCAGACACGTAACACTATTCGTTCTAGCAGCCATAAGACTCGAGTATTTGACAATTGGTAACTGCAAATCAGCCAGAAAGACATAGATCTGTCAGAACCGGCCACAACCAAGAAACCGCTAATTAAAACCTTTCGGGTTTGAATAGTGGAAAGCTCGAAAAGATGGAAAACCTCGAAATCATCATGGCTAAAATTATACTTTACGGCGGAATCGCGACTCGCCTAAAGCCGAGTCAAATAAAGTATTCAAAATTACCACAAAATAAATAAAGTACTCAAAATTACCACAAAAAGGCCGACCCAAGCAGTCCTAGAGCGGGTGATGTACAGAGTCAAAGCCAGCCCATTTATGGTAAGGAACAATGTGCACCTCCTACCTGAAGAAGGCATTAAAATGAGATACAAGGGAAACCAAAAGTGTGAGCCACAACTAGTTTCCTGTCAATTGTGAGTAAGGTAAGACGTCACTCGATGCCAAAGAGCTCGCTTGCCAGCTAAGCTCAAAAGTACGCACTCTTTAGAAATAGTCAACGACGCAATTGTTCAACAACCTGTCCGAAAAGAGTTGTTAACCTAACTGCGCTAACATAACAAAGTTATATACGTAAATTGACAATTACCAGGCTGACTGGTCTTCGGTCGCCGTCCTCGGCCTCGTAGTCGTGAGCTTTTTTGTCCAATCAGCTCTATTTCTAGCGTTTCGTTCTTCCTCTGTCCCTAGAATGATTTCTACAAGTCTGGTAGCCTGCTCCTATCTGCACTCAGCCATTCAGCGTGCAAGCAGGACACACCACAGGGGAACAGCACAGGTGGTAGCGCCGTCGATGTGGTAAGCGACTGGATTGCGGGGCACGACTTTGACCACTAGCACCCGGAACAGAGGGCGAGGTGGTGTGTCTTACGGGCAAAAAAACAGTTACAAAGGCATCCGTTTGACGCTGCACGCGGTATGATGGCATACAAATGAATACGTTCGCCCCGATACGTCGGCGTAACGGTAAACCGTCATGCCCGAGGTGGGATGCAAGTGGATGCAGGTTATGAGCAAGGCTGGCAAAACAGCATTTAGTGACCAAGGTAAAACGAAACGCTGCTGGAACTTCAACGAGCTAGAGTGACACGCCGACAGGCAAATGACGAGGCAGAACGACGACCGAAACCTGCCTACATTAGAAGAAGGGATATGAGAAGAAACGGACGGGCGCAAGAAACAGGCCCATAGAATATTTAGCGATGCAAAACGAGAGTTGATCGAACGATATAAATTATTATTTTATGTATTCAGTAAAGGTAAAAAGTAAATAGTAGTATGTAGTCGTTGTTGCTGCTGCTGCTGTTGTTGTTCAGTCAGTCCTGAGGGCGCCAAACACTTCAAAAATGAAATTCGTGAATTCAACGATCTAATGCTTTGCTGAAATAATGCTAATAATAATATAATGCCTCGTTGATGGTGCTAGTTCTGTTGCTGCTGGTTATGGTCATCGCGAAGATGTCGGTGGCCGTGTTGGCCGCATCGTCGAGAGCCCATCGGGAATAGCATATCTCTTATAGACTCGGTAGTTGCTGCTACTGCTGTTGCTGCGACAGCTCAACTCAGACATGACATCAACAATTCGTCGCGAAAGATGCGACGAGCAAACCTAACGGGCGGTACGCGGACGACGTACTAGCCAACATTTGACCATTTACATTTGACATTTTACCAACATTTACTTTGTTGACTGGCTGCTACTCTGTCACGAGCGCCAGCGGCGAGTATGAACTCGGCGGCGACGGCGGAGGAGGAGGAGGCGCCGCCGGGGGGGGGGGCTGACGATCCCGGCGGAATCAAACCGACCGTCAAACAGTTTAGCCGTGCTTTGAAATCGATGATTCCGGAAGAGACAACAACTCGACTTGGCTACTAGACTCCTACTAGGCTATTAGACTAAACATCGACTGGTAGACTGGCCAGCCGACCGAGACGAACCGACAGACAGGCTTGTTTTTGTTTTGATTGTGGTTGATGCGGGCTTCGCTGTGGTACTGCCGGTGTGGTGTTATTCGGTAGTGATGGTAGTTGCTTTGCTGCGGCTGTGGCTTTGATTGTCGGTGTTTTTGTTAACATTGACTATGACTTCATCGTCAATGCTGTTCCTGCTGCCCCGTTCTTGTTGTCGATAAAATGTTTGCCATATTTATTGCTGACGATTTATAGTCGCCATAGCTAGTGCACCGTATCAAGTTTTTAATAGCCAAACCACTCTTTCTGAGAGATCTTCGACAAGCAGCTAGATATAGTCGTCTATATATATATATATATATACTCGTATATATACCTTACAATTAATGAAAATACTCAGATAAACAAGCAAATAAGTGCTATTTAGTAGCTTTAGTCTGACTGCCTTTACTCTTGTCAACCGTATATATAAAACGTATATGCATGTACATATGAATATGTGTTTACACGTTGTTAAATATATTTATATATATATATATATATATATATATATATATATATATATATATATATATATATATATATATATTGTTTTCCTGCGACGGAAAAGTTGTAGGCCCAGACCCAGTTTGCGAGAACCGACAGGAACCACAGGAGGTCATGGCTGGCTGTAGAGGGAACTTCGCACTGCTTGTTTTTGCGTTACATGCATGTGCTCGCTCGTATACAACTCAAGCAAGTTTGTGGCTGGTGGTGGTAGTACTTTGAAATGCCATCTGAGCGGATGGCCAACTGGACTCCGAAAGCACTGTCGTCGCCGCCACCGACAACCGGACGGACGGACTAACTAAATGACTCTACGAGCCCACGAGACAGCGAAAACGATGATAATGACGACGACGAAGACGACGACGGCCATGATGATGCTGATGATAAAGATGGCGGCGACGACAACAACAACGCTGCCAGAAAAAACGGCCGACACTTTGCAAATTAAACTCTCGTGAACGAACGGCCGCATTCCTTCAAATGCCCAATGTCCTACAGCCACACGAGAGCCTTATGTAAGTGTATGTGTTCTCCGGGGGGTTCCCGGGGGCTCTCATCCAATACGTTCCGGCCTCGATTTCGAACGTTAGGTCAAACGCCCTCTCGTAGTCACCCCCCCCCCCCCTTCGACGCTTCGAAGCGCTTGTGGCGTCGCTTGCTGCCTCCGACCCGCCAAGTAAGCTTGGAGCGTTGCCAGATAGATGGATGTTCGTGTCTATCGTATGCATGTATGCATGCCTTGAAGGCGTGCTGGTATCGCGTGACGGCCGACGCTATGTGTGACACGGGACAGAGGATTCCCCTTACAGCGGCGAACCGGCTTTGCACGTGCCCCCCCCCCCCCCCCCCCGGCACTCCCAGTAGATCGCGAGCGACAAAAAGAAAGGCAGAAAAAGAGAAAGAGAGAATAGAAAGAGCTATTTGCTGTGAAATCGCGAATAGAGCAAGCAGTAGTAGCAACTGACCTGCCAAATCGTTCCACGGTCTTGGTTGAACATTGAAGCACGTTCGATGTGCTTGAAGCTCGCTGAAGCCGTTCTCTTTTCTCCACGTTGTGTTACTTATTCAGACGTCGTCGTCACTCTGAGTTCTTCGTCTGATCAGCCTGACAGACGTCATGCGACGTGAGGACAGTCGAATCGCGCTCTCGTTTTCATCTGGCCTGAGCGTCTGACGCTTGATGTTGTCAACTCGTTGGCTCGCATGACGGAACGGCGTTGTACGTTGCGCTTGCTGCGTGGTTCTTTTGGTAACTCAATAGCACCATCTAGATAGATGGGTAGATCCGTGGCTTATACGTACATAATATGTATTGCGATTCAGTGCTGTGAATGTATGAAAGGTCTTATTGAAATGTTCGGCATCTCGACGTACTCTTCTGGTGCGCAATCAAATCATGGGATTTTAAGGGGTCATAAGTTCGACTCCAGGGTCGACTACTTCCTTCAGGGAGGCGATATCTTACACTTTTGTTGTCGTTATTATTATTACAAGGTACCCTCAGACAGAGGGTGTTGTTAGAACTACAGAATGGCAACGCCGAGATGATCATGTTGAGTGGTCACCAACACTCAAACAGTAATAATAATAATAATACAAACAATGTTGCAAATATTATATAGTTCGTATATTAGTTACTGTGATACCTGTGCATATGTATATTACGAATTAGACCTTATTAATAAAAAAAAAATATAGCACGTTTTATGTACTCAACCTCGTGGAAGTTCGTGCTTAATTCGAGACCAGGTTATGATAGTGACATGCCAAAAAGTCATAACTGGTACTAACACAACGACAACATTTTGACTACTCTTTTTGCAACTTTTACGGCCACCATGACCAAACTTGGTCATTTACCAGTACAGTAGCATCATGGCATTACTGGTCACTTATACCATTAAGATTACTTGTACCATTTCAGCTAGGGTTTCTTCTTCTTCTGCTGCTGCTGCTGCTAATACTACTACTACAATTCGGATGCTTCCTATGGCTCTGTTGCCGCTGCTGTTCACTTCAAAGTCCCATAGAAAATAAATACCTCTTAGCTTACGACGAACCTACTCCAAGCACCACGCTGAGCAGAGGCGATGACATTCTACAGCTACGGAACCATATATATATATATATATATATAAATAAATTGCAGGAGGAAAAAAAAAAATATATATATATATATATATATATAAAGAGACAGAGAGAGACAAAGAGGAGGAAGGGGAGAGAGAACCCCAACTTAAGCAAATATGTAAATTCGAGATAAAATACTGTTTTTACATTGTATTTAATACAAACAATTATATATAATAATAACGTAGACATGTGGGAATTATGCGTGGAGCGGCACGTCTGAAAAAGGCAAAATTTTCGACGTTGCTGGTAGATTTGCGTTGTTTTAACGAATCACGAAGTGTTTAATCGCAGTTGGGCGTAACTGTGCCTGGATCTCAGTGACACATTGTCTAATCTCCTTCAACCATGTTTGGGTGGTCGTAGACTTGTTAACGTAAAATACTGACTCCAAACAAAACAAAGAGAGAGGAGTCCCAAGATGTTAGGTCGCACGATATAGGCGGTCAACTCCGCTCGCCCAGGCGGGATACTACACGACTAGGAAATAATACCTCGTATCGCAATAATGCCGATGTTTCACGTGATATGTGTGTGGCAAGTACATCCTGAGTTAAAGCCGCCTATATTTGAGATCAATGTTATCCAATTGAGGGATTAGAAATTAGTTATCACGCTCCGATACCGCTGGCCAAAGAAAAATGGTGCCTACAGCCTGAAATCAGCACTCAAGCTGCGTTTCTCTTATTTACGAAGCGATACCCATGCAAGTGGGCCTAATCGCTGACGATGGTTCTGTTGGAAATCAACTCGCCGTTCACTCTGTGATTACTTAACTGACTCTCGCAACTCTCGTTGCTCTGCATGTTGCTCTGTAGACTGGACTGGAGTTGTTAAGTCAGAATACGTTGCTGTATCAATCAACCATCCAGTGTTTTTCCTAACGGCGGATGACGTCGTCTGCTGTGATCGAATCGAACTCTTTTTAAGAGTTAGACTGCCAATGCGCAGCAGCAGCCGCAGCAAAAATTGCGCCAAATGTAAATATTGTTTGCTTTTGTTGGGCCACCCTGTATGTATGTATCTAGAATACGATATCCATACATACATTGATTGCGTGACCCAGGTACACATGGGGAATCGACGTGCCACGCATTTGTTAAAGTAAACATATGGTATATATATGTATGTATATATATATGATTATATATATATATATATATATATATATATATATATATATATATATATATATATATATATATATGCTGCTACACCCCTTCAGATTAGAGAGGGCCGAGAGAAAGGCGTATGGGCAGGCTGTCGGATGAGCTGATGGCGATCGACAAGGTGGTTGCTTAATACTACTGTAGTTGCTCTTGTTGTTCTACTTGTGCTGCGGTCGTTCTTGGTTGTTCTGGTTGTTGCTGTTGTTGTTGTTGTCAATGTTGTTGTTGCTGCTTCTGCAATTGCGGCTCTGTATGAACACGCCGGGAGCACAAAGGAAAACTTGCCCAACTAGGGGGGGGGGGAAGGGGCTGCGGTTGCGGCGGGCTAGGATCGCTAGGGGAGCAGAACAGATGGTTATAGATGCCACGAATGATTCACGCCATTGTGGCTATTGACACCGCCGTTGTTGTTGTTGTTGTCACCGCCATTGTCGTTGTTGTTGTTGTTGTTGTTGTGTTGTTGTTGTTGTTGTTGTTGTTGTTGTTGTTGTTGTTGTTGTTGTTGTTGTTGTTGTTGTTGACGTTGTTGTTGCTGTTGTTAGTGTTGTTGTTGTTGTTGTTGACGTTGTTGTTGCTGTTGTTAGTGTTGCTGTTGTTGTTGACGTTGTTGTTGCTGTTGTTAGCGTTGTTGTTGTTGTCGTCGTCGTCGTTTCGTCCAAAATCCAAAAGCAATCTACGCATGAGCGCAGTAGTCGACTGCATCCATAGAAGACAAAGACATTCATTCCCCCACCGCGCACCATTCGCCGGCCAATCGCTCCTCCGGCATTGGGTTTCACGTAGACCGTTTTGAACTTCCATCGTTTCCACCGTTCACACACACACACACACCATAGACACACGTACTCACACTCACTATACACACATACAGACATACGTAGACGTATAGTATGTGTATGTGTCTGTCTGTCTGTGTGTCTGTGTGTTGACGAACTTAACGGAATGGAACATACACGCGCGCGCCAACACACAATCATACACTCACAGGAACGTTCCGGATGTAGTATGGTACACAGACAAACATAGATGATCGGGCACAGATCGACTATACGATGCCGATGCCTATGCTCGTCCGTCATTAGTCGGTCGGTCGACACAATTGGACGCACTGTGTGGCCCGGGGTGTCTGGATCTCTCTGTTCAAAGTACGAGAGTTCAAACCGAAGAAAGAAAGCGAAAGAGGAAGCAGATGAAAGAGTGATCAAATCGATCCATCATTTGTCATGACGATATCGACGATAACCACCGACAGTCTTCTGGTCACCGTACGAGGCAAAATGGCGTGGTGGCCAGTGGCCAGAGTTCGACACCGAGCTGTGCTTCCCGTATTCATGGCGGTTCTGATTGTTGCCGGCATTATTGTCGGAGCTATGATCGGGTCGTCCAGCAGCAGGGGCGGCCGCCGGGAAGACGACAACGCCAACGTTCATGCAGGAACGATGCCCAGGATGACGCCGACAACGACGACGACGATGACGACGTCTAGGATCGCCACCACTCGAGGTAGCACTACTCGAAGCAGTTATAGTTCTACTAGCAGTGGTAGTCGTAACAGCAATAGTGGTCATCGTATTAGTAGTAGTAGTAGTAGTAGTAGTAGTGGCATTAGTTCCACGACACTGACTGTCCAAGAGCAGCAGCAGCAACAGCAGCAACAACAACAACAACAACAACAGAATGTCGTCAGCGAGAGCATGAAAACGATGGCTTCGCCCACTGCCGCATCAACAGCCGCGCACTCGGACGCAACGTTGTTGTCGTCGTCGCCGACGTCCGAGGCCGAGGTCCAGGCAACGGCCGAGGTCGAAGCAATCGCCGAGGTCGAAGCAATCGCCAAGGTCGAAGCAACCGCCGAGGCGCCGACGCGACGTCCTCAGACAGCTTCGTCAAGGTCAAACTCGTCCAGCACCAGCAACAGCGGCAGCGAG
Organism: Dermanyssus gallinae; assembly: GCA_003439945.1. Taxonomy (NCBI): domain Eukaryota; kingdom Metazoa; phylum Arthropoda; class Arachnida; order Mesostigmata; family Dermanyssidae; genus Dermanyssus; species Dermanyssus gallinae. The sequence continues at coordinate 19,209 of QVRM01006728.1, forward strand.
AGCAGCACAACCACAACCACAGCTCCGACTGTTTCTACGTCGGCGAATATGGCAACCGCAAGCAGTGACACTTCGTTTGCCTCGTCAACCTTGTCCTCCATCTTATTCTCATCGTCGTCGTCGTCGTCGTCGTCGGTGTCATCGTCTTTGTCTACTGCTGCTGCCGCTTCTTCTTCTTCGGCTTCAGCTGCTGCTTCAGCCACCGCAAAGCCTACTACGACACCAAAGGCCACAGCGAAAGGCCCCGCTTGTTCATCACCGCACGCCGCAACACTGAGTAGTGGACGACATCCGGCATTGTCGATATCTTCACATTCTTCTTCTTCGCCGACGTCTCAGTCATCACCATTGTCACCAGCAGGGTCGTCGTTGTCGTCGTCGTCATCGTCGTCGTCGTGGACAGTACCTGTATTGGGATTGACGTCCACCGCCACCGGTGAGAACGTGGCGAACGCGGACGCAGGTGCACAGCGTCGGCCACCAATCTCCACCGACGACGACGACCTCTGGAACGCCTACCTCGAGCCGGCCGGACTTGACGAGCGGCTGCAGTGTCCAGCTTCCTCTTCCCCGCCCGCGGCCATGCAGCTGGTGCTGCTGCTGCAGCTGTTGCAGCCTCGTTCGGACGATCTCCGAGCTGTCATGGAAGAGCAGGGTCGCGTGTGGATGCTGTTCGATCATAACGACGAACTCTGCGTGCTCGTGCAGGCTGAGCCGGGCGTCAAGCGACACGAAGTCGATCTCGACTCGCTGTTCGAGAAACGAGTGTACAATTTGTCGCTGATCAGAGACTACTTCACGCAGCTGCCCTACAACGTGACCAGTGGCCACTACAGCGAGCGAAGCGGGGTCGACACAATCCTCGACGAGTGCAGCGCAGACGAGAACGACGATCGAAAAACGGTCGTGCTCCTGAAACAGTGCCGAAGGTTGCCTCCTGGCTGCTACCTTATCGATACAGAACGCGGTGACGCTGGCTGTTGTTAGCACGCTGGCTGTTGCGATGTTACGGAACCCCAGTGTAAAGGCAACTAAGCCGTTTCGAACGCTAGTGCTAACGTTCGACGTTGCAACGGTCGTTGGCAGGCCACCAGACGTGACGCATCATCCCGCAATGGACCACGAGTACTTTTTTTTACAGTCCGGGAATGCAGTTGAGAGCAGGTTAAAACGGTGACCTCGTGTAAACCGGTTGGCGCGTACATTACTGGTCTGCCATCACTGGTCATTCTCACGTCCCCACGGGCATGGGCCAAGCGGATTGATATGCGTGATGATCCCTCGCGGCGCTGACATGATGCGTACGCACTTGGCGAAGATCAATTGGATTGCATCCATATGGATAGACTATATGGATTAAATAGGGCGTGTTGATGCAAGTTGACTGAGTTGTGTGGTGTCTTTTCTCTTCGTGAGCAGCAGAGTGAGCAAGAGCTTGGATACTTATGTTCTAGAACACGTTTCTCTTTACCTTCTTCTGCGTCTTTGTTTGATCTGCTCGGATATTTTTGGTTAGCAGGTTTACAATCTCAGAGTCTGAACGCTGACTTTCGATCCAACTCTCCGGAGAGAGTATGACGAAATAATGTATACAGAGGACGAATGTTTATTCTACGGATCTCTATGCAGGACTTATATATATATATATATATATATATATATATATATATCTTCAAGGTGTTCAAACCCAGTTTGGCCAGACGTGATGGGTCATTGATTTTAATACAGTAAACGGTTTTTTAATGAAATCAGTTAAAAAAATCGAGAAAGTTTAAAAAATCGAGATCCTATGACGTCCTATTTTTATCTTCCATGTTCAATACATTATAATTTTACAATTACTTTTATAAAACATGCACATTCAGAAAAATGCAGATTTACTGGGAATCATTTAGTACCAAATAGACGGTAGTTTGATTCGTTATGGCTGCCGCTAACTAAGCAATTTTTATACCTACATATAAGTTTAAAAAAATGTAGTTTTACAAAAGCTTATTTAGGCGAGTTTGCGATCTCTTTTAAACTGACCAAGCTGGGGATGGACACCCTGCATAATATATATATATATATATATATATTGCAAAGTTCTTGTAGTTTTTGCCTACAGCAAAACATGAATTTGCAAGAACAAGCGGGTGTATTTAATTATCAACATAATCTCCCTCTCTAACAGCGCAAATGTCGGCACACAAGTAAACTGAAAATTGTATGCATCTAGGTAATGGTTTCTAAAATGTAAATAATGTTCCCCCTTTGACAGAATAAATGTGCATTTGAATTGAATTGAATTATTTACGGCTGGTGTTACTCATAAGATGCCTCGCGTTGCCTTGGCAAAAAATTACCCCTTAAGTTATTCTTCTTTTTTTCTTGAACTCGTCTGAGTTGTTGGCGGTAGCGATCCGTGATGGCTGTCTGAATCCGTCTCTGAGATTTAAAAGTGTGAAAGATGCCTATGGTATCCCATCAATCGCACAACATAGCCTTATTTGAAAAAAAGACGCTTTGCTTGGCTTGACTTTAGGAACTGCCTGTGCCCTCGGCCTAACGCCTTTATCTGCCTACAAAATTTTAGAGAACCCTTTTTTATATCGCAGGCTGCCAAATGATCCAAGAACGAAGCTTGGAGGCGGCGATTCACGAGGAAAGCGCGGGCGCGCATAGGCTCCCATTTGTCACGAACACTCAGTTCGTGAGGAGCCCACTTACACAGCTTAGAAGGTATTTCAAATGTGCCGAGCGTCCTCACGATGGCTGCTTGGTCAACTTCAAGTTCCTCTGCGAGTTGTCGAGTAGTAGCTATTATATTTTGTTGTATCTCTAGGTCCGGTCAGAATGTCCTCGTTTAACAAAGACGTTGGACCGAACCTTGCTTCATCGTCCAGATGAAAACCTCCACCGCGGAACTTGGCGAACCATTTTTGGAAAATCCGTTCGTCCACTGGGTCGACTTCGAAGACGGCAGAGATGTTTCGTCGACAAGCTTCAGCAGTGTTTCGTCACTCCTTTCGAAACGCTACAGTAAAACATTCTCAATTTTAGCGTTGACATTCACCTTTCTCCGTCTTGGCAGAAAGCAACTAATCTTTTGGCGCCAAGACGGAGTCTGCCGGCTGATGTTGCCTGTAGGCGCTGCAAATCGTCGAAACGAGTGGATGCTAAAACGGCAAGAGCGTTAGTATATATATATATATATATATATATATATATATATATATATTTATATATCTTGTTTGTTCGTACACATAACTACGCAGTTATGGCTACATGTGCAGCGGTAATACGCAATGGACCGTCTTTAGTGGAGGCCCAAGTTACGTGGCGTCATATTCGCTCATCCATTTAAGACATGTCTATTGTTTACTGCTTTCACACACACACACACACAAACACACACACTGCATTTACGTGGCATTAGCATGCTTGAATCCTTTGCTTCGCTAGGATGCTAAATGTCACGTTTAACCAGACTATGTGCCGACGAGCCGCCTAAGCCGATCGAGACGGTCCACAGCAGCCGTAAGCTGCACTTGTAAAACACCCACGGAGTTGCCAATTGTTGCTCGTGGATTATTCGTGCATCTGGTTACAATGGTTACCATGTCCGCCATATCTCCGTGGCTAATCGTTCGCTATTGACGCTACTCGAACGGCTGTTGACAGCGCTGTTGTGCTAGCTGGACTTGTAGAGAAGTGAGTGTTTTATTTTTAAAAACTAGAATCTTCGAGCTTCACAGTCTAGTTCTAGGTTCTAGCTGCGTGACAACTTCTTACTACTTACTGACTGACTGGCAAGCTGAGCTCAGCTCTCAGTAGACACTAAGTTTGTCGCACCAAAAATCGTCAACTTCACTGGCCGTATGGCGGCAGTGGAACCAGCAACAGCAGCAGCAGCTGCAGCTGAGCTAGGGTGCATCGTCTCATGCTCAGGTGGTCGATTTTCGTAATTTGAGGAACCGTCCAGACACTGATGGCGCTTCGGTTCGCTGAGAAGGTACTGGCCGCCATCCAACATGTCTGCCCACTGTCAGCAATGACACCGTTAAACTGTCGGCTGTTCTCGCCGCCGTCGTGGTCTGCCAATGGTCGCCTTATCGCTGTCGGCCTACTTGTAGTTGTACTAACAGTGATTACGGGAGCAGTGGTCATCTTCGTTCTGAATGGAGCCCAAGCTGAGTCGAACCTAATCAGTGATGAATCAGTGGGGGTCCAATCGACGACCTCGAATAGTTCCAATTATACGGTTCCAGTTAGTCCAACTACTACTACTATTACTACGCACGCGGCGTCGTCGTTGTCGTCGCCGTTGTCGCTGACGTCGACAGTACCATCGGGATTGGCGTCTACGGAGACCGGCCAGCAGCAGCAGCAAGAGATCGAAGACAATGCGAGCACGGACCCCGGTGCACAGCAACAACCACAAATCTCTGCCGATGACCTCTGGAACGCCTTCCTCGAGCCGGCCGGACTTGACGAGGGGCTGCAGTGTGCTGCAACCTCCTCTTCCCCGCCCGCGGCCATGCAGCTGGTGCTGCTGCAGCTGTTCCCGCCTCGTTCGGACGATCTCCGAGCTGTCATGGAAAAGGACGGACGCGTGTGGATGCTGTTCGAGTACAGCGACGACCTCTGCGTGCTCCTGCAGGCTGAGTCGCGGGTCAAGCGAGACGAAGTCGATCTCGATTCGGAGTTCGAGAACCCAGTGTACAATTTGTCGCTGATCCGAGACTACTTCACGCAGCTAGCCTACAATCTGACCACCGTTCACAATAGCAAACTCGCCCAGATCGACCAAATCTTCGACGGGTGCAGTGCGCCGGACGATGATCCAAGAACCATCGTGTTGTTAAAACAATGTCGACGCTTACCTTCTGGTTGCTACCTTATCGATAAGCAGCAATAGCGGCGGCGGCGGCAACAACAACAACAATTACTGCAGCAGCAACAACAATTACTACAGCAGCAGCAACAACAACAATGACTACAGCAGTACCAACAACAACAAAAATAACAACTACTACAGCGGACAACTTGACCATCAATGAATCGTATTTTGCTCAAACATAGCGTATGCAAGATGGTTTATGTTAATATTAAACATCATTATCTGTTGTCCTGCCGTTTCATCGAGAAAGGAAGTGCAGAAGTCTCCGCTGCAATGCAGGACAACCAACCGAGTGGTACTTAGCGCACTGCTTCGCGAGCAGAACCGACAAATACACTTAGTCCTTGCAAGACTCCCGACGGGAGTATATGAAGTTATGGAACCTAGTATACAATGTACCTGGTATAAACGTGCCGATCATCGCAAGCCACCCTGATCCACAACCAAGGAGGCTTCAAGACTACGAGCGCTCTTACCTGACCCCCCACCGTTGCACATTTGTATATTATGGGGTCCGTCTTACGAAACAATGCGAAAACAAACCCGTGGACGTTAAATGTTGGCTGAGGGTCAGCCCGAACAAGTTTTTAGGCATCCGAAGTTTACGCCGCAGCACCTTCACCCTCGGCGTATTGTCCGGCAATGCATACACGAAGCGGCTTCTCGTCCTTATTGAACTTGACCATCTAGAACACGCATACTTCGGTCATCATCGCTTAGGATAGCACTTACACAAAGATCATCAACCACGCAGCCAGCGATTCAAAAACATTCACCACGTTAAGGTCAACAACCACATTCGCACTGCCAGCACACTCCAGCATCGCAATATAAATTCTAAATACCGATACAATAATAATAATAATAATAATAATAATAATAATAATAATAAGAAACAGCACCTTGTACTGTATATCTTAGTTGTAAGACCTGCTAGTACTGCTATTCATGCTGTTGTGATCTGCCAGCTAATTTCCATTAGCCCCAGGCAGGCGTAATCTGGCAACTCTCTCTCTCTCTACTGGCCTGGTTGGCATTATCAAGATTGTCATTTAGCTATCCATCGAGCTATGTTCGATTTGCACTCTAGAGAACTTGAAGCCCTGGATCTTTTCTGGTATCTCTAGGATTACGGCTTTCGCAGAGCACATCTCTTACGCTCGCCTTGTCTATAGCCGCCGACCTTCACGGCCCGTTGGGCTGTTCATGCTACATTAGGTGCGATGCGCACACTTCACTATCGCTGCTGCAGTCCAACGATGCAAATAGCAATGTTCATCATACTCCCAATATGTATATACTCATTGATAGGAGATGTTAAGCCATAACGCTGAGAGTCATGGGACGATACTGCCGTAAGTTCTGTTGTTGGGGAAACTCTAGACATTTCAATATGTCCGCTTATGCTGCCGCCCTAAGCGCTCCCCTGATACAAAAAGAGTTGCATATGTATCTAGGTATACGTAGCAAGCGAATATTATATATATATATATATATATATATATACATATATATATATATATATATATATATATATATATATATTTATATATATATATATATATATATATGTATATATATATTCATAAGTCTACACGAACTCACAACCACTGGGCAAACAATAACAAAAACGAGGACAACCATGATGAAACGACAGAAATATAACGGAATGTAAGGGGCGGACGCACTCATATTCCACTGAAACAGTCTTTTCTTCAGCCCTGTCCACCGGTCTCATATGTTCTTGGTCCTCAATTGGTATTATAGTTTCGCTCGCTCAATAAGCGCAGGCGCTCCGGTGCAAACGAACTGATCCACAGACCCTATTTAACATTCCTCGTCTTCGTCTTCTCCCACTTCTTTTTCTGCTTCTCGTTTGGAAGGAAAAACAGCGTCAATAGCGGCCATCCAGCGAGCGGCATTCGAGAGACATCGTTGATATGTCGGCATTGAGTTGCCTGTATTTATTTAAAGCGTACGGCAGCGACGGAGAGCTGTCACAGGCCGATTGGTCGGCTTGACAATAAAGTAATGTCATGGTTTTGGTGTCAATGCTATGGTATTTCTGTAGTTGTCTGTGTTGCTAGAGTTATCGTTGTTGCTGTTGTTGTTGTTGCTGTTATTGCGGCGGCGGACTCGTCCACCCTTAAAAACCACAAGTGGAATGACTCAAGTAGAACTTGTATTGACGCGTCACAGTTGTCCCCAGTCCGCATCCAGGCGCCACCCCCTAAGCGCAAATGAGTGGAGGAGACGAAACAAACAAAAGCGATAATTAATACTATAATGCGATAAGGCGACGGTAATGTTCGGGCTAGTTTACACCAATATCATTGGGATTGACCCCAACCTAGGTTCTGTCGACCGCAAAGCACGATCAATGATAACCATAAAGACATCCATCTCCCATTTCTTCGCATCATTCTCCTCATCATCCTGTTTCTCTGCTACTAGGACCACTTTTTGTTGAGTTTTGCACGCTCAGCTCTTCGTTTTGAGTCTTTGCAGCTGACCATTGTCAGCCGAGCCGAGATTCCGAGAGAGGTTTGATTAACAATTGTTCGTGGCCTATTTGGGGGACGCCCGCTACCCCTCTGCAGGTGTGGCGACGGCAGGAGGGGCTGGGAGTTATACAGGGATAGAACGCTGATAGAGATGCATTGAGCTAGAGCGAGACCGTGGCGCCGATGGTTGCGATGAAGGCAAAGGCAGCACTAGAATTGGGACCGGCCTGACCCACCGACCAGGTGAGACGAGACGCTCTCCTGAGACGCATTGTTGACAATCGAATGCACCTGTTCATGTGGCTCTTTTGCTGAAGCTCTGCTGGAAGTGGCCTATCTGCCACTCCCCTCTTCCCTTCTCCCTCCTCTCCGTCGTCATCGTGGCCTTATCATCCTTGGTTGTTGGTTGCGGCCTTCTTCCTCCCGCCTTCTCTGTCTATAATCTACTTGCTTGCCCTTTACAGCACGACGGAAATAGGACAGGAAAACAGTAACTGCTAACTAGATACATAGTAGTTGGCAGCAGCAGCAGCAGAAGCAGAAACACCAACAACAACAACGACAGCAACACTACCAGAAGCTGGCTCCAGAAGCAACAACAACAATAACAAAATAAACAACAACAGTAACAACAACAACAACAACAACAACAATAAGAACGACAACGAATAGAACAACAATGACAGCTATGCCGATTACAATGGCCACAATGCTCTAGGCAGATGTCTGTCCGGTGTGAGAGCGTATTGTAACATTGTGATTAGCTGGCGGCAACAGATGCGTCGCGCGTCATGATGCCGCATCACGTGTAGACGACATAGGTAGACCACCCGCTGGTCATCGGCGGCGGCGTCGTTAACCAGCGGCTCTTAGAGCATCTAGAAGGCACGGTTTGACACCTTTGTCTAGGCCGTTCTTTCTAGGCTGTTGTCGCTGTTGCTTCTGTCTGTTACTGCAACACGCGTCTCGGCGCCCCCCGGCTCACAAACACACATTTTGCTTGTTCTTTCCTGCTTCGCGTAATCGCGCGCATTGCATGCGGTGTGTACTATATTGGTAAAGACTAGATTTTTTTAACAACACAAGCGAGCAAAGCAACAACAAATACAACTACGTGCGTCATGCGTCTTGAGCGTAGGCCGACAAGCACGTCACTCCGCCTTAAATGACACCTTTTGTCGTGCACTAAGATCTGCCAGCTTCCCGTGTGTTCTAGAACCCCGGGTCTATCCAGGGATGATGGAAAATGACCCGACGGTCTGACTTTGACTCCATTTGGGCGTGGGGGCATGCTTGTTTGGGACGCAACTGTAACTGACTCATTAGCCCCTTCTCGATGGTCGGTGCAGGCGCGGATCGAGCAGGCCATGCTTCCAGTTTAACGGAGGCTAACAAATGCAGAAAACACTCTAGCGATGATTACGCTCCCACGAATTTTGTCCGTTGGCGTTCGAGACTACGGAAGCTGCAGGCCCCCTTACGCTCAAGCTGATTCAGCGCATAGGCAGAAGACTTAATCTTTCGACGGGAGATTTGAGAGCATTCGAATTCTTGCGTCAGAGGTTGTCGCTCGACATTCAACGAGAAAATGCAGCATCTGTTCGGGGCACATTGTTGAACTGGGCTAAGAAAACCTGTGACCACACGTTCGCGCGGAGACAATTGACCACTCCAAAGTGCTAACATAGCGAAGTTATATAAAATATATATATATATATATATATATATATATATATATACATACTAAAACTACAACAAGCTCACATGAACGTAACCCGTGAAAGCCTGTCGGTCATCGGATGCTGGGTCATCGGACAAACACCGACCCGACCAGCTGATAGTGCCCTTCCGTACTGATTGAGAGGTGAATAAACACATGGCTATAGGATAATTAGCTCGCTGGCACGGAGATCTCAGATCTACTCGGGCCTTAGCTACAACTGCTCCCCGGAGAACGTTGTTAGAGCTGTTGGCTCGTATTGCGCCACGGAACGGCGCTACGTATGTACGTGCAGGATCGTATGTATATATGACTACGTTGGCGTAGCCTTCGACGTCATCGCCGTCTTCTTATTTTTCTTGTTCTTAGACAGCACGAATGCGGTCAAAGCTTGACCTCGTGAATGTCGAGGCCACCTCTGCGGCCTCCGACCACCTACGAGAATGATCTGTTACAAGAACGCACCTAATGCTGCTTAATTCGGGCTAAAAGCGAATTTCCTGCTGGTAGTTAGTGTGTTTGCTCCCTTCTTGAAGAGGATATTTGCTTAGCAACCAAAATTCGAACTTGATTCTTCTCTGCTCAACTTCGTCAAATTCATGTTCATGTTCTGCTTTTGAACGATCTTGAACGAGAAGTATATACAATAGAGGCTGCTGTACGATTTTCTCAAGCGTGAGCTGTGGGAAGTATGCTCGAGTTACCTTTGAGTACAGCTGAGGTACAGCTGTGAGAGTAGCATTTTACCAGTTCTGACTGTGCATCGTTTTACTTCCATTGGGCACTACAAACAGAACACAAGTGGAGTGCCTTTTTCGAAAAGCAGGTGCAAACTCAATACGCGATTGTTTTTTTTAATTTATTTGAGATAGATAAGTTTTGTTAATAAAACGATCTACACAGTGATACACTAGTGGTGATTTTAAAATTAACCTGGCTTGAGAAAAAGATCAAAGCGCAAATAAAACGTGAGATGTTGAGAGAATAGTTATATGGAGTGTGGACTCCTGTATTCACTTGCGGCGATTCAGCCATTTTTATCAGCAACTTTATCTGCAAGGTAAAAGCATATACATATATATATATATACATATATATATATATATATATATATATATATATATATGTGTATAAAGCAAAATTTGTTTATAAAAGATATGCATCTAAAATAGAGAAGTGCCTCTGTCGATAGCGAACGACGGGCGACAGCGTTTGAAAATCGTAAAATGCAGGCAGAATCTCAGCAGTCTTGACACATCAACAACAACAATACTATCATCAACAGAAATAACAACCACAACAACAATAACAAGAACAGCAATTCCAACCACAGCAACAATTTCCGCCAAGTTGGACAATTTCTGCATCGTCAGCTCTCATGGGCATTCATAGATGGGCTCCCTTCTTTTCCGATGGTTCGTGCAAACGCAAATGCCACACTCGTCGAGTCCATCGAGTGGCGTAACTGCGCGTTTGACTTACGGCCGCAGCGCTTATTTTTCTTTGTCCGCCTTTTCCCGCTTTTTCTTTCCGAAACGTCGGTTGGCTCGATCTTTGAGCGGCGCAAATCGCGATGGAGCGTAGTTTTGACAGACGGTGTTGTTGTTACACACATAAACATATAATAGGAGCGCAGGACCGGATATATATATATATATATATATATATATATATAGAAGGCGAGCACTGCCGAGTGTGCAAACGTATTGTAAATGATTAATAACTCCTCACAATATATATATATATATATATATATACAGATTTAAATCTGGTAATTGATTTTGTGCTTGTACCAAAAGAGAGCCTTTATTTTCACTGCCTGCGGCCCCGGCGTCCTTAGAGAATTAGGTTTTCTGTGATCTTCTTAGCACGCAGTGAAAAATTAGCGCTAAACCTACTCGGCGTCTCTGAGTATCTACTCTGTAATTACAAATTCACATTGATTTTTCGCGCGTCGTATAGGATAGCGTTCACCGTAGCAAACTTTGCCGAAAACAAGGGAAGCCACTTGAGCTCCTCTGAGATACTCTGGTCGAACTGTGTGTGCACGGGCGTGCCAAATGGAGGGACATACAACGAGATGACAATGGCCTCATTAGCGCTTACGTGCATGTTAGCACTGCATATTATCGGTAAAGGCGCCTAGGTGACTAGCCCGACTGGCGTAACGAGCCAATGACCTATATACGGAGTTTACAGTAAAGCTTATCTAAGCGACTATCGAACGATGAGACGTGGCCTTTCAATCAGACTTACTCAGAAGTTACTTGTTCGATCAGCGCTATATATATATATACAGAGCGAGAGAGAGAGAGAGAGAGATCGAGAGAGAGAGAGGGGGAGGGGGGAGAGAAAGAGCTAACTAAAGAGAATGGATGATATATAAATAGATTTGAGTGAGACCCCGTCGCCGCATTTGTGCCGATTTCCACCGAATTGTGCGAGTACTATATTGGTAATTGCCACGAAACAAGCACGCCGCGCAGATGACTACTGAGTGAGCTGAGCCGTATCTGTATCCGCCTATCGGGCGCACAGGTAGTAACGTACGTGTAGGACGGGCTGTAGATGCCTTTGAGAGACGGGTAGCACGGTGTCCCTTCAAGCTTAACTTTTGGCTGACGACTAGCGTTTTTCATCTCCTTCTTTTTCTTTTTCTTTTTCTTCGTCCTCTTCCTCTTCTTCTTCCTATCATTCAGCAGACAAACAGCATTTGTGGCCATAAAGGTCTTTGATATGATTTACCAGTCGTGCGAGCAGCGCCGTCCAGCTCCAGCACGCCTGCGAATACGACAAAGCATCATCGACAACCCAACCGGGAACCCAGCGCGGGGGGGCACACGATTTTCTCCCTTCTACCACTAGTTCTAGAAACTAGTCATAGTACTACAACTACTACTACTACGACTACTATGACTATGCTGCGTATGTTGTGGGGTAAGCGAGCAATGCTCACACGGGACGAGAGGGTAGTACCCCGTGCTAGTACAACGTTTGCTCTCTACACTCTTTCTTTACAAACTGCAGCAGTTGGGCATCTGTTACACGTCACTAGGCATAGACCTCGATTTGGGATTGGGCTAGAGTGCCCCCAGTTCGTCCGTATGCTTCTACCTAAGAACCTTACGTGTATACGAGTGTAGCATCTCCGAAGCTGGATGTTGCGACGAGTTGAAGAGTAAGATGACGATGTTCCATATTGGGATCCTTCCACGTGTTCGAGGTGTGGGCAGGCATTATAAACAAGGCTGGATCGACATCACCTAAGTTTGCCTTCCAATTCAGAGTGTGCTAATTAAACGTCTCAGTGTAAGACTGGTTGAAGTTTCGCTGCAAAGACTCTATGAAAAGAGGTGTTTCTGCAGCCAGGTAGACAAGTCGGTTGCGGCTTGTTCTGTAGGCGCCCAAGGTGCGCTTGAGGAATACAGCTTTGAGTCTATTGAGATCAGCAAGATTCGCCTCGGCTGAGGTACCGCTATATCACTTGTATTCCCTACGCAGCGGGTCTATCTGTGAGTCTATTTTTATATTAAATAGCTCTAGAGCTGCTTGTAATAACAGCCGCACTGATGTTTGAATATTTTGAAATGCCCTAAGCCCCTTACAGATTATTTCCTTGACATGCATCGAAAAACGCAAGTTCGACGAAAGACCTGGATATGTTTAGTGCCTCTCACCTCTGGTCTGGTCGTGCATGTGACAATCGCCACGTGTATATCAGATACATAGTTTATTACTATCATCACCTGGTCTTTTCGAGTACAAACTTTCACGAGGAGTACACAGAGTGCATCTGTCGACTGTGCTTTCAAGCGGTTGATCGAAGCATCATGCGTCTGTCTGCCTGTTCTTACGAAGAGATCACTGCACTGCCTCTCTCGGATTACATGCAGAGAGCAGCTGACAACAGTACAAATATTAATGTTATATGCATACAATACATACAAAATGAGTAAAATAATAAAGTACATTCACAGTCTTGTGCAGAATAGAAGTGCTCCTGAAATGAGAGCTTAGATCATCACACGCACTTGAAATTCACTGCACAATAACAGCTTCTGCCACAATTGCTGCTCGTCGAATTGCCGCATCCCGCACTGCGATGTGATGCTATGGTCACCACGATGGCCGTATCGTGTCCGGCGATACTGCGATGATGGAATCACATGTTGTGGATGTTGGATAAACTGTGTGTTCCAAAGCAGTGAGAGCTGCCGAACTTATGCACGAAACTCTGGGAACTGCGCACAGTCCGCTACGGTATCGGGCTGCTATAGAAACCTCCAGGAACTACTGATAAAACCATATTCACACGGACGGCAACAAATTCACGTTTGCATACAGCAGCAGCAGCAGTGCATTAGCTAATGGTCGGCGTAATACTCGAAGAATAATAGCAGCAGCAGCCGGCGCAATGGTAACATCGAACAGCAGCGCCATTTGTATTGGATGGCAATGTATCTGACATTAGGCTGACAGGATCCCCGGTTACGCCATTTGCTGCGCGATGGCGTTCCAACAACAGCGGAATAGTTAAGGTATGGGTGGGAGCTCCACTCAAATGCTGCCTAGTGTAATTGAGAAAGGGATTTTTGTTGTAATAGCAATTAAGCTATGCGACGACAACAACTCGGCCGAACCCACGACGAAAGAGCGGCCAAACAGGAGAAAAACGCAAGGCAAGCTGAAATAGAAGCAGCAGTTGACTCACGGCCGGGGAGTGAACTCAATAAAAAGGGTTGCACAAATCCGAGTCTTCGTTCTAGCGTAACTCTTGCTCGACGATGAAACGATTGTCTAAGCATTCATGCAAAAAGGCAAACCCATTACACCCCTTTCATGTATGCGGTAACCGATATAAGACTGAGACTACATCGAAATCCGTCTACGGTTAGTCGTGACTATCGTTGGGAGCTAAACCTGTAGGGCTATTTTTACCCCAATAAAAGCAGTGCTTTGCGAGAAAGAGTTGTCGCTGGCCTACTTGTAAGATATTCCCTGCTGCAGTTGCACTTGATTTATCGATGGTAATTTTTTTCCCGTACTGACTAACGGTGATCCGATATGTGCAAGTGTTTCGTTGTTTGCATTGTTGCTATTGTTGTTTTTGGCTTGTGCATTGTTAGTGATATTTCGTACTACGCGTAATCACAACGAAAAAAAAACACATAAAAAGAGCATAATCTAACGGTATCATGTGTGCACTTTTTCAACCATTCGATCAGATGATTTCCAAAACAAAAAAGTTGCACGCGTTTGAAGTCATGATGAGACGGCATTGATGACGACACCATTATAAGCTAATAAAAAAAAAAACTCATATAAGACTACCTCAACAGCTGTAGTCCATTAGGCAAATCCACGGCAACAAGTCTGATGAAAAAACCGCTAACTCTAAAGGACTACCTGGCTAACCTCGATGGGAAGCAAATCTATGTTCTGAGGATACCGCGCAGTCACAAACTGCAGACGATTGTCGCAAAAACAAACCCATTCAGCCAGGAATCAACGGAACGCAGTGAGTAAGACATTCAGGTGTTAGCCAATTGCACACAGGCCGGCTAAAGTCAATTACTTGCACGTAGGCTGGTGCGTGTTAAGATGTAGGGCTCAACGAAGTGTCTCTCCAGAACCAATTATGACGTTCACCGTCTAACCGTTAACAATTTGTTTGCCTTAGCCAGTAAGAACCAAGTAGGTAGGTGTACGCCGCCTCTTTCAGTAGCAGAGAAAGAACTAAACTTTAGCCGAGCGCCGACGCTCTGGTCATCCCTTGTAACCACGTCAAAATTGAAGGCAATAACACACAGCTGTGTTAGTTAAAGAAGCGATAATGCACGCAAGAGTTGCGAGGCCCTTCCCTGCCAGCAGCGCTGGCGTGCGTTCCACAAGCGAAACCTGCAAATTATTTGTATGTATGTATGTATTTTTTTTGAAGGACTAACTCGAAAAGACGGTTTGCAAACACGGACACCACGGCAGGAAAGCTCAGCTGCAAATGTGGGCCGGTAGTGCGGGGCTCCAACCCATTAAAAACCAGTCATGTCCTCATCCCCACATTCAACTAGGAACTGCGCAAGCAATACTTCAAATTTTTTGTATGTATGTGGGTCTAAACGAAGTGCTAAAAGCCCTCATGTAATCTTATCGTAATCGAAAAGTTTACCGTGGTGGTGCCAAACGACCCTTCCAGCCCTCGCTCGTATTCATGTGTACGTTATATACTTTTTATTATATGTACCGTTACATACTTTTTATAACATTTGTATATATATATATATATATATAATACCCAAATATGGAAACTTTCATTATAAATACATATATGAATTATGACGCTGTCTCATGGACGATCATTCCGTTAACACAGATGTTCTTCAAGTTTACTGAAATGGCTCTTGCTATGCGTACAGTTGTATTGACGCACCTTTCTA
This sequence comes from Dermanyssus gallinae, assembly GCA_003439945.1. Classification (NCBI taxonomy): domain Eukaryota; kingdom Metazoa; phylum Arthropoda; class Arachnida; order Mesostigmata; family Dermanyssidae; genus Dermanyssus; species Dermanyssus gallinae. The sequence continues at coordinate 34,749 of QVRM01006728.1, forward strand.
ACTCAGAAAAGTTTCCTAAGAGGTTGAACAGTAGTTCCACGAAGTGCCCGGGAGAAACAAAGTTCATTCGGTTAGTGATTTCCTACCTCCCGGCTCTTCGAAACATAGCCTAAACTCTCTATTTTCGACTTTCTATAATTAACGCTTGGTCGCACAAAGGCCGCATGCAATAAGCCTATGCAGTGATGATCTGGCCAATGTCTAGAATTGCATCTAGCGTAGACATCTGTGCGTACACTTTACATACACGATTATGTGCAGACGACAGTCAGGTTGCACTCTTCAAGCCTGGCCAGAAAGGCCGTTAGTAAAATTAGAGTCCGGGTCTATTTCCGCTAATAAAAAAATAATATTAGAATCAGCAACAATGGCTGGGGCTGATCGGCAGCAGAGCGTCATAGTTTATGACCAGTATGACAGAAGATGAACATGAAACAGACTATTTTAGACGACGGCAACTACAATAACAAGAATAGCAACAACAATAACAAGAATAGCAACAACAATAACAAGAATAGCAACAACAATAACGAGAATAACAACAACAAACACAATAGCAATGAATATTAGATATACATCGGCAACAACGAATAAACCACGCCGTATCTTTTAGCCGGCCTCGTATGACTTTCAGGCAGGAAAGCAGAATTTTATGAACACATTGGTGTGCCTAGTTTCTCTACAGAAGGATTGGAAATTTCTCTACAGAAGATGCCTGCAATCGCACGATATGTGCCTCTATGTCGCGCAACATCTAGCAAAGTGTCACAGAGTTTAGTGATTTTGCTCTCACTCCGAAACAAGACTTCTCTGAAACAAATTTCATTGGAAACGTTGGTTCTAACAAGCTCTACAATTCCAACTATCACTTTCTTTGAAAGGCCCTATATACAGGGTCTCCCAGAAATATCTAGAAAGCGACATACAAAATTGTAGAGCTCCTTAAAATAAATAGTTTGTTTTGCAATGGAACATGGTCGTTGAGAAGTCTTGTTTCGGAGTGATATTACTAAACTCTATGACACTAGTGTTGTTGCCCGACATAGGAGCACAAAATGTGCGATTACAACGAGCCTCATACAGAAACTAAGCACATCAACGTGTGTGAGAAAATTCTGTTTCCTCTGAAGGACGTATAACACCGGTCAGAAGATGCGATATGATCGTTTAGAAAATAATTTGCAAACATTTAAGTTATATTATTAACTTTCACATTTAATACGTCAAAAATATAATCCCGTGACAATTCACAGCGCACGTATATTCATTGCGCATTTCAGAGCGATCATTCATGGCGGTCCTATCCGTGGATACAAAATAGTTAAGGTTTTCCGGAGGGAGTGTCGAGATCAAGTGTATGCACAAATGACCTACTCCATCAGATAAACCACTCTTAGTCTCACCTAGTATAACAATGACAACTGCCTAATATACGCATTTTTGTGTATATTTTGTGTATCTGTTAGTCTGTCTCTATCTCTCGCTCTGAGAGACACGGTTTCATCGTGCTTGAAGTAATTGCCGTGTTAAACGCACAGCCAGCAATTCTGTTGCTTATAACGATGATAGATGGGGATGATGGTGGTAATAAAGCGCTTATTGCTACTTTGGTCCCCGAGAATTATGTTAGTCAAAGCTGTTTTGATTAAAAACAAATAGCGCGAAATAATAGATGCCTTTCATGGAACGTGTTCTTTCTACAGACGCCTCTGACGGACGTAAGAAGAACTCTACTGCTCCAGAGCACTGACACGATAACTGCATTCTTTATTCGTATGCCGCGCATATGCTAAGTACAATGTGGGATTTTGTATAACACTCCGTATCATATTGAAAGCTGGGAATAGTATTCTGTTTTTCTTACGGCAGTGTGGTCGCCGGTGGTCGAAGAACGGAGCTAGCTTAGGTTGAGCTAATTCCTCAGTCAGCGTTTGCTGTCCCGGCCGAAAGAGCAGGCGAAGCACACTCTTGATTGTCGGCCTTGAATTGACGTTTTTTCCCTTTGAGACCGCACGATGTTATTTGTAAAATCAAGCGGTCGAACCTCAGGTTCAAACTTAGATCCAGATAGAATGTCTTCTCCTACACGTTGCGGCTCCAACCGGTTGCTCGTAAGAGGCGTGGGGAACATTGTGGGCGGTGGTGGTTTGACTTTATAGTTGTGTAGCAAAGAAGGTATGTGCCTAAATATACGAACCTACCAAAAATAGCGCTGCATACTTCAACTGACCGACAAATTAGGTAGCAGGAATCCAAACAATTCAATTGCTGTAAAAAATGTTAATTAACATAAGGCTCATAGCTGAAAGGACACATAATTGCAAAAAATGTGAATTGACACTGCAAGAGCGAGCTCTAAGTGTTCAGCCACGGCTTCTGATTATGTAGTGGGCGACTTATAAGCATGTAAGGCGGTGTAGATATCTAACAGTGTCACATTTTAAAATAAATATTTGTTGTCAGTTGTATATATATATATATATCTATATATATAGCAAAGTATACATCTCTGATTTAAGAACATGTGCACAGCCCGGGGCATAACTCAAGGCGTTAGATCCGGACTTAAGCTGGTCCACCTAGCCAGATATATATATATATATATATTTATTTATATATTCATACGTGGTTGATTTATTTGCGCTAGGCATATGCCTAGTGCATATGCACAAATGCGCCTCGCAATAGACACTGCGATTGCTACCGTTTCGGGCCGTACTTGGCGCGCATTCCGGTCAAGTCGAGTCAGCAAATCAAAGAAGATTTAATGTTTGTCTAGAAAAATCTTTTTTAACACGCGACCAGGTATAGAGAAGTAGTCGTTGCCTGGTGAGCTTGCCAAACATATAACCGTGCGATTGCATTATCGTGCATCCCTTCTTACTTCTGTGTAGAGAAAGAGAAAGAATATTTATTGATAGAGGAGGTGAGCAGTAACGGCAAACTGAAACAAACATTAACTAGCAAGTAACGTCGGCAATCCAGCCGAGCCAGATTGCTGACGTGAGGGTAGAGGGTCGGGCAAGACGTAGGCGAGAAGAGGGCAGAAACGCGGAGAAGAGACGAGAGTACCATGGGTGCCCTCTATGAAAACGTTCGCCGAAAAGCGTTCCGTCGTCATCGTTCCCGTGCCAGCCGTCGCTGTATTACGGCCAGATGAGATTTAATCCCAAAGGCTAGACTTTGGACGAAAGCCGCCACTGTTCAAAGAACCGCGCGGGCAGATGAACAGACGTCCACACACAGCCAACCAAACCCCCGGGCACCCGCACGTGAAGGGGGCCGAGCTAACAATGCGGCGGCGGGGGCGGTGGCGGCGGCGGCGGAGGCGCTGCTGCTGCTGCGGAGGTATTTCGAAAACTTTCCTTGCGCACCCGCTTGCTTGCCTTCTGGAGATGGGCACTCGTAAGGTGAGAATTAGTAGCAGCAGCAGCAAACAACAGTAACAGTAGTCGTTGTCGTAGTAGTATTCGTCATAGTGAGTAGTCGTAGTAGTAGCAGCAGCACTTGGTGGTTGGCTAACGTATAGTTCTCCTGCAATGACTACGAGGGGGGGGTGGGCGCGGCCTACGCACGTCGCGCCGTCGTCCCCACACCCCCTACAGCGGGGTATTGCCTTCGCTGCAGCAAAGCCGCCTTCACCGACGCCGCGCGCTACCGCTATCTTCTCCGGCCGTCTATATACCGCGACCCATGTGTCTGCTAGGGTCTCTGCCAGGGCTAAGAATGGCTGAAGCTTCAGCCTCTCCTCGCCCCGCGCCAGACAGAACAGGGGAATTAGGAGAGCAGGAGTCAGTCCGGCGTGCCAGGAATACCTGATCCCCTTTAATTCGAATGCCTTCTCGCTAACTCGCTCACTTTTCAAGTTCGTCTATCCCACTTTCCTTGTCGGAGCGTCACTTTTGCGAGCTCCATCGGGCAACGAAGCGCTTAGCAGCCGCTGACCCCTCCATCGCCAATAGCCTGCACAGCCATGCAGCTATAATCCATTTCCTTCGGTCGCGCCATTTTTTGTCCCGCAAAGCAGCAGTAACGGGTCGAAGATATTTACTGTTTTTTTGTACCGGGCAAAGGATTCAGCACGTGCTGCAGGTGACGACGCTGCCGTGCTGCGTATAGAGGTCGTGGTGTCGAGGCGTTACTTCTCCTGCTGTTAACGGTACTGGGTGTCTCTCAGCAATTCCTCGCGACATCCTTCTTACCAAGGCGACGCTGCCAACGTGGGTCTGCTGCCAGAAGACCAGTGACAAGAAACGAGTTGCCACTAGGACTGTGTCGAGCTAAGGCAGAAAAACTAATCTGTCCACGAATGCTGCGCATCCGCCTAAGGAAGGGTCGTCAGCGAATCCTCGCGCTCAGTATTACGTATGCGAGTCGACTGTTAGCAGTGCCAGCAGGATGTCGTTTAACAATCGACCTATGCGTTGAGACAGACGTAATGTACTTGTTGCTTAAGACGTCCTACGAAAGGTCTCTTATGCTAATGCGCTCATAACGTAACCCGCCAACATAATTACGCACATGTAGTGTGACGAAATCATCCTTTGGTCGTGGCCAAACGCTTACAGAGAGGTTTGTTACAGCTTTTTTTTCTATGGCTGGACAATACATGTATGTTCATATGATGTAAAAGTCGTTTCGAGTTCAAAGAGTTACTGCTTTGTTGATTGATAAGTAGGTCCAACTTCTTCATGCTAAAAATATATTGGTATTTTTACGGTAACGGTCGATTGAGTTAAAAAGTTACTGCGCGGAACTGAAGCCCCATCAGTTTTGTAGTACGAGACAATGCTTTCCGAACGGCCGCCGCCCGCTCTCAGCCCGCTGCTCTGAGCTGCAATTTAATTCAAGATCATTAAGACAAAATAGAGATAGTATATCTTGGCAGAAAAGTTGTCAGAATGAGAGAGGTTTCGCTAACTAAAAGAAGTGTCCAAAAACTTTGCAGGAGCAAAATATTGCACCTGAGTATCAAGTTTAACGTTGGGTTTACGCAGCGAACTTTGACAAATGTGCGCGCCGTCTTGGCTGTGGCATTTGTTGTTGTACACCCAGGATGTCCAATATCAGTTTGCCCAGATTTGACAATGTCGTATGTTTCATTAAAATAAGCTTTATTCACTAGAGTAGAGCCCCATCTTAGCAGGCGCGGGGACGTTAGCGGCTGGTGTACGGTCTGGCAGTCATTGGGAGCGGAGGAAAGACCACTTACGGTAAGCATATCTCAAATTGGGTTGCCATCAATTTAGTAT
>QVRM01006729.1:0-31591 GCA_003439945.1 Dermanyssus gallinae
AGATATCGATACGATGCTGTTATCCGTCCGCAGAGCCTATCTTAGTGCTCGTTGTAATGTAACATCAAAACTATTGTACATCACACTTCTTGATGTCACGCAGATAAAGGCGCCGTTTATGTATGTACATACATCATACATACATCTATAAACTTGGCTAGTGTATTGTGCATCGACATCCAGATGTTGTTATTTGCATTGGCGATATCCCTATCGAGCATTTCCATTATATACTGTATTCGTCGTATCTGTTCGTTGGCGAGTATTGTCTGCACACGATCGGCAGCGTTGGTGGTACGTTGAAGGAGGAGAAGAAGAAGGAGGAGGCGGCGGCGGCGCGTCTGCGACGACGACTGTGACGCCATGGTGAAGCGACATCATGGTGGGACCACCAGAAGCCTGGCTCTATCAGTTAGTTACCCAGCTTCACACGGGCGATCGCCGATTGGCCGTTTATGGAGATGCCGGGTTTGGGGTAGGAAGAGTATCCCCCTCTGAGGATGATCCTCGCTTTTAGCAGCGAAATGCTGAACAGCAGCAAACAGCTGGGAACTGGAAATAGCGGAATGGTGGACAGAGTCACACGACGTCGGTTGCCAGCGGTCTGGCTGCAGACCGAAAAAGCGGCCCGATACCGTTGTGTTCGGTGACCGACTGCAACGGCTGGAATGACGCCGGCGACTGCTGTCGTCACGGTTCACCAAAATCCAACGAACACTTTGTTGTTGTTATTGTCGTCGTCGTCGTCATTGTTGTTGTTGCTGCTGTTGTTATTGTTGTTGTTGTTACTGTCGTTAATGCTATTGCTGACTTTGTTGTTGTTATTGTAGTGGTGATCGTGGTTGCTGCTAGTTGTTGTTGTGTCGTCGTCGATGATATTATTGAGTTCTGACTTGGCTTAGTTCGTCGTCAGACCAGCCAGAAAGTGTCAAGAAGAAGAAAAAAAACGTGACACACACGACCGACAACGCCAGCGACCATGACGCAAAGAATTCTTTCATGTCAACTCGTGCTCTGGCTAACGGGTAGCAACGACAATACGCATGCACGAATAATGATGCTGTTGTTGTTGATTACAATGATAATAGGGCTGATGGCGACGACGACAACAGTGAGGATTACTATGATGATGATGATGATGATGATGGCGACGATGATGATGGTGGTGGTGGTGGTGGTGATGATGATGATGAGGTGGTGGAGGTGAGGAAAGAAGCAAGGAAGAAATCGACGAAGAGGAAAGGCGAACGAAAGAGGAGGGGGCGGTGGAAGAGAGGTGTTAGAGAGGCACGATTATAGCGCGAACGGCCCTAAGTGAAGAAGGAGGCGATGCGAGGAATCGTGAAATGCCGTGTCGACGCCGACTGGTGGCGATTGGTCGTGGTGGCAGATGGGAATAGCCGGTAGGCAGTCATGGCGGGCCATCTCGTAACAACAACGATTGATGACGACGACAACGACGACGACGACAAAAGCCAGCAGGAAGATGAATTTTCATACGAACCCCAAGGCCCCGATGACGTCCCAAAGCGCGCACTTGAAAAAGCGGTACGGGTGACGGGGGCGGGGAGGGGGGAGTTGGGGGTGGTGCCAATGGCTGTGCACGTGAGCACAGAAGCAAAAAACGGTGACGACAACAACAACAACAACAACTCATAGCGCGATAATATTTATCGCAAAATATCCGTATGGCAGAATGTTGTGCAAAACTTTAAAATTCTCATATCAGATTCACATGATAATATTCTATGCATACGCCTTTCTCTTCCTATATATATATCCTATAGAAGAGTGATGTCACGCTATTATACATATGTGCATACACCTATTTTGTTACGCACTATATATATATATATATATATATATAGTGTGTAACAAAAATAGGTGTATGCACATATGTATCATAGCGTGACATCACTCTTCTATAGGAACATACGTTTAATAATTAAATAGGCTGCGATAGATTGGCTTGTATGTGCCCACCTGGCAAACTTTTCATGCAAACAAACCATATGAAAAATTGAATGGCTTCAAAATTCAGTAGAATGTTGATATCTTCTTAGGTTAGCTTTATTTCGGATATTATGAAAATGTATCTAGCAAGTTTGCAAAAAGTAAAACAATTCAGTTGCACTGTTCCACATGGGAATCTAGCCAATTACATCTGTTTTAAATATCTAAGCTATCCAGATAGTTTCGGAAGTACATAAAGCCTATATTCAAATTAAGTAATGAGGTAATTGATGTTAAATCACCGATAACTAGTGTGAGCACTTGAAATAAGGAGAGACTAGCTATGTGATACGTTAACTAAACTAAAGTTCGCCGAACTTTACTTTTAGTTACTGTATCACATAGCTAGTCTCTCTTTATTTCAACTGCTCAACACTATTTATCGGTGATTTAACTTTAGAAAACATATATATATATATATATATATATATATATAATATATATGTTGCGGGCATAGTTCTCAATGTACCATGTTCATCGTAATCTACAATCTTTCGGCGCACATACCTTCTTCACGGTGATGCATTTGGGAGCTAGGCGAGGGCGACGGGTCATCTTGAAGGTCAAGAACCACAATCTCCTGGCTCAGCGTCATTTCCTCCTTGTCGTCGAGCGTCACGGATCGCCTTCGTCGGCCCCATGACGGCTTGCCGGCGCCGCATTCCACAGGCTCACACTTGCCAATACAGTATTTCACATTGCACTGGAATATCACCCCATATGACTCTGCAAAACGACAGACAATACGGAAAACACAATGTTTCTAGGCGCCCTTGTACACAAACCTGTGCAACAAAATCTGGGCAAACATTCGATCCGAATGGCCATGTTTTGTTAACATTAATTAACTTTAGTTTTAATCAAATGTGCAACAGCCAATGGCAGCGATTCTTGGAGAACTTGAGCCAATTTGAGCATACCAGTAAAACGGAACGCCTCGTAGTTAGACTCAAGTGCTGAGTCGACCTGGCGGAATCGAGGGAAGATGGCGGGATCAACAGGACATCCCCGATCGTCAATGATTTCGAAGGTGCTCCGAGCGTCCTTCGCCATTGCTACACAGCTGCGAGCGAAGATTCCGTACGGTGCTGTGGAACATTGAGACAAAATAGTGATTATTATGTTCTAACACATTTCCTCAAATTACTTGCCACAGCTGAGAACATGTTTGCTAGAGAATATCGCAGTCGTTCTATGGTCACGGTGACCTTAAACTAAAAAGCGCGTTTTCTATATGCGATTGCAGTTAGCGGCTCCATTAGTGGTTCTCGGTTTCATCCGTATGTGCCTTTTCTGGACTTTGGCAAGCTATCCGTATTCTTGTTGCCGCTCGATAAACTTCTAATTCATTTGTAATATACTTTTTCGCGGCGGTATTTTCCGACGTTTTTCTGATTTTGTTGTTGTTGTTCGTTGTCGTTGTCCAGTTACTTTTTGTTTGCGATACGCCGGTTGGAGAACACGCCACCACTTACTGTTTCCGGGTATCTCAATCTTGAACGTGAGTTTGTCGCCGATGCGCACCGTCGACGCCTCGTTTCCGTCGACGCCGAAGATCATGATTCGCGGCACGGGAGCCTCTGGTGAGGCGGTGATCTGCTGAGCGAGTCCGTTGTCCGGGTCGCGCATATCGATGTCGGACACCGGCATCATGCCGAACGAGACGTTTTTCGACGAAGTTTCGTATGTGCACCGCACGTTGTACACCTTGTCGGCCTTCGTCAGCACGACGTTGTGGTGCTGCAGCACGACGGTGTTGCTGTAGACACCGCCCATCGATTGCGTGTTGCACTCCTGGCCGGCGAGCGGCAGGTCGAGCTTGAAGTTCTGGCCGTTCTTCACGGCCGTATTGCACGTCTCCGAGCGGCCCATCGCGTAGATGCGTCCGTGGAATGGCCGGCTGGTCTTCACGTCGACGACAATCATCTGGTCGGTGCATTGGATTGACACTGGATACACACACGTGCGTGTAGCGACGGTAACGACGACGACGACGACCATGACAGGAGAAACAGCAACGCAAACAGTAGAAATCAAAACACGCTTCGTTGTACGGGTTACGAGTACGAATGAATCAATACATGTGTAGCTCAGACAAACATGCTTGTGCATATATATATATAAAGTTTTTTTAAAATTTAAAGTGTGTGCAATATATATATATATATATATATATATATATATATATATATATATATACGAGTTCTCGCTTAATACGCCTTTTTATCCAAACTGTTTTCTGGCATCCAAGGACGTCGCCAAAGACACAGACATCTTTACAACGACTGCTGCTTAACAGTTTAATTACGAATGCATACAGCATTCATACAGCATTGTGAACAGTAGCCTATCAGACATTTTCTATGTTAACCACAAGACAGCAGCAGTAAGGTACACAGGAACTGCGGTAGCTTTTATCTCGTGCTTACCGTCGTAGCATACGCCATACGAGTCGCAGGCGCTGTCGTCGAAGCCGTCCTTCGTCAAACCTTGCAGAGTCTGACTGGAGAGACTGACGGGTTGTCTCGTAGTGGATCGCTGCTCGATCTTGGACGTGGTCAGCGAGGGCCGTTTCGTAACCGTACCGAACTTGTTAAGGTTGTCGCCTGACGAACGAAGGAAAAAGGAACACAGACGACACGTACAGTGCGGACGGTTACAGTCTCACCGTTGCCAAGTGTATGTATGTACACACCAGTTAAGCACGTTTGTCATGGCGACTCATTCCAGATCTGGGTCCAGTGAGAAGTGACGCTAACTAATCGGAATGATCATCTGACCTGGGTGATCATTAACCATACTGGCCCGGGTGTCAGTTTGTAAACCTAAATTCGTTTGCAACTTAATGCTTCACTCCTAGAAACTGTGCGCTCAGTAGCTAATGTAAGCTATTCGACTGCTGGAACTGCTACGCAGGACTTGCATACTTCTTAAGCATCATAACCGCGTACTTATTGCGTCCTGCCTATAGCTACTAGTCTTTTGCGGTGTGCGGAAGAAGCGGATGATCAAATGCTAGTTTACGACCGGCCATCACTCGTGTGCTTTGTTTGTCTCTATAGACAGCTCATAAGTCCATTCCTAGTTCCTAACTAAAACGATCTACAAAGCTCAACCGGCATAGTTTGCAGTGGTTACATATGAAATTTGCCGTATCAGTATGGGCATGTTCAAACGCATTACCAGCTGAGAGCAACGACAATGAACTAACAAAATTCGCTCTCAGTGCTCGTCGTCGCTCAGTTTCTGCACCGCTACAGATTTGTTCAATCTTATTTTACTTTCATTCTCCCTAGCGAGATGGATGATCACGTTGGCAACTAATGTTGTTACAAAATATATTCCTCCAATTACGTAATATATATATATATATATATATATATATATATATATATATATATATATATATATATATATATATATATATTGGTGATAACAGGTCGTTGTCCTTTTTCAAGCAACGTCTATACAACGTGGAAACGCTGCCTCCGTTCGGGGCACACTTCTGAAGTGACCATCTCGGCCTGGCCTTGTCGATACGGACACGTGACAGTCACAATACGCGCCCAATAGGCACATTTGCTTATTTATTATTATTATTATTATTATTATTTACTACTACTAAAGTGATAGTAGTATCACTGCTACCGTCACTTACTTGAGACGGTGTCGGCCGGCGACGACGACGATGAGGTCGAAGCCGAGGGAGGAGGCGGGGGTGGCGGGGGTGCGGCGCAGTTGGCCTCCATGTAGAACCCGATTGTCTCGCCGGTGTCGAGCAGCGGCAGCTGTGCGCTCATAGACTTGAAGATCTGCGCGCCGTCGGGAAACATGACGTGGTCGACGTGGTACAGCGAGCAGCTGTTCTGCCCGATCGACTCGGTGGGCTTAAACAGAACCGATCGGCAGAGAAAGTCGCGGTCCATCGTGCAGGCGCGCAGGCACTCCGACTTGGACGAGACGAGCAGCTCTTTGTCCGGGTAGTAGTTGAGATCGACGTAGTGGCGTGATGATGTCCTGCGACGGGCCCAGCTTGGCGATGTCGTACGTCCGGACGCCCGAGCACACTTGATCAACTGCAACGTGTCACAGTTCGCACATGTATATATATATATATATATATATATATACACTACATATATATATATATATATATATATATATATATATACACTACATATATATATATATATATATACACTACATATATATATATATATATATATATATATATATATACTAAACCGAGCAAGATGGCTTAGTGGCAATGTCTTAACCTTGCATTCGGGAGGACTGGGTTCGAGACCCAGACCGGCCACTCTTAAATTGGTTTGCATGGTTTCCAATTTAGACAAGGTAAAATGTCGGAGTGGATTAAAAATTAGCCATGACATGAAAAAAACGTACACGAGCATTAGCTTTACGGAAAATCGAAAAAAAAAATAAAGTAGCATCACCCGACCAATGCAGTCACCGCGTACACCTATTCTAAGTGCACTACTAATCGTCCGAGAGTCCGTCAGATATAGAGATTTCCAGTAATAAAGTACTCAACGAACAAAATGCTGTGTCTTTTAAAGTTGCCTACTGTACGCTACTCTGGAAGGCTTTTCAAGCAATTTGCGTTTGAATTGCTTATCTTCCAGTCCAGATGTATTGGCTCTAGATAGACTAAATACTACACTAAAATGAGAGATAGTCGATGCAACCAGAAAGCACTAAGCGTCGTGTGGTTAGTTTTCGACTTTCCGCTACCGCTATTCCTGCTTGTCTGTCTCCCTCAGATCATTTTTTCAGGTTGAACAAGTAGGCGCTCTATTATTACAATAACACAACCACAACTACAGTTAGCAGCACCAACCACCAACAACAATAGCAGAAACAACTGTAAGAACAACAACAGCAACAACGAAGCAATAACAACAATAACAGAAACGGCAATAAGAACAAAAACAACAACAACAACAAGAATCACATCAGCAACAACAATAAGAACAACAACAATGACAACAACAGCAATTACAGCAACAACAACGGCTGCAAATATTGCGTATTACGATGATAGGCACGGGACGACTAGCGGGGGCACATCATCGACTCAGGGACTCTCGGAGGGGGGGGGGGGGGATACTGACCATCGAGACAGGCGTTTTCGAAGTAGTCGATGCCGGGCGCGTCGACGAACTCGTCGACGGCCACCGAACGCCGATCCGCATCGCTCAGATGACACTGGAACGTGATCGAGTTGAACTCGGCCGCCCGACAAACGAAGCGTCGCTCGTTGAGACACGCCGCCAGGCAGTTTTCGCGACTCGACGAGAACATCGCCACGTTGTCGTAGCCACGCAGCATCTTGCTCGGGAAGCGCTCGAACGCCCACAGCCGGTTGCACACTTTTTCTGCGAAATGATTCACGCAAATTCACATATATGTATGTATGTATCACAAATGTTTACCTTGATACACATAAATAAAGAATAACTATATATATATATATATATAAATTTTTTTTTTTTTTTTTTAAACATGTATGTATGTATATATACGAATTTAATATGCAAAATGATACGTTTAGAATGTAATACTGTACATAGAAGCAAAAATAATTGCATTTGTTTATTTAGGTAAAAAAAGTGTATTTAAAATTTAAAAAAAAAACATGCATATGTCAGTTTGTCAACGTTCATTCTAAAGTTACTCTGGCGTTACGCTGAAAATGCTACTTTTTGAGTAGTCTTATAGTTTTTGATTGGAGCGTTTTTGTCTGATTGCGGAAGCGGTATTACTGTGCGTTAAATCAATCGACATACTGTATGTTCTCGAGACACGCTTTGTGTTTTTGCTTACCTGTGCGGACGTTCGTTTTGACGAGGTAGTACATGTTGATGGCCTTCTGCGGGTTAGCGGACGGCTTACGAGCCTGCGTGTCGTTGTGCAGGACGCAGGTTGTCTCCTGGACCGGCGCCAGCGGGTTGACGACGAACGAGAAAGCGGCGGCGACGCAATCGACCTCATCCCGACACCAGCCCTGGCACTCGTACAGCGAGAGGTTGCGAATCGAGTAGTACGGTGTGCCGACATAGTCGAGATTGGTTAACTTCTCGAACGTGATCTTGCCTGAAAGTGCGCAAATAGACGCATGGGTGCCCACGCGCACAAGAACGTTAGGACGTCATTTGGTACATGGTATCATATATTTATATATATATATATATATATATATATATATATGTATATATATATATATATATATATATATATATACATATATATATATATATATATATATATATATATATATATATATTGCTCTTTGTCCAGAGTCCATCGGAACCATCACACCATCTCCCCCCACTCTATCTCCCCTTAGTCTACAGGTTGAAATGCCCACTCTCACAAACACACAGGCACTTTAGGGATGCCACGATCCTGTCAAATCGCAGTTACCCTGGTGGTGGTGGTGGCCTTAGTAGCAGTTGTAAGAAGCTATCCGACCGTGGTATCGTAGTATCTCTGTTCGATTCACTCCCTCCCCCCGACAACAACAACAACAAAAACGAACATCCTGAAGTATATCTCAGATCGCGGAGCAACTGCATCACGATTTTGGCGCCGGCTACTTGTGGACGTGACGGGACGGGATGCCCACCAATGCTATGATGCTATGATTGATCGGTGTTCAATCATGCATCATCATGTTCTTGATATGATGGGTTTCGTTCGTCGTCATACGACGACGTGGACAACAAACAACAACACAGCAACACAGTAGCAGCGACAACAACAACAACAACAGCGACAACGACAACAACAACAACACAGCAACACCGTAGCAGAAACAACAACAACAACAGCAATAACAACAGCAACAACAACAACAACAACAACACCAACAACAACAATAGTAGCAACTTCGTTCAAGTGGCGCCTTGGCAGGCAGAGAAGGAGAGAGAGAGATAGCGAGAGACGCTCACGGCGTCAACCGCTCTCTCCTGTTGGTTGTTGCTGTTTCGTCATCATCGACATTTTCGTTCTTCGATCATGTTTGCATCAATAGTCGTTTCCGACGAGGTTGAACCAGCACATTGAGACCGGACTACTTCAACCTCATCTCTCGTCGTCTTACGCCGGTCCGCTGTTCTGTCCCTCGTAGCGGCAACAATCATTGTCGGTCGGTTTCCGTTCCTTCTGTCCGGTGTGTCGGTGTCCCTGCGCCTTCGATGCCAGACTGAGACCCGGTGCAACTGCGACCCGGTGGAGGAACACCACTAGGGACCACACAACTCAGCTCGGACGCTGACAATGATAACAGGGGCTCGTCGTCAAACTTTGTTGCAGTTATTGCTGCTGCTGCTGCTGCTGCTGTTGCTGTGGTTGTCGTATTGTTGTTGTTGTTGTTGTTGTGGTTATCGTATTGTTGCTGTTGTTGTTGTTGAGGTTGTCGTATCGTGTTGTTGTTGTCGTCTCTGCTGTTGTTGCACAACTACTATACTACTATATCGAGCTCGCGGCAGCGGCGCTAAGAAATCGTCCCGCATCAGTTCTATCTTTGATCAGTGCGGACACATGCCCACCACCACAACTCAACTGGAACTAACACGCGTCAAATGCATCGTCTCACACCGAGACGAACAAACTAGCCACACATATACACAAATGTGTCCGTATGAGTGACAAACGGTGCCTTCTTTTTTTTCTCTTTCCATGTATTTGCCCCGTGTTAAAAAGCAATTTTACTTCCGCTTATATATATATATATATATATATATATATATATATATATATATATATATATATATATATATATATATATGGGTTGTTCACTTCGCAAATTACAACGGAATACGAGTGTATCACTGATTCTTCAAAGATGTGCGCTGCGTTCAAATAGGAAACGAACGCTGGTGGAACGGGCCTATGCTCCTCTAGTAGCTCCTTTTGCCTGCGGCGATATCTTCCTCTTTCGCGTGTTCTCTCTCTCTATCTGACTATTCAATGAAGCGCGTACAAACAACAATGAGAGACGAAAAATAGAAACAAATAAAATACGACCCTATGTTTTATACTAAACATGGCCTCATATAGCACACAAGGCGACTATCGGCAGCATCGCACACTTCCTTTGTACTCTCACAATAATGCTGCCAAAAAGAATGAAATAAAGTGCATGGGAGACTCTTAGCTAGGCTCTAGGTGTAGAGAATATTAGGGTGTACATGGTTAAACGTCCTAATTATTATCCGCAATAAGAATGAGAAATGAATAGGTAAACAAGAATATTGGGTGTGTGGGCTAAGATAAAATGTGTGCTTAGTAAAAACACATTCACGCATAGCGCGTATGTTATTCAAAGTAATAATGCCATAGTAGCAATAGCAATAGTGACACAACCACAGACTGCTAAGCCTCAAGTGTAACGAAGTTGAAATCAATGTCACACTTGACATAGAGATTTTGTCTTTTGTCTTTCGCAATTAAATACGAATGTGTATCTTATGCTGTTTCTATTTAGGCATGATTTTCCAGAATAACTCTATAGAAAGGAAACAGAAGAAGAAACAGAAAAAACCAGCGATCAGGGGCGGTGGAAGGAAGGAAAAGGAAGCACATACAAAGCCGCAGTACCAGGTGGAGCAACTGCAATCGCCGCAAACAACAATTCCATTTTCCTACGTTTCCAAGAGGCGCCTGGCGAAGCATGTGCAAAGTAGTAGTTTGCAATGGTAGTCATTTTGTCAGTAGCATAGTGATAGCAGCGGCAGTACCATTATCGTATGTAAACGAGGTCAGAAGCGCACTCGCTGGAACAGCGCTACCGCGCGCGATACCGATCACAGGCCTTTTGTTTTTCGGATGTTCGGCATATCGTTAATTCAGCCACAAAAACATTTCCACCCCTATATATGTATATATATATATATATATATAAATAATTATATATATATATATATATAATATATATATATATATATATATATATATATATATATATATATATATATATATATATATATATATATATATATATATATATATGCGTGCGTGCACGTTACGGTACTGAACTATGCATACGATTCGACAACGAAAGAAACACAAACAAGACTCTGGTCTGGTCTCACTGTCTGTGTCGCGGCTGTGGGCGATGCCTGCGATTTGCAGGTGCTGTAGTTTGGTATTGTTCTGGTGTTGTTGCCGCCACTGCTGGCTGGGTTCGGCTGTTCTTCCCTCGGCTTCTCGTTTTGTCTGTCGACGTTGCAGTAAAAGTTCGACCTCAAACGGCGATCGGATAATACGAAAGAGCGGCATAAATCGACATACAAGTGGCTATTGTAATAATAATATAATATAACATAGAATAACATCTGCCTACCGCCCATAGCAGAACCGGGAGTTGGGGTAGATATAGTGAAATAGGAAGAGCGTTGCTTGTAATATTGACATTCGGCGACAATACGACACACCGGGGGCTTAGCCGTACGACCTGGTCATAGTTCCGCTGGCTCACTCGTTGCGTTTTTTTCGCAGTGAGGTGGTCTATGAGAAGTGTGCATATGTTGTGTATGTTGTTTGTTATTTATCATACATATGTATGTATGTATATATATATATATATATATATATTTATATATATATGTATGTATAAATATATATATATATGAGGCGCTACTCTGCGAATGCTAACCGCATAGGCACAATCGAAAAGCGGCGGTTGGACAAGACAGAACCCGTCGGGCTCGCGGTCAGGCGAGATTGTGCGACGGATGCGCGACCGTTCGGCGTAACACGCAAATGTGTTACAAGGCGAACACATGTGCATATAGCATACGTCCACTAGAACAATGGGACGATCATATGAGGCGATAAAACGAACGTGAGAAAGATTTAAAGGAAACCGCCGCGAATGAATATGAAGTCACGATAAATAGACACAAATATATGTTTATATACAAGTATATATATATATATATATATATATATATATATATATATATGTGCCAAGTGCGAGAGGATGAGAGAATGAGAAGAATAGAGACTTGCGAAAAACACAGAAAATGATAAAATCGAGACAGACCTTTTGCCACATGTACCCGGATCATCTACGGTACACCGTGACAAACTAAATTGACACTAGGGTGAGGGTACACTGAACTATGTCAGAAAATCACTATACAGAATTCGTTGCAAAAAAACGATTGTCATTGGTCGTATTGCTCATTGTAATGATAGTTGACAAATGTGAGGTTTTAAAAACCGTATGAAAAGGTAAAGTCATGTAGCAGGGTCGCTTAGAACGTCAGCATAAGCGGACGTGTTGACACGAGTATATCTAGGGTTTCCCTTGTGGCAGCAGCATGGTCCACTGACTCTCAGTGGCATATATATATATTATATATATATATATATATATATATATATATATATATATATATATATATATATATATATATATATACCGAGCAAGGTGGCTTAGTGGCAAAGCCTTTGCCCTTGCATTCGGGAGGACTGGGTTCGAGACCCAGACCGGCCACTCTTAAATTGGTTTGCATGGTTTCCAATTTAGACAAGGTAAATGCCGAAGTAGATTAAAATTACCCATGACATGAAAAAAAACCGTACACGGGCAATATTACAACTTACGAAAAATCTGGGCAACTTACGGAAAAATCCAAACAAAAAACAAAACAAACAAAAGTATTAAAAATATATATATTGTTTACATATGTTAATGCATCGTCACAAAAACCACGCCTCGAGACGCAGCGGGCGTACTGCGTGAGGCTGAGAATAAAAGAAGACGTAGAAGGAGAAAGAGGAGGCGGCGAGGCCAGTTGTAGGGATGATAGTGAAGTGCAGACAAAAAAGACTGCGAAATTCGGATGTTTTTCTCGGGATTCGGGTGGATGGTACGTGGACGCTTCGTCGTGGTGGAACCGTTTTCAGCGGCAGCGACGGTGAAGTCGTGTTGCCGACTGTACATGCGCTCGACCTTTGTTGTTGATATTGTTCTCTTCCTTGTTGTTGTTTGCTGTTGACGTTGTTGTGATTAGTGGTATTTTTGTGTTGTTGTTATAACAGTAGTGTCCTAAGCGGCTACCGCACCATTCTGAAAAACTGACACCTTGTCATGCAAAGTATCGAATCATGCTCTGGTTGACATCTTTCTTCCTCCTTGATTGGTAAATCAGATTAAGAATTATCCTGCTGTTATATTCATCTGCTGGAGAAAGCCCAGATAAGTCCAGTGTGAGCGCACCTGGCCTTAAAGGTGAACACGACGTGGTGACATATAATAGTTGTCGAATAGCGAATATTACCGAGAAGAATAAGTCGGTTCTATTATACTTAGCATCTCCCCCCCCCCTCCCACTTGACGAACCTTAAAGAAAACTACTCCGACATGGCCCCCACGACCGTGCCGAGGGGAATCAGATATACGGGCAGACGCTGAGAGATTTCAGCCAGGTGCCAAACATTTGCTATTGCTGTTTGTGTTGTTATCGTTGTTGTTGTTGTTATTATTGTTATTGCTACTGCTGTGGCGCTAACAGCATCATCTAAGCGCAGGACGGCCCGGCGGGTAGCGTCGAACCTGACAACGAGCGAACCGAACCAGCATCAGTGACAGCGACCAACAAGGAAACCATGCATAAAAGATCGAAATCGAAGCGCCGACAAGTTGACACGCGGGCCACAAGTTGGGCCACTATCCTCTGCCCGTTCTCGTCAATGGCCGCGCCTCAATGGGTGGCCGAATCCTCTTGGCCTTCTCGGCGCTTGACAACACGACAGACGGAACTTCGATCTAGCTGTTGAATTCGGCATTCGGCTCTGATAAGACATACACCGTGCTGCGCTACTGAAGTCGCTGTCGAGTTCGGCGGAGGTGAGGGCGGCCGTGACGAGAAGACTGTTGCCACAATAACAGCAACAACAACAACAGCAACAACAAGAGCAACAACAACAACAGCAACAGCAGCAACAACAACAACAACAACAACAACAACAACAACAACAACAACAACAACAACAACAACAACAACAACAACAACATCGATCCATTTTGACTGCCAGCTGCTATCCGATTATTCTGCTATTTTCGGGTTTTCGTGGTAACAAACACAGGGGCCGCCGCCACCGGCTTTGGCAATGATGCTGTCTATTAGTAATCGCAACGACAGATCCATCCACTACTATGATGTCTCCTGCAGGTCCGTCTACTATCCGCGACAGCGTGTACAGCACTTTGCCCGCAAATCAGCCATAGGACCGATGCTGATGATGATTAATATGCAGATAATGCATGCTTATCTCCTCCGCCTCTTGTTGTTATCGACGCATCAGTCAAAATAAGTAGGCCAGATTTTAATACCCATGAATTGTTTTTAATAATAATAAGGCGCATCTTATTATGCGCGAACTACTCTCTCTCTCTCTCTCAGTGCTCAGTTTCTCGTCATTCTGCACCGTGTCAGGATCGAAACCACTAGTCTAGTGAAATTGTCGAGCCCGGTGGCGTGGTGAATTCGTGGTCTGCGCCTCACGACCGGAGGAGACACATAGGTGCACGGGTTCGAGCGCCACCGTTGCACATTTGTATCTATGGGGGTCCGTCTATGAAGCAATGCAAAAAGCAGTCCCATGGACGTTAAATCTTGGCCAAGAGTCAGCCCAGAAAGTATTTTTGTTTAGTCTAGTGAAATTACGGTTGCAGGCCATAGCCCTCACACAATGCCGACGCTGTCGGCTGGGTGATCTTGTTGAGATTGTCACAGCTGCCCATTGTTGCCCATCAATTCCACTCGAGGAGACATGCGTGTTTGATAGACAACAAAAACCGACGGGCGCTATGTCGCTCAGACCTGCCTGTCGTCGCCGTCGACGGCAACAACAACAACGACGACGACGACAACAACAACAACAACAACAAAAACCACAACAAGAGCAATATAATCTGCAGCAGCAACAACAACAAGAGCAATATCAGCAGCAGCAACAACAGCAACAACAACAACAACAACCGCAAAATTATGCGAGGTAGTGGCTACCGAAATGGTGGCTGAAGTCACCAACGCAACTGTGACAGCACTCTGACAACGACGCGCATCAGAGGTCTCAACTGAGGTCGCGCCGACGTCGAGCTGACTTCGTAACTTCGCGCGATTCCTCTGACTTGGGCATCTTTGTGGCCATCGCACACTTATTCGCGACAACGACGACCATGACGTTTTTAACTCCCTCATTGCTGTTACTGTAGAAAAAATACTTTCTGGGTTGACTCTCAGCCACGATTTAACGTCCATGGTACTGCTTTTCGCATTGCTTCATAGACGGACTGCCCCCATAAATACAAATCGGTGCAACGGTGGGGCTCGAACCCGCGCACCTATCTAGTGTCTCTTCCGGTCGCGAGGCGCAGACGAATGCACCCACCTCGCGACCGGGATCGACAGCAATTACTGTTTGTGGCATCAAAGTGTTATCAAGATGACACATTTGATGTATCATATATATTTATATATAATATATATATATATATATATATGCTATTCATCGAAATGCATGAAACGAACAGTTGTTGTTGTTGTTGCTACAACTACTATCTCATGCTGCCGCCGTCAGGCTAATTAGTGTGGTCAAACAAAAGTGGGGCTGTCAGAAACGGTAGCTGTAGGTAACAGCACACTAATCGCACATAGTCGAGCCCGGTGGTGTGGTGACTTAAGTCTCCGCCTCGCAACCGGAGGAGACTATACATAGGTAGGTGCGCGGTGGTTCGAGCCCCACCGTTGCCCCACATTTGTATTTATGGGGGTAGTGCGTCTATGAAGCAGCAATGTGAAAAACAGTTCCGTGGACGCTGTTAAATCTTGGCTGAGGGACAACAGCCCGAAAACTTGAGTTTTTAGGTAACAGCACATGCAGTAGTAGTGTAGCTCTCCAGCGGCGCTCGCGCAGTTCAAACGGGCCGCTTCTCTGTGGTGGCGGCGGCCCCGGCGGCCCCGGCGGTGGCGGTGTTGTCATTGTTGTTCGAACGGGGCCGAGTGTCGCCGCCGCCGCCGCCGCCGTCGTCGTCGTCTGCTGTTTTGTTTGTCAACAACCACTAAGAACGACGGCAGCAGCAGCAGCAACCACCGGGCAAGAAGAACAAACAGGCTCGCGCAGATAACACATTCAGATAACAAACACTCCACCACTACAACTACGACGAGTTCTATCTACTATGAGTACCTCTGCAGCAGCTGCTGCTGCTGCTGCTGTGGCTACTACGACTACGACTACTACTACTACTACGAGATTCTACTCCTGCAATGTTGAGACGACTCAGTATGCGCGTGAAGGTGGCCGGCCGCAGGACCAGCGCAGCAGCACTAACAAATAGTCGTCGTCGTAAGAATAGCAGCAATAACAACAACAGCAGCCAGTAAGCAGCATCGGCACTAGAAGTAGTAAATAGCACGAGGCCGTTCGTGATAGGGAGCGTTCGGTGTTCATCATCATCTTCGAACACCGAACATCGAACCACGATGGTGATGGTGGCCACGATATTGGTGTGAACATTTAACGTTTGAATTTATTTCACATTCGCAAATCGTAATAATGATAATGATCGTGTATCGTCATACAGAACGGAGGAGTACGGAGTGCAGCTGTTGTCGCAGCGTGTGAGCGAACTGTTCTTCTTCTTCAAGGTTCGAATTGACTCGGTGACTGGCTGGCTGTCACACTGGCTGTAGTAACAACGGTGGTGCCGCGCGGCAGTGGAACGCCGATGATATGAGTTGCTGCGTTCAGCTGGTTGTGCTTCTAGTTAAGCAATAAGGAGCAGCAGAGGAAGAAGAAGATGATGATGATGTTGCTGCTGAACGACACTGGTTTGTTCTTCTACTTTGTGACCAGGAGCAGCAGCGACGCCACCACCATTATTGCGGCATCTCCGCCTATCATCAGTCAAAAGCTAGGTGAGCTGCAGCATCAGGACAAGCCGTGTTGCGTTCGACGTCCAGGATACGGACGGTCGGCGCTTTTGTCGTTCTCTACAGCGTTACGGACAGCAGATCCTCATCATCATCATCAATAGGGTACTGCGGTGTCGCGCAGCAAATTCCTACTGGCATATTTGTTACTACAATTCAGATTCATACTATTATTACTCTGCAAGCCGGTCGGCCGGTGAGCCAGTCAGCCAGCGAGTCAGACATCCAGACAGCCAGAAACACAGGCAGGCAGGCAGACAGACAGGAAGGCAGGGCCAGGAAGTTATCCAGGAACGATCTGTTCCCGAACCACGATGAGCTCGATGGCGTCACAGCCGCGCGGAAACACCGACGAGGTGCTCGACATGATCGGCCGTATCCTGCCGACGCTCCGCTACGAGCATCTCGTCGCCGGCGTGCTGGGCGGCGTCGTGAGCACGCTCACCGTCCAGCCGTTCGACCTGCTCAAGATTCGGATGTGCGTCAACGACGGCCTCGAGGGCCGGCCGCGCTACGAGGGGCTGCGGCACGCGGCGCGCACGATCTGGCGCACGGAGGGCATCGGCGGCTTCTACCGGGGCGTGACGCCGAACTGCGTCGGCAGCGGGTCGGCGTGGGGCCTCTACTTTGTGTTCTACAACGCCACCAAGACGTGGATGAACGACGGCGACAGCTCGGTCCACCTCGGGCCGGTCAAGCACATGCAGGCCGCGATGCAGTCCGGCATGCTGACGCTGCTCGTCACCAACCCGATCTTCGTCGTCAAGACGCGCATGTGTCTGCGGTACGGCGCCGCGTCAAACGGCGGCGGCCAGTACAGCCGCTTTCTGCGCTCGTTCGTCTCGCTGTACCGGAGCGAGGGCCTGCGCGGCTACTACAAGGGTCTCGTGCCCGGCCTGATCGGCTCGAGTCACGGCGCCATCCAGTTCATGGTGTACGAGGAGCTCAAGAATCTGTGCGGCAAGAAAGACCAGCCGCTGACGAACGTCGAGTACCTGCTGTCGTCGTCGGTGTCGAAGGTCATCGCCATGATGTCCACCTACCCGTACCAGGTGGTGCGGGCCCGCATGCAGGACCAGCACCGGACCTACGACGGCAACATCGACGTCATCCGGCGGACGTTCCGAAACGAGGGCGTGGCGGGCTTCTACAAGGGTCTCGTGCCCAACATACTTCGGGTGACGCCAGCGTCCGCGGTGACGTTCGTCGTCTACGAGAACGTCGTCAACCTGCTGACAGCACCACCTGTTCGCAAATAGTTCTCTCTCTCTATGTCTCTGTCTGTATGTCTCTTTTTGTGTCTGGAGAAAGAATTAATGTGGTCCCTTCCTTCCTCCTTCACTCACTCACTCACTCAGTCAGTCACACTGCTTTATTTCGTTTGTTCGTACAAACGATAGAAAGGTGTGTAGGTTGATGGAGATCCCGGTGCCTTTCGGCAAGTCCGGCTGTGCTGCCGCTCCGAGACAGACGAGTACCAGAGGGGGGGAAAAGGGATTATTAGCTATTTATTATGCGTGCCTTGTTGGTGTGGAGGTCTGGTGGAGAACTAATCGGATTTGATAACCGATTGATTTTTGAGTGAGCGCGCGAGTTCCTAATATATTGTACACAGATATGCATACATATATCAACATGTATATATGTATGAGATGCGGGGCCAGCAGCAGGGCGGGGAGGGGGGGGGGGTTGTGCAAAACAACCCCGTGGGTGAACAAGCAAAATACTGCCGGATATTAAGGTTAAGCGTTACTGTTAACTCGTTGAGTATTTTATGATACGATAGATGCTGTAGATACATGATGCACAAGAGCTGGAGCGAGCGAGCGAGAATTGTTTCGGTTGTCGTTGAACAGGAGTGCAATGAAACAAGAATGAATGAGGACCGGTGAACTGCCGAGAGCTTTGCTCTCACAGTCAAGATCATGCGCGTGATCTGTTTGTTGACTGTTTGTTTTGTTGCTGACGGTTGTCTGTTGGGTGATGACGACATCGAGATCGAAACACGCTCGTGACATGGGCACGTTGTACGAGCTCTGTATAGGTTTTTTAAATAAATACTGCTCAATGACCGCATGGAAGCGGAAACCTCATTACCCAAGGTGTTGTTTGTGTGTAGCATTACAGGTCTGTGCTGCAGGTAAGCTATAGTCTTGTCCATATGCTGTTGCTGTTCTTACGGATGCGCGCGGGTGAATGTGAGTCTGGCTTTCGATTGTGCCGACAACGTTTAATTAAATGCCTCAAGAAATAATTTTCGTGAGTGGCGAATACAAGAATTTCTAGTTCTAGTTAATTTCAATTTTTAGACGTTACTATGAACTTCGTAGACTTTAAGCTTAGTCTAACTGCAATATAACAGCTGATGATGACAGGACACAGCTCATTGTAATGACGAAGGCGTTGCTGTATAGTTATCCAATAATAATAATAATAATAATAATAATTATTATTATTATTATTATTATTATTATTATTATTATTATTATTATTATTATTATTATTATTATTTTCGTTGCTGTTTTATATGTGTACGTCGATCACATAGTTATGAATATGATGGGCGCCCATGCTGCATTCATGATCTTTGGTTCGGCCAAATGCCGGTGGCATGGCTGTGTCGTTATCCTGTTGTTGTCATTGTCGGTAATGTTATCGTTACTGTTTTATGTGTGCACGTCGATCACATAGTTCTCAATATGATGGACGCCCATGCTGCTTTCATGATCTTTAGTTCGGCCAAATAGCGGTGGCTATAATTTGCAGCCGCCTTCCGAACTTTGAAGGAAAGACCGGAGAGACCAAAATCCAAAATAAAGGCGTCACTTGACAGCTTTATCGTTACTCATCATCTGCTGAAATATTATAGTCCGCATATCTGGTCCTTGGTTGTGCGATTATTGTTGTGTTCTGTTATGTTTTAACGCTGTATGAGCCGAGAGAGAGAGGGAGAGAGAGAGAGAAAGATCATATCAACGGCGAATAGCAACCTGGCGTCACCTCAACTCAACGACGTGTGCGACCTTGTCTCGATTTCGACGTGTAGGCTGAATGAATCAACAGTTTACAACATGTAACGGCGCCCCATATCAACAAATATATATATATATATATATATACAATTTTTATTAAGAATGCAAATGAAGCGACAATTGTCTCCCGAGAACTAGGAATATTACTCTATCTCATATAGAGTGGGTTGGGACTACTTCGGCAGTGTGCCCCGGAAGGACGCCGCGTTTCCAAAATCGAAGCGTTGTCTCAAGAAAGCCGCACACCTATATATATATATATATATGTGTGTATATATATATATATATATATATATATTCATTCATATTCATACTACATGTTCATTGCAAATTGGGATGCGTAACGAGGCAACAGCAGCAGAAGAAGATGAGGAAGAAGAAGAAGAAGAAGATAAGGAATGGTGACTATGATCGAAGAGTTAGTTCTTCGTTGTCTCGACACGAGAAAGGGCACAACTGTATCTCTGGCGGTGTCTCTGCCGCCTTTCACCCACGCCGCCGGCGCCGCTCACTCACCGAAGAGTGGGGTCGACCGGCAAACGTGCGCGGTGTTCAAGAGCGACCGACCGACCGGCCGCTGCAGGCACTTTTGACCAGATAACAAGATGGAGCCACTCTCAGGTAGGCGCCGCACCGCACCGCGCCAATTGACATGAGGGTGGTGAGCTGGCGGCATCGGAGGGGCAGTTTTTGCCATCGTCATGACCACCAGCCGCTGGAGCACTGTTCTGGCTGTTCGCCCGAGTCTTGGTTGATTCGTCGTGGCCCGTCCAGGGGGGGGGGGGGGGGGCGGGGGGGGTGAGGGAGTTGAGGAGGGGGTGGAGGGTTCGCCCGAGTCTTGGTTGATTCGTCGTGGCCCGTCCAGGGGGGGGGGGGGTGGGGGAGTTGAGGAGGGGTGGAGGGTTCGCCCGAGTCTTGGTTGATTCGTCGTGGCCTGTCGAGGGGCTGGTGGGGGGTGGGAGGGGGAAGGGGTTGATGACAGTCGACCAGCTTTCCTCCTCTTTCCCTTCTTCTTCTGCTGCTGTATGAAGATGTCGTCCGTGTTCTCGTTTACTGCTTTCCGCTTGTCGACAAAATCTTGCTCTCCTCCGAGGCGAGGCGGACTTCTGGCCGTGAGCAGAGTCGACCGCCGGTCAGGTTAGAGTTCTCGGGTTGTCTGTCTGACTGACTGACACCAATTGACGGACCAATTGATTGACCGACCGCAGTTTGTGGTCGCCGTCGTCAGTAGCTAATGACGGGGCAGCTGCCACCGCCGCGGCCGCCGCCGTTTCTTGTGCGGTCAATTAATTCGTGTCTAAACGAGCGATTCATTGTCGATCTTCGCACGCCGTTGCCACGGCGGTTATGCCGGCCGCCGATCAGGCAAGTGGCAGACCAGGCCACTGCAGGTGCGCAAATATGAACAAATATGAACTCAGAGCAACTGGAACGATGGCGGTGACGGCATCGGCAACAGTGGCAACAACAATAGCAATAAAAAAAACAACAGCATGAACAACAGAAACCGCAGCAACAACAGCGACAACCATGAAAGTCGCAACTATGCCATGGACAACAACAAAGAGCAATCAGTCGTGATATCTAAAAAATGATAACGTACACCGACATTTTAATTGCGGCAAGACACGTCGGGGAAGATGAGCAGTAATATCAACAGAAACAACAAAGCAGCGTCGACGGCCATGACGACAACAACTGTAACGGCCGTCTGTTTGTAACAATAGCAGTTGTAAGAATGTTGATAACTCCAGCTGTGACAGACGTATCAACGTTACAGCACTAGATCGTAGCTGTTGTCCGTGTTGTTTTTGTTGTTAACGTCATCTTTGTTGTTGTTGTTGTCGACGTCATCATCGTTGTTGTTGTTGTTGTCGTCGTCATTGTTGCTGATTATGTCCTCATTGTCTTAATAACGGTCGAAGTAGTTGTAGTCGCAGTACTAGTTAAAATGCCGGTTCTTGTTATTTTTTATATTCTCACGAACTGTAGCAGTAGTTTCGGTGCTTCGCTGCCACCGAATTGTTGTGCACAATGTGCGTACGGTATGCGTATTTGAGCGGGTATTTGCATCTGTCGCCTACCAATCCGGAAGGCGCCTCCGCTAATTGGAGGCCAACTGATGCAAAATGAGTTAATTAGTTCTATCACGATGGATGGCTGTCTACCTACGTAGGCACGCTCACGCCGCCACCACAATCATCGATTGCGAGGCGTTAAAAACGACACAGAAACAATAACAACAATAATGGCAGAACAGCAACAACACAGTCGTGACTTCGATGACCCCCTACACACATAAATGGGTCACCGGCGATCTCGGTTTCCAGAATGATTCGCCCGCGACTCGTGCGAAAACTTCAATTAGATCGGCAGCTTCATCATCGTTATCAACCCTATTATTATATTAGTAATTGTGATACATGTACAAATCGGTATTAATAAATCCTTGTTTTAAATAAAAATGATCTTATTATCATCATCATCATCATCATTGTTGTTGTTGTCGTCGACATCATAATATTCATTGTCGTGGACGTCGCCATTGTTCTCACTACTTTACGAGAATCGAGCAAATCAAAAATCTAAAATAGCCAACAATGCGCACCTGCTGCCTTGTTCGTCTTGGCTCACGGTGACCAGACTTGATGGGTGGTAAACGAGAGGTTAGCCACATTGATCGACGGATGAGTGAAGATAAAAATTATAGGCTTTTATATAGTGCTGCTCTATACTTGTTTGGCAGTTTTGCGTTACTGTCTAATCGGTATCGTGGCCTTTTGTCGCAAATTCATTCAAGGCGGCTTCAAAGCAGTACTACGGAGCAGTAACTGTGGCGGGAAGCTTCTACGTGCACTGGCAAATGGTGCGTCTTGTTCTTCACTATTTTCTCTCTCTGTGTATGTCTCCAGCTCTCTCTTCTCCTTCTCTCTCTCTCTCGGAATCTGCAATCTGTTAGAAATTCCTTCTGGATCGACACTAGCTGGTCGCGTTAAGCGGAGCGCGCGCCCATTTAACGAATATCCAGCCAGATGTCACAGGAAATAGTTCGCATAGCAGCCTATCTGGTGGATATTTCACGCAGCACTGTTGTTGTTGTTCTCCTCATCACTACCATGATGCTGATCATTAACGCCAGAGGCTACTCACCAAAGATAATTTAAAAAGAACTTTTTTTTGTTAAACATATATATATATATATATATATATTCAGGTATCACACCAAGTGTTGCATTTAGTTCTGCTGCTGTTGCACCAATAACCACAAACGCAGGTACGCATTACCGACTACAGCTAAGAAGAATTATGAACCAATGTATATATATATATATATGTTAAGTGTCTACCAGCTGACAAACAGATTACTGCTATTCAAACGTCGATACGTTACCGCTCTTAGAGTTCACGGATTCTATTTAGACAGCAGCGGTAGCAGCAAGCAGCTTTTGGGGTACGTGAGGGAGGGAACCTATTTGCCTGCACAGTTAAGGAAACAATCCCGGAAATCTTAACATGTCCGGCCCTCGGAGCGATTCAAAGCCCGTAGGGGACGGAGGGTAGTCTACTGTCGAATTAAAACAATTTACTTTAACAACAACAGCAGCAACAACAAGAACAACAGCGACAACAACAAGAACAACAACAACAACAAACAATTCATTCCAGCAGTACAGCAACAGCGACGATAGCAACAGCCATTACGAATGTCCAGCGTTGTTGCATGGTCAAGCAGCAGGCACGCGTGATGCTGGCTAGGAGAGAGTGTTACGATGGCACGTTATCATCACTCGAAGCTCGTGTGTGACTGGCAAAGATTGATAGTATTAATAATAAAACCGAGATAACTAGCTAGATATATATACATATAGACATCGCGTGTTTGGCGTCTAACGTTACGGCGCGGCGATCTAACGGTGTCGAGCAGCAATACGCAAGAGCAGCAAGCAATTCATGATCGTGAGATCGCGATTGTTGTATCCACCGAGCACTCACTGTGCTGGAAACTCCGTGAAGTGCCTTCTCAGTGCACCGCGGGCCGCACGTGAGATGAGATACATAGGGTTTCTCTAACAGCCGTTATGGCGTCATGGCCGCAGCTGGCTCTCAGCGGTACGTACATGGCTTATCACCTATTCTCGATTCAACACGCATCGCTCAAAGAAACTGCAAGAATATAAAACATGGCTTTAATTTTAGCTCGCTGGCTATGCAACTGGCTTGACCTCTTCGTGATGGTTTGTGGTAGTTTTGTTGTTATTGTTGCTTATTGCGTTATTGTGGTCATTGCGCTACTGTTGTTGTGGAGCTGCTACTGGTGTTGCTGTTGTTGTTGTCGTCGTCGTCGTCTGTCTTGTCTCTCTATTGCTCTCGCTGGCATCCTCCCATCTTCGTCGTCGTCGTCGTCGTCTCTTTTGACTATCTGCATTAAAGCACCATTAAACAACTGTTTGGAACAAAATAAACAGAAGTAGAGTGAGAGCGAACGAACGAAAGAAAACATAGAAAAGAAAGAGGCATGCATAGAAAAACGAAGCAGAGAGCCAGCGTACGACGCCCAGGCATGTACTCTATCTATAGATATCATCATCAGCAGCAGCAGCATCATCACCATCATCATCATCGCATAGCAAGCTGGACGTGTGTGCTATGTACTCGCATGTATGTTGTAATAGTGGTTCGCTGCCTGCCAATCGTGCGTGGTGGCTAGACAGACATCCACTGGTCCACGTCGGCGACTAACGCGTTGTCTGCGACTCACGCCGTATTCACTCGCCGTGTCGCTAATAAACAGAGAGACAGACCGGCGGAGAGACATTGAGGCTGACCAGCGTTTCTATCATGGCTTCCACCATGGTTACCGCTCTCATCCGTATGTAGTCGCATCGACGCATCTCGGCGCGCTCATATGACCTTGGCATACTACCCGCGACACCCTACGTGACGGCTGCACACAGGTACAAGTGTCTAATTATGTCAATGTCGACGGTAGTGAGGTAACCCCACCTCTCCCCCCTCTTTCTCGCTATATATATATATATATATATATATATGTTTCTAGCCATTCATCTTTGCTGTACAGAAGCAACTCGTGCAGCATTGTACGAACATAGCAGATACAGCAGCTGGTGGATGCAAGGTCCGCTCGCAACCTGTACCATCCGTGCGGAGTAATGCGCACAGTAAGGCTAACTAAATAACTAACGACAGTTTGTATGCGTGCAATAATAATAATAATAATAATAATAATAATAATAATAATAATAACCGCTTGCGTGCAATCTTGTTGAAGTGAAACGCATCATAGCATCAACCTCCAACTTGTGGAGTTACAAAATACCGCCTAACAGATGCACTTGTAAAAAGTGTATTTTACAACGCACACGCCTGCTGTATGGCTCCGGGCAGGCTACTTACACCAAAGCCAAAATGTCGTAGTTTTACCGCAAGGGAAACATGTGTGCTTAGTGCTTGACAATCTCCCGCTATGTTATCTATTTTGTAGTGTGATAAGGATATATATATATATATATATATATATATATATATATGCCTATAGAGATGCCGCGATGAGTAATATGCGCTTGGAATCTCAAGAGAAGCAATCATGATATCGGGGTCTATAACTACAATAACGACCATACGTTGGAAGAAGCTCGGGTATGACACAACAGCAATATCAACAACAACGATGAATTCAAAAAATATTAATCAGTAGATAGGGCAATCTTATCGGATCTGCGATAAAGATACTACCGATAAGCCTCTCGCTGTTACCCGCGAACATCACAATCACAGCAAAGCATGAAAATCTAGAATGGGTAATAAAATACGATATCTTACTGATTTTCAATTTGAAGAATATAAAATATGCTTTTATGCGGTGTAATACCTTGACGAAAGTTCAGTTTGATTATAGTTGATAGAAATCAACTTTCAAGGAGAAATTTCTTAAAAAATTGCAGAAACTACTATGATCGACAGAAATAAATATCAATTGTTGTTTGCAAAAATGAGTCCTCTTGTAAAATAATTAATTCGATCCTGTTAAAGCTCACTATCTACCGTAATCGGTTGTTTGTTGTAATTTCTCGTTCTTTTTATCGCTCGTTGTTATTTTACAATATTACCGATGCGGCGAAGCCAGCAAGCAAGCATACAGTCGAAAGCTCATACTTCTTCCACGTGTTGATTCGTTTGCTTCACAGGCTTTTAGATCGATACCTAGATAGATATACATTTAGATAGAAAAGGCCTATCTAATCTGATGTACATAGGTAGACAATTGTTAATAAAAAAAAAGAACACTGCCCAAATATATAGGGAAATGTAGATAGATACATGGTTAGATATATCGACAAATCAGATAGATAGATAGATAGATAGAAAAAGGCTTATCTAATCAGGTCTCGGCATGCCGCATCCTCGTCTTGCGTCGGTGGTCAACCAATACCGTTTCACTGTCTGCCGCTGCTTCTACTGCTGGTAGCGCCTCTGCTTTTCCTGTTGCTATTGTTGTTGTAGGTTGCCGAGGAGGCAACACTAGAAGCACGTAACCTGTGGCCGTATGTCCTGTCATGTCATGTCATGCCATCTCATCCAGGACCACCGAACCTGCTTGCCCGTCTAACAACTGGTTTGTTTGCCTCCGCATGGCACCGTAACCTGTGCCGTAGTAATACTGAGCGATAATCACAAACTAACGTCACAGAGGATAAGCGCCGGCGTATAATGATGATGAACGGAAGCAGTAGCAGCACCAGCAGCAACAGCGGTTCTACTGGTAGAAGTCGAAGTAGTTAAAGATAGCGGTATTAATATATAATTATTTATTTTTATATATATATATATATATATATATATATATATATATATATAATGGTCGGTCACAAAGCATATACTGTACAAAAATGACTGGAATTATTTCAACTTTAAAGTCGATTTTAAAAAAACGCTACTTATTCAAAAAGTGCTCGTCATTGATAACCACTCCCATTTTCATCATAGATACCAATTCGATTCAAAAACGGACCCTCATTATCTGACGAGTGATAAAAAGCCTTTTTGCTAAATGCTCCAATGTGTTGGTTCAACTTTGACACGAACACGGGTCACTATGGTGGTGTGACACACCCCGAAGGCCTTGGGTAATCCACGTGTTGTCTATCGGGGATTCATTCTATTCCCCAGTTTCGCGCGAGTTAATTTCCTTAAGCACAGTAAGCCTTCCAAAACAAACCGACTGACCTAACGTATATGGTTAGATAAAGCAAACTTGCAATATGTAAGGGCAATATAAATAAATATTGCCTAACATATTGCGAATGGCGTATACTCATGAAAAAATGGCTTGTGGTTTTCATAACACATGTCTACGATGACAATTCAGCATAAATTGACATTAATAATCTTTGCAATATACATACAGGTGTGTATGTATATAAATATGCGTAGGCATTTAGTAAAGATGTCATATATACGGAGCTTAGTTATTTATATATGTATGCATGTAGGCAGATATGGATGGATTTCTTGTTCGCTAGACTTGTAAATCTAAATACATATGCCACACGTTTATATCAGGGGCGCTTAGAGCGGCAGCAGAAGCGGATATGTTGAGGTAATTAGGGTTTCCTCAACAGTTATTGTGGCAGCAGCATGGTCGCTAATTCTCAGAGGTACGGCTTATCATTCATTCTCAATGAGCATCGCTCCAAGAAAATTCGATCAACAATAGGGACCGAATCGGCGACACCTCGGAAGGTGACAACCATGACTAGCGCACTAGCCCCCTAGGTCACGCCGTCATATATATATATATATATATATATATATATATTTGTTTAGTGCGCTCGCCTGGCAAAAAAACGGTTCACCAATGCGGTTGTTACCTCTGTAACTGTGAACGAGTATATATATATATATATATATATATATATGTGTGTGTGTTTGTGTGTCTTCGTGAAGGAGAAAGCTGTGGAAAAACAAGTTTATAGGGGCGATGGGTCAGCTCTGATATTTGGCCGCCTTTGTTTGTTCGACATTCGGCCAACGGTAGCCGTGAAGTGTGCAGAGCAGGGATTCTGACAGGCAACTAGACAGACAGCTCATCATGGTCTTCCGGCACGGCCACCCAGTTCAGTTTGAGCAGGAGGTGCTCCACCGTGTAACCACTCTTATCCGACAACCAGTGGAACCACAAATACCAACTGGGGTGGCAGCTATATCACGCTAAATGACATCGAAAGTAGTCACAACACAACAACACCGGTAGAAGAAGAAACAGCAGCAGCAGCAGCAACAACGACAACAACGGAAGCTGCTGCAGAAATAATAACAAAAAACTGTTACAACAACGACAACAACAACAATAAACAAACAAAAATCACAACAGCGCACACAAAAATGTTCGCCCATTTGCTGTCGAGACCCGGGGTGGGTCTGGACCTATGACCGAGAGGAAGTTCTTCGATAGAAGTGACCGTTAGACATTCAACATCAGGATATAGTTGTTGTGTCGGGGACCCTAGCTAGATAGGCTCTAGGCCCGTAAGGCCCTAGAAAAGCCCCCCTTCCTCCACTAGATTCGATTTAATCTAGTAGGGCTACAATTGATTGAATTGTGACTTTGGAGAATCACTTCAATCCTGGTGTTTTTAATATTGGATGCATCTTAGACCTTAGGGGAAGAGTTGTTCTGGCTATATATATATATATATATATATATATATATATATATATATATAATGTTTATTAAACGTAATTAATGCTAGATTTTACCTCGCATTCGTACCTGCATACGAAAATCTAAGGTCTTAGACCTTAGCGGAAGAGTTGTTCTGGCCATATATATATATAAATATATTATGTTTATTAAAAGTAATGAATGCTAGATTGCACATAGTATTCGTACATGCATACGAAAATCGCGCACTAGAAACATTTAATCAGTAATCAAATACGTCAATCATAATTATGCCAGCTCGGCAGATTAGATCACCCAATTGCGTTCATACAGAGTCACTAAAAACGCGTTCTTGAAATTACATACGTACTCGTATTTATAGAAAGAGTTTACACTAAACCGAAACTAAGAAATGCTCGCGTTGAAGCTTTTGCGCGATCAAGAAAACTTCTATGGAGCTGATTATCATCATTATAATTGATAATAGTGAAATGCGTTAAATTTGTCGAGTCGATAAAGCATTGCGAACAGCAACAACAACAACAAGAGCAGCAGCAACAACAACAACAACAGCAACAACAACAACAACAATAACAACGACAACAACTACAAAAGTACTACTCCTAATAATTACGCATCTTCATTATGTGTTGGTTGTTTTGTTTATGCCCGTTTGCATGCACTCTATTCTGATTGCTGCTAGCATTGTAATTATTGTTGCTGTTTTCTTCTGGTCGGTGTCAACATTGTGGTAATGATTGTTGTCTTCGACGTCGTTGTTACACGCATTGTTATGGTTATGGCTGTCGCTGGCTGCTGCCGCTGCCGATGATGTTCATTTTTCAATAGCTTTTTCTGTTTGCTTAACTTCCAAACAATAAAACTTCCAGTTGTTGTTAAAGGGTTACCTGGTATAATGAGTTATTTTTTGTTGTCACTGCAAATTCGGTAGATGTCAATGTCGACACGGGGCTCTCTCTCGCCCCCCCCCCCCCCTTTCACCTTTTTCCCTCTGATGACTCTGCTTGTAACGCTTTAACTATGCATGTTGCTACTTTGGTCGTTTTGGTCGTCGTCGTCGTCGTCTGTTGTTATGCTAATGACTGGTTATGGCATTTATCAGTCATTGGTGGCAGGTTGGCGGAAGGGGAGGGGGGGTGGTTGTGGGGGGCGAGCTTTCAAACACCGGCAACGCGGCAACGGAACTGACATTCTGCTCAAAACATGTCTTCCCACACACATACACACATTTCTGTATACTATCATGCCTACATGCAAATATACAGTTGACGCCGCTTGATTCGCGCCTTCTAACAACAACAACAACATTAACAACAACCAACAACAACAGCAACAACAACAACAACGACAACATGGTATGTAACAGCAACAACAACAACATGGTATGTAACAGCAGCAACAACAACATGGTATGTAACAACAGCAGCAGCAGCAGCAACAACAACAACAACAACAACATAGTATGTAACAACAGCAGCAGCAGCAGCAACAACAACCAACAACAACATGGTATGTAACAACAGCAGCAGCAGCAGCAGCAGCAGAGGCAGCACCAACGGCAACAACAACAACAAGAATGTAACAGCCATTCATACTAGATACTGAATGAATTGGAACAGCGGTGACAGCGTGCTCCACCACTGGCCATCAAACAAGCGACGGTCGGCGAACGGGGCGGCCGAGGGAAGCGCGGGCTTGAAGAATGAATGAATGAAGAGGCATTCTGTCTATAAGACAACACTGCCTGTCTAATGTGTCCATGCCCTGCCCGTTGTCTATCGGTGCGGGGTTCGGAACAACCAGCGTCGTCCTCAACTAGAGCCAGTTTCTGGCTTCAAGCTCGTCATTGGCGTATGTCGGCCTATTGCTGGCGTATCGTTCTGTGCCGACGTCTGAGCTCATCCCGATCCCGGTCTCACACGAGCAGCCTCAGCAGCAGAAGCAACAGCTGTACAAGGTAAAAGCAGTAGTAGTAGTAGTGAGTAGTACACATAACATACTTCTTCCCAGCACTCTATATATCGAACTATTATAGTAGATGCTTTTACAGACGTCCAGGAACCTCCCCTCCCCGCCTCCACATTACCATGCCATGTTTTACTCAAATGCTAATAATGACCTCCGTCACTAAAAGCCTACCTTCCTACGTTTTGGCCTGCAGCGATTGAAGTCTCAGTCGTCGCACCATTAGCACTTGTGATAGACGTGGCTGTCGTATATACATTGTGTCATCTTTGCCGTGTCTAAGGTTGTTTTTCTTCTTCTTGTAGTTATATTTGTCATTGCTGCTAGGTATTGTTGTTGCTGTCAATCCTGCTCCTATAGTATAGTCACCATGTCAATATTGAGACGTGTTCACAACAACAATGTCTCCCCGAACTAGGTCTGCTGGTTCATTCGTTCGTCACACCGTCAGTTGTTGCTGTTGTTATTGTTGTTTTCTTTACGACAGCATAAACAGTTCAAAGGCTCGTGTATCCGAGACACGGGGAGCGGAAGACCTTAGCTCTCGCCGGCTAGACACATAGTTAAGATTTAAAGTGGTGCCCGAAAATGAGTCCCTGGCCACTAGCCCGATGCGGTCTATCATCGAGTCTGTCGGAAAACTTTAGAGCTAATCACTCGGAGGGCGTCACCGGCTCGCTTCGCCGTCGCGTTCATTTTCCTCCTGATGCGGTTCAAATGCGCGCGAGTTAGGGGCGTTGAGCGTCATTGCGACATCATTGCAGCGATGACCGCAGTGACTCGGTTACAGCCACCGCTGCACAAAATCAGCCCAGAGTCGGTAGCGAGGTAGTCACCCCTCGTTCACGTGTTCACTTGCTTGCTCACTTACGTACTCTCTTACCCAACTAACTTAGTTGCCT
>QVRM01006730.1:0-246160 GCA_003439945.1 Dermanyssus gallinae
AATAATCAGGCCAGTAAGACGTCCAAGATATTCACTGTACACATACTTGTCGCATGCTATGCAAAGGTGTTAATTAGCACAGCGGATGTTAGTACGGCGTTTGTCGCTTTTAAATGCAAATCATTCCACGGCGCCAAGAAGGTCGCCATAAATTACCAGGTATTTTACGTCGAATTACCTGGTAATTTACGGCTTAAGTAGATATTAGCGATAAAATGGAAAAGCTTGGAAAAATTATTCCTGGCAGCTTGCGGCGACGAGAGTAAATTTATAGAGACAAAGCCCTGTTTATGCTGCGACGCGATTCTTTCGGCAAACCCGTATCAGCCATGGACGCAATAAGGCTATGTGCAAGATATTCCGTCAAGCTTACGTGTGCTGTGCAAAAATATATATGTATACACAATAATAACCAATAGACTGCCTTAATACATAAAATATCGGTTAATCACAAGATAGGCTACTAGTATATATATATATATATATATATATATGTACACATACATACATCTATCTGCGTTCAATCGTTTTATTGACATGCTCTTTTACAGGCAATCTGTCACAATATATGTCGAAGTCATAATCATTTAAGAATACATATCGTGGTTTTCCAGACCACCCTGTCTTTCTCGTCTCTATCTGTCAGTTGTTTGTTCGTAAAGCTCAACCATGGAAGCAGGTTGATATTCACCAATTCAGGCCCCACCGATCGGCATCGAAATCTACTTGAAAGCCACGGTAGTGTGAGATACAAACCCACTTGCAAACCCACTAAAGTCCAGTCGTTCTCTTTGCCGCTTTTAGCGGGTGGCCGCACTACTGTGTTCTCGAGATTATTTTACCTGGATGCTATATCTTGCCTTTAAGGCGGCTCGACTTCGTGCGGCGGTCATTTTCGCCTTGGAGACAAACTCTGCGAATCTTTTTTTAAAAAGGATTTTCCGTAAGCCCGTGCACGGTTTATTAATGTCATGGCTAATTTTAATCCACTCCGGCATTTACCTTGTCTAAATTGGAAACCATGCAAACCAATTTAAGAGTGGCTGCTCTGGGTCTTGAACCCAGTCCTCCCTCCCAAATGCAAGGCAAAGACTTTGCCACTATGCCATGCGTTCAGAGACAATGGCTTTTGCTCAGTGTTAAAAAAATACCTTACCGCGTCAGCCGGTCCTGAGACATAAAGGGGAGTCAGTTTTACTAATGCGGCGTATCGACCGCTGAAAGCAGCCAGCCATCGTGGCCTGTTAAAAGCTATGCAAGTGGGCAGCTAAGCGAGCCGTGTTTAAGGCTAAGGTACCGTTTTTTGAGATCAAAGATGGTATTGACTTTTCCAGTATCCAGGGTGGCCCGGCTGGATTGCTTCTCATTTCTGGCTCCATTTGCTTAGGATATTTGTTTAGAGATATGTATATGAATTGTATGACTGCTGTGGAAGCCGTGCGACTTGCCTGGGCGTCGTTAAACGCCAGTCAGGTATAATAATAATAATAATAATAATAATAATAATAATAATAATAATAATTTCTTTCCGCATGATGTCAGCACTTAGAATCAGCGCTAGCGTCTGCGAGCCGTTTCAGTGCAAACTGTGCGGGGAGATGGTGGATTCCAGTGGCCTACACCCACTGAGTTGCCCGAAGAGCGCCGGTAGATCGTCCAGACATGCTGAACTAAACGGTGTGATCATAAGGTCCCTTAGGAAAGCCGGTATACCATCTACACTTGAACCGAGAGGTTTAGTGTCCGCTGGCGAAGAAGACCTGATGGGGTGACCATTGCATTATGGTCACATGCAAAGTCCCTAGCTTGGGATGCAACGGTTTCGTGCACAACCGCGGCTTCGTATTTACACCACAGCTCTGTTGAGCCGGGGTGGGTAGCAAAGCACGCGGACGGCAGAAAACGGTTTAAATATGCTGGACTGGAAACAAGATATATTTTTGTGCCTATTGCCATGGAGACACTAGGACCAATCAGCAAGGGAACCGAAGCATTTCTCAAAGATTTGAGTAAGCGAATTCAGGAGGTCACGAACGACCGAAGAGAGGGTCAATTCTTGAGGCAAGCGTTGTCCTTGGCCGTTTGCAGAGGAAACGCGGCATCTATTTTAGGCGCCATGGAGTGAACTAATTATTTAAAAAAAAACTTTGCAAGAATACGTTCAGACCTCTTAACTGTAACATCGTTTAACATGGAATAAATAATAATAATAATAATAATAATGAAATACTGTCTACACTCAATTGTATGAGTCTGTCGCAGCTATATTTATATATAAGCATACAGCTGTATAGTTATATATATATATATATATATATATATATATATATATATATAGCATGTTTGGACAGAGTGGCGGAACTTGCCGGCAGGAGGATGACAAATAAACTTTAGCCAAAAAAAATGTATATATATATAAATATATATATATATATATATATATTTACTCCATTGAGCTAACACAAAGTAGGGAGTGAATGGCTACGGTGCTATACGCTTCCGTAGTGAGCGTATTCTTAATGGTTATTCAGATGTTGTACGGACGCAACTAAATATACATTTACTGTCCTGGAACAATAGTATACACTCACACACATGCGTTCGAACGGCCAGATCAATCGACTTGTAGGATCACTCCAATCTTGGATCGGCTACTACGCACAGTGCGACAGGCCGGGCATGAACTTCGACCACTGCTTCTGCTACAATATGGTTGCCGCTTATTCAATGACAACCGCGACAGTGGGAGCAGCAACAACAACAAGAGCAACAACAATAACAATATAACAGCAAAAACAACTGCTAGGCCGCTACCGCTGCCGCCGGTACAACTTCAGGTCAAATCTGAAGCAATTGTCTGTCAGTCGTTCTGTACCAGCAACCAACTAATCATGTAATGACGACAATACGCTTCGTTGGCCGTGCGAAAGCAGCAACAACAGCCAAAACAACAACAACAACAGCGACAGCGACAACAGCAATAACTACAACAGCGACAACAACAACAACAACAGCGACAACAACAACGACAGCGACAACAACAACGACAGCGACAACAACAACAACAACAACAACAACAACAACAACAGCAACAACAACAACAGCGAGAGCGACAACGACAGCGACAACAACAGCGACAACGACAACAACAACGACAGCGACAACAACAGCGACAACGACAACAACAACGACAGCGACAACAGCGACAACAACAACAGCGACAACAACAACGACACAGTAACCACGGTAGAAGTAGCCGCAGCAGCAGCATCAGCCGCAACTGGTGCCGGAACGGCACTGACCGCGACGAAAGAATCAATAGCGGCGGCAAAAGTTGGAGCAGCAATAGCAACAACCACAACAAAATAATAATAATTATAGTAATAGTAATAATAATAATAATAACAATAACAATAACAACAACAACAACAACAACAACAACAACAACAACAACAACAACAACAACAACAACAACAACAATAAAAATAACAACAACATTACATTGCAGGCCAGCCCAGCTCGGCGCGCCTCGAATACGAGCTAGTAGTTAGTACTCGTACTAGTAATGAATAATCGCCGACGTAGTTGAAGCTGTCATCATACTAAGTTGTCGTTGTCGCCATCGCATTGTCGCCGTCGTCGTCGTCGAAGAAGCAGCAGCAGCAACAAACAGTTCGTGTTGAACGAATCTCCAGCCATGGATAACGACAACGTCTTCGTTTGATGAGATGAGAGAGCAGCTCCATAGCTCCAGGCGCGACTTATTACGATCGCTGCCGCCAGCCACGGATCGACTCGCGATTCTACCGCTCCGCTGCTGCTGCTGCTGCTGTTGCTGGTGGCAGAACTGTGGTGGGTGAAACTCTCGTGTCATCTCATGGTTTCCACGATCACCACCACCACCACGACCACGACCACGACCACGGCGACTGTATGGTGATGGCTTCCACAACAACGTCTTCTTCTACTTGTAGTTGTACACTTACTTACTACTCTTCGTTCGATGTCTATTTCGAATTGCGTCGTTGGCCACCATGACCACGATAAGAACAACAACAACAACTTCATCAATAACGGATATTAAGACAGCAGCAACAACTACAACAACAACAACATTAACGACCACAACAACAACGCCAAGGATTACAGGCACCACAGGAACGTCGTCACCGCAAAAGATCAACAGATCATCCCGCAGGAATGGACACTCTGCCTAGTTTGCTACAACGGTCTAGCAGAGGGTTGTAATCATATATATATATATATATATACATATACGAGGTAAAAGGTTCTAATACATATAAACTAATATATATATATATATATATATATATATATATATATTTCTTTCATCTTCCAAAGTGTTTTTGTTCGCCTTCAAAAAAGCTACCGCAAGTTGCAATGCACTTTTATTACCTTCTTTTCCACTATTCGAAACTTTTTCTTTGTTATTTCTTAACTCTCTCGGGAATCGTTGAGTTACTCCTGAGAATTTTTCTTCAATCTCCTCTCTAGCCTCGACACGTTGTCTTCTTAATTTATTTTAATCAGTGGAAACAGAAAACGTCGCACGAAAGCCAAACCCGGCAAATACGTTGCGGAAATATAGAAATCAAAATTTTAATAAAATAATCCGAAATCAGATCAGTGTGCGCCAGTGCGCTGTTGTGACGGAGAATCCAAGAGTTGTTTAGCTCTTATAGAGTTCAGACTTCTCACATTGAACGTTCCCGCGCATCTTCTTAAAAGCTTGCGGAAGTATTCCTTGTTGGCCGTAGAACCAGGTGGCAAAAACTCGTGCAAGATGATTCCATTTTTTTCAACAACAAACAAAACAGTCAGTAACCTTGGTGTTAGATCTGCTTTGTCTGAATTTCCTTCATCGGCTTTCTTCTTGGAAGCACCACTGGGAGGATTGGGCCTTGTATTAAATGTCATAACCATATACCCATGATTCATCTCTTGTAATCACTCTCAGAAGCAACCCACAATTTCTCTTCTGCCGCCTGAAGATTCAAACAGACGCTTCCCTACAAGCGTTAATTTACTGGAGATTCAACTGAACTTCGCGACCAGTCTTCTAACGCATAAAATATAGATAAAGACTGTTAAAACTGGTCCATACAAGATCTCCAATTCCTCACCTATCTTTCTGATAGTAATCGGCGATTGTCGAGTACAATATCACTCAGTTTTTCAACTTTTTTTCTGTTATTAACGTCGAGGGCCTTCCCGAGCGGAGAATATTTTTGGTCTCTTCACGTCCGTCGCAAAATCGACGGTACCACGAGTACCACCTATACGCGGTGTTTTGGGGACACTGCTTGACCACCACAAGCAGTCCGTGACATTTTCACCACTTTAGAACGTATGATTTGGTTTTTACCACATAGCATGATACAGATTCCTTGTAACTCAAACAATAAACTCAATTTTGGGCTGTGTGTAGCTGATGGATGCCACTTCTAAGTAAAACAAACCGGAAGACCTTGGTGGTTTTGGTTGAATTCTTAAAATTCCAAGTACAAGAACTTGGCAAACCTCCCTCATATATATATATATATATATATATATACATACATGTATGTAATGCAACAACATACAATCGTGCCGAGTGCAATACCGCCAATATTAGCAAAAATTGCAGTAGCAACAACAACAACAAAGCAAACGTTTCAATAACTCGGCACATAACCAACCACTGCTGTTACCGAAACCGCGGATCGGCGTTAGCGCCCACATAACCCCGCTACGACAAACCGTTCGCCGGCCGGCGCCGCCACCAACAACGGCAGCTTTCCACGACAACAAGCTGCGACGAAACACTAACAACCATTAATAACATTCGACAACGCCGACAATGTCGACGACTTTCGTGCACAAACAGCGTTCCCTTGTAATGCCGGGCACCCACCAGACTTTATGCATCTACTCGCAGCACCTCCGAGACCCCCGTCCCCCGTATGCTCACAAGAAAATTCAATAAAAAAATGCTCTGAAAAGTTGTAGAGACAGTTTGGAAACTCCGCCGCCCACGCCACCAAGTTCGAAGTGTGACACAAAGAAAGAGAAGAAAGAAAAAATGAAGAAGAAGTAGAAGAAGAAAACAACGCCTGTCGTCGGCGAAATTTTGGCACAAACATTGTGCTCACTATTTTAAGTCTCGGGTCAGTTAAACTTGCAATTTCTGGTTATGGCACACTTGTTCGCTAGTACTGTACGTTCAAGAGCACGCCTTCTTGTCTCGAGACGTCTCGAGCACGCCTTCTTGTTCTCCGGCTTCAGCCGAGTCTGCTTACGTTTCTTTGACAGTACAGCCAAACTCTCAGAGGTGGCTCGGAGATTTGCCGCCTCGACCGTCAGCCATTATTCTGTTCTCGTATAGCAGCAGCAACAACAACCACAACAACACGGACACAACCAACGGCAGAGAAGCAACACAACATGTCAACAAACGGAGAAACACCAACCCAACCCAATTAGACAGCACACTAAGAGATGCACCACACAGTAGCACCTGCACGCAACGCTAGGTGGTGATACGTAGGGAACAGTTGGCCTGCTAGGCAGGTAAAACCGTCCTTTTTCTTCGTTAAGGGCAGCAGAAGCAACAACAATAACAACAATTTCAGCAACAGCCACAACAACGGCAGCAGCAACAATAGCAGCAGCAACAACAACAACAATAGCAGCAGCAGCAACAACAACAGAAACACCAGCATCCGCGAGAGTCCGACACAGCGCCGCACATTCACTGTGGTGTACAAACGTACAGAACAGACACATACGTATACCGAACGAATAGAAACGACGTTTCTCAAGGCTGATCTTCAA
This sequence comes from Dermanyssus gallinae, assembly GCA_003439945.1. NCBI lineage: Eukaryota > Metazoa > Arthropoda > Arachnida > Mesostigmata > Dermanyssidae > Dermanyssus > Dermanyssus gallinae. The sequence goes on from QVRM01006730.1 coordinate 6,835, forward strand.
CTCAATAATGCCTCCCTGTCATCTCTCGCCTGTGTTGAACCTAGTGCCAAATCCCGGACACGTCCTAAAACAACAGCGGTTCTCCTGTATCACGGCGCTTTTCTGTTACCGAAGTCTTAGACGTAATCGGAAGTTAGTCGCACATCACAATCACCATTGTCGCGGTCACTGTGGCTCGGATTCTCGGCGAACAACAGCAAGCAACAACAGCAGCAGCAACAGGTAACAACAAAAGCAACAGGTACAGCAACAACAACAACAGCAACAATAGCAACAACAACAACAGCAGCAACACCAACAACAACAGACAAAAACAACATGAACCACAGCTCACTGCTTGGCCTTTGGGTCCATCACAATTGTAGCCGCCATGCCCAGCCCACACGAGCCATGGCTTTTCCACGACTGTTAATTACGCACTCCATCGACTGTTTCAGCAGCAACAGCAGCAGTTACCACTAATCATAAATACTTCATCTACTTTGTGAGCTGGCACTTCAATGACTGCGATGAGCATATATATATATATATATATATATATATATATATATATATATATATATATATATACACATATACATATACATATATATACATATATTATATGCTGTCTAAGAAGTTGAATAGGCGTATATGAAACGCCGAATGACACTAACAATCACGAATTAGGCCGGCCGGCTCGCTGGCTGATTGGAGCCTAGCTATTTATCGGCTACCGTCTGCGAGCCTAGCAGTGCCTAGTTTGTAGCAGTTAGCAGGCCAACCCGCTCACAGCCGTTCTGAGCGACGTTGCCGCCAGCCGCTTGTATTGTTGTTGCTTTGTTGTTGTTGTTGCTTTGTTGTTGTTATTGTTCTTGTGTTTGTTGTTGTTGTCCTGGCTGCTGGCTTTCGACTCAGCCGCTCAGCCGTTAGCAAGTTAGCGTTTAGCCATTCGTCCGTCGAGTGTCCGTTGTTGCTCCGTAGTGGCGGGAAAAAACGTCGACGGATGAAAAATGAAATCCTCGAACTTTTTACTCTCCTCAGACGCAAAAAGAACGAAACGAAGTGAATAATACACTCGAAGTAGTTGTCGTCCGTCACCGCCGCCGCCACAGTAGGGACTCAATCAGATCAACTTCTTAGCAGTAGCAGGTGTATTATTAGTAGTAGTAGTAGTAGAAGTCGTAGTAAAAGTAGTTAAAGTAGTAATACTTTAACTACTATTACTAGTAGTTAAAGTATTACTACTTTACTCAGCAGCTCAGAGCTGCTGAGCTCTGAGCAGCAGCAGCTCAGCCCCGGATCAGATTGAGTTTAACAATGAGTGAGCGGCAAGTGTAAATAAACATCGACAGGCAGGGCAGCGTAGCAAGTAGTACATTCTCGCTGTTCGACGCTGTCAATGATCGGATGATTTACCACAACTGCAACAACAACAACAACAATAACCGAAACACAACAACAACAACAACAACCGAAACAGCAACAAGGATGACAACATTAACAACAACAACCGAAACAGCAACAAGGATGACAACATTAACAACAACAACCGAAACAGCAACAAGGATGACAACATTAACAACAACAACCGAAACAGCAACAAAGGTGAAGACGACAGCAACAACAACAACAACAACAACAACAATGACAACAACAACAACCACAACCACCACCATTGACACAACAGCACCACAACTACTCGTATTCTCCCTTACTCTTTCTTCTCTCGGTCGAGGCCGTTTTCCCTGCTCTGGGAGCCCGGCGAGTAACAACGAACGAACTGTCCAGTAGTAGTGCAGTGTCCACTCTAGTCCGTGCGTTCTTCTCCCAGTCGTCGTTGTTGTCGTCCTCGTCGGCGGCGTCCTCCTTGCCGCTCAGCACAGAGGTAAATCATTTACACTCGCTCATACAAACACATACACACACAGCCAGCCAGCGAGCCAGATAGATAGATAGACTCAACAGCCCACATAGACATAAACACACCATACATGTTGTATACACACGCTGCCAGAAGCTGGCGCCCACGACACACGACAGTACGCCATGTTGTCGTAGTTGCTGTCGTTGTCGAGGTTGTTGTTGTTGTCGTGGTTGTTGTTGAATGGTGGTCTCATCTCACTCTGATCACTTGTTTGCTCTGGTGGTGCACCGTGAGTGTGTCGTGATTGAGGTAAACGTGAATAACGTCTCGTATTCCTCTCTCGTAGTTCTAATTCCACCTTTATCCACCAGCACCATCACCACCACCAGCACACCGCACTCCCAGCCGCCACCAGATGCAGCAACAGCAGCAGCAGACAAGGAGACAAGAGAACCACAAAGTTCGAGAGGAATTTTGAGAGAGAAGAGAGAAAGGTAAAGACAACGACGATGATGATGATGATGACGGCGGCGGCAGCGGCGAAGAACACCTCACCCAACAAATAATGGGAAAGTAGATCGATCGTACCGAAAAAGATACGTTGTTGTTGTTGTTGTTGTTGTTGGCGTTGCTCGTGTTGATGTTATTGTTTCGGGTCTATATTCGATCATCGTATTGTTGCTAGCCACTGCAGTGGTGCAGAGTCGTGATGAAGAAGCACAACAACAACAACAGCAACAAGATGACCACCAGGCCGTCGGACAGCCTCTGTAACTCTTGCAGTGAAGGCCTTGAGGTAGTTGAGCAGCACATGCACCTCGACGCAGCATTATTATTCTACTGCTAATATTATCATGATGATGTTGATGATGAGGATTATTACTATTATTAGTCGGTTGGTCGATCAATCCATCCAGATGTACTTACTACTACTACTACTACGACAACGACTATTACGACTGACTACAAATAGGCAAACAGACAGAAAGAATTAGCGCCAGCAGCCGAAGAATACCTGAGACGGCTTGGGAACAAGCAGGTAGGTAGGTAGGTATGTATGTGTATCATTCATTGCCTGATATGACCACCGGCGCCTATGTGAGGTGTAACAGGTATCCCAGAGAGGGAGCGAGAGAGAGAGAGAGAGAGAGAGAGAGCGAAGGGGGAGGGGGGGGGCGTGAGGTGGGGTGGAGAGAGCGCCGGGGAGAGAAGGCAAAACCAAAACAACCAGCAACGACAGCGCTCGCACCGGCAGCCAGTGTACGCACGACAAAACGAAACCCCTCCCTCGACCAGCCGGGCCGCCCGTCCGTCGTCACTCAGTAGTGAGAGCGTGGTGAGGTAGTAGGGTGGGGCAGACAGTCACACAGGGGGAACCGGTGTTCTCGTCGTCGTCGTCGTTAAATATCGTACATGCACACACACATACATCCATACATGTGTGCCTACGTGAGTGTGTATGACGACGACGTCGTCGATGATGATAATGGTGATGATGATACAACGTCAAGACACGACTACGACGACGCCAATAACAACCACAACGGCAGCCGTGGCGGCGCCTCCCGCGCGTCTGTTTGTCTGGGCGGTCGCGGCTCTGTATGGTCTGGCCGCCTCGGTTCGGCTCGGCTCGGCTGGACTGAGGGGCCACACTTACTCACTTACCGGCCGCCTACGGGTCAGCAGACGACAACGGCGACTGGGGAACAACCGACCGATCGAACGACTGACTGACTAACTGACGGTCAATATGCTACATGCTGCCGCCAGGTGGCGCTGTGGCTCACCGCAGATCGTCAAGCTGCATGGCGCCGCCAGGTGGCGCTGTGACTGGTCGCCGATCGGTAGGCTGGCTGCATGCCGCCAGGTGGCGCTGTAGGTCGGCGCCGATCGACAAGCTGTATGCCGCCAGGTGGCGCTTAGGTTGGTTGGCCGCCGATCGACAAGCTGCATGCCGCCAGGTGGCGCTGTGGTTGGTTAGCCGCTAAACACGGAGCAGTAGCAACGTCAACTACTGCTGCTGCCATCTAGTGGCAGCAGCAGTAGTTGACGTTGACGACAACGATAACGACGACGGCCGGCGAACGGAACGCGTTTAGCCGGCCGGTAAGCCAGCGTATACTTCGTTGCGCGGGGAGACGAGAGAGATAGAGAGAAAAAAAGCGAGAGAGAGTTAAATTGACTGCTGAAGAAGGACGGAATTATGTGTGCGGCGACCTGAGGAATTTTGGGGGTGCCTGCCGTGTCCACGGGGCGACGACGGCCACAGCCGTCTCAAGCCTGGCGCGCGGGCGTTATCAACGCGTTGTTCTGTAGCTACGGTGATTGTTGTTGCTTCTGGCCTCCCCTCATCCATCCGCTAGCTCTTAGCTAGCCTGGTTGGTTCATCCATTTACTACCACTAATGCTGCAGCAGCAGCAACATGCAGTGAGGTCGTCGTTGGGGTGCGTGCATGATCGGGGTCGCACGCATGGACGGAGGAGGAACGCACGATACGGGGTCCCGCATAGGCCCGCCGTATCGTGCGTTCCTCCTCCGTCCATTCCAGTCTGTCTGTCTGTCCGTCCTGTCTATCCATCGTCTGTAGACCTCATCGCAGTCGTGACCTGATGATTCGGTTGAGCACCGCCGACGACCGTTCAGCTTGCTCAGCCAGCCAGCCAGGCACTGACTCCAGTGGCAGTGTTTGACTCTGCCTTCTCTGACCTAACATCATACATCTATCTATCTGTTCATGCACGGTTATTTACCGCTGCTCCTGCAGACGGTGATGGTATTCCCCAGCCGGCGTAAGTGTTCAGCAATAGCCGCTCTCATCTAGTAGTAGTCGTAGTAGTAGTAGTTGTAGTAGCTGAACGCCTAGATAGAGTAGACGTAGACGTCGTGGTTGTAGAAGACGTAGTCGCTCGTAGTGTATAATAACAATATCTATAAACGCAAAATAATTGTAGCATCATCACGTTGCATGACATTGTGCTACCAGTTTGCGCTCACTACGTAGCAGAAGAGCGTACATCACCAGCACGAGCAAAGGGGAAATGAAAGAGGTAAACCCCAGATACGATTCTGTCCATCTGTGTTTTCGTGCTCTTCGTTTATTAGTTCGTAAACACTGTGCGCCTGGTAGGTGCAACAAACAAGCGGGAAAAAAAGCAGGAGCGATATCAGCGATGATGGGATCACAACAACAACAATGACAATGACCATCACGATAACAACAACAGCAGCAGCAAAAACAACAAAAACAGAGTCCGGCCGCCTTTAGTTAGGCCGTACAGGTGTCGACCCCTAATAGGCGACCCCAACGAATATCGATCGCTGATTCGACAAACCGAATTTCTTCTATCTCTATACACGCGGCTGCTGTTGTTGTCGTCAGTATTGTTGTTGTTGTTGTCGCCGCCGCCACCACCGCTATTGTCCAATGTATCTATACCATCATGCGATGGTGTCCCCACGAAAATACAACCTGTCACTTACTCTGCCTGCGTCTCCACTTCATCATCACCACCGGAATCAACAACAATCGCTCACCAACTCCAATTAGCATTGACATAAGACAAACACCAGCAAACAGCATCATCATCATCATCATCATCATGAAATGTTACCGACTGCCTTCATCAATGTATATATATGTTAGATGTATCGTAGTCTTCATATCGTCCTCGTCATTACTACCACGTTCGATCTGCCATGGTAGTACCACCACAAACATCAACATCGGTCTAAACATCATCGTTTTTTTTAAATAAATAAATTATACGGGTTTACTGGGCGTGTGAGTTCTACACTGGTCCCAACGCTAGCTGCTCGTGACGAATGTGCATCAAGCGTTTTCTCAGCCTTTCAAAAAAAATAGCACCTTCTCCTTCATCTTATCATTTACACTGTCGTCGTCATCATCATCAAATCGCCATGAGTCATGACATAGCTTCAACATGCTTTTTTTCACCATTAATAGTACCATCACCAACAGCAGCAGTCTCAGCAGAAGTAGCATAGGTCGCTAGAGCAGCGATACCAGCAGCATTGTGTTGCTTTTCGTCACTTCATTAAATGAAGCTTTACGTTGTTGACCATCCTCTTCTCATCGTGAGACTTCGCCTCACCATTCTCTGCGAGCCCCACCGTAATGAATCATTGATTAGCATCATCGACATCCTTTTCACGATCATTAGCAGCAGCAGCGGACCAGCCTTCGGTGGCAGTATGCGAAGTGTAGACGACGAAACAAATAGGTAAATGTTATATGATTCTAATAATGGTTAAGATATAATATAAATTACAGAAATAATTCATTCATTTATTAATCACCTTTGTTAGGTAAATAGTCAAATATTAGACATAAAAACACGTTCACTGAGTCAGCCTGGCCAGTGATTCAACTCTGGGGCACTCCCGTATGATATCTCCCACACCTGTTACAGATACATTCTTCTGTCGGCTCATGGTACCCTTGAGTTTAACAGAGAACATGGTGGAAGTCGTGCACTGCATAGCGTACTACCACACTTCGGTTAGTGCAATGCAGTCTTTTCCATGCATTGTTTGTCATTGCACCCGTACTAAAGAAGTCGGGGTCCACATTTGACAATCTCTCCTCCCACTGACAGATAAAATCCCTGTAGGCCTGTGTTTCCGGCAACCGGAACTGGCGTTGCAGGTCCTCTATGAAGAGCGGGGTACCGGCGAGTAAATAGACCAGACGATTGCGGCCGGATAGACAGAAATAATGTAATATCAATTGAAGCCAGGCGAGGTTCTCTGTTGCACGCAGATACTGCCCTAATAAATTACTGTTCTTAATAACCGAAAGGTTTAAATTCGAAAGTTCAGAAACTTTCAGCCGATCTGTCTAGAGCCCGAACAGAGTAACTTTAAGGGGTAACAAGGCGTGTTCACTAAGCTATCTTTTCGTTTTTAGGACAGCCAATAACTGACCCATCTAGGTGATCCTGCTCGCATCTCTAATGACTAGCTGAAAGAGATGCTTGACAGTATTGGGAAGATTTCAGCCGGTCATACTTACTTAAATCGTTAAAAATAGCCGAAAGACAACAAAATTCTCAGCCGACCTGTAATACGAATGTTGATAAATAATATACACTGTGTGTGGCATAATTGCTCTGACGTTTGCCATGACTAATTATTATTATGGTTTATTAACACCCAGGTTGGGTAAAATTATAAACATATACATCAGACACAACTAGTGCTTCCTTCACGTCATTGGGTCTTCTCTCATCTTGCAAGCTCAGCTATTGACTGAACTGCAGGACATGCTGCGGCGTGGTATCTATCGCACTGGGCAGAGCACCTCGTGCACCTGCAACACTCCTGAGGATCGTGGAATTCTTCCGTGCTACATAACACGTGATGAAACCCGTGGGCTGCAAACGCCGTAGTTAAATGTCTGCCTTTATACCCCGCTGCTCGCCAGGCCGTGCTTGTCATCGCTACCGTATTATATATTCCTAAATCGATTGCCTTCAATTTTTCCGTCCACTTCAAAGTATAAGCCTCAAACGCTTTTGTCCTAGGTAAACCCCATCGAAGTTGTAATTCCTGTGTCATTAAACTCCCCCCCTCTAAGATATGAACTATTCTATTCTTACTTGAATTGGCTAAACCCAAAACCCGTTTCATAAAGAAAAATCTGGCTCTATCTAGTAACTGCAGTTCTGTTTCTCCCAATTTTTCCCATATAAGTGATATACCGAATGTTGCTATTGGTTCTATTTTAATTTTGAAAAGAGCGGAGGCGGTATGTATTGACAACATTTGCGGGCTCTTAATTGCTGCTGCCGCTCGGATTGCTTTTCCCACTCTGCTTTCTATATGTCTTCGGAAACTGCTACCATTCGACGTTATAGTGACACCCAGATAAGTAAATTTATTTACAAATTGTACTACATTGCCCCTAGCTTGAATAACGTCGTTTTTTGCTAATCGACCCCCTCGTCGAAACTTAACTGCTACTGTCTTTTGCCAGTTTATGCTAAGCCCCATCTCGTCCATATAATCAATTATTCGTTCCAGTCCCTGTTTAACCCTAAATAGACTCCTACCATAGATTACAATGTCATCTGCATACATTAAAGTACTTGCCCACTCTCGAGTCCACCCCTGTCTCACCCGGTTGGGTAGTTCTCCCAATAATACTGAAAAAAGCAACGGGCTAAGCCCGTCTCCTTGAGCCACGCCGGTTGTTTGCTTTACTGTTCCCACAATCCCTATACCGTTGTCGATGCATACTATGCTCTCCCTAAGGATGGCCCCCAAAATTTTTAACAGCTGATTCGGAACTCCCTCCAAGGCTAGCTTCTCCATAATTATGTTTCTCGGCGCTAGGTCAAAGGCGGCTTTAAGATCTATAAATACCGCATATAGCGGTCTTCTTGGCTCGGCTAGAGTTTCCCAAATCTCTGCTAGCAATTGGCGCAGGGCCGTATGGGTCGACTTGGATTTTCTAAACCCGTGTTGTTCTTCTGGTACTGCGTTTCTGGTTTCTAGGAAGTGCTCAAGTCGATCTGATATTATCCCCGAGAATATCTTATAGGGGCAACTCTTAAGTGTTATTCCCCTCCAAGCTTCCGGCTCTGTTTCTATGCCCTTCCCTTTAGGTATAACAATGAGAGTATCTTCCTTCCACGCTTTAGGCATTTTCCCGGACTTTAGGCATTCATCGAATAGAGCTTTCCAGCATGGCGCCAGTGCCAACGTTTGCTTTAAGTGTTCATTTCTTTGCCATGACTAAGCAGGCTAATGGCATTGCATCGAACATATTTTTGTCTACGTGCGTTTTCCTTAGGTGCCTCATTTTTAGGTGACTAACGATGCATAACTGTATTGATGTTCGCCTGAACTAACGTTTAGTTGCCAATGCACAAGAACAGAAGCGCTGATAGACTGTCCGGAGCTCTAGAGAAACTCGAGACGTTCTCGTCCGGGGCCATATCTCCCCGGAGCTAACTTCATTTATCTTTAGAGTCATACTGTTTGCTCTAGGAAATAAAGCCAGGTCAGCACGACAAATTGCGTTTTCACTAATAATACTAACTAAAATGTTAGCAGCAATTTTTCGGCTCTCCGACGAATTGCTGCTAAAATTTGCTCTAAGTAGAACAACGGTTTCATGAGTGAGGCCGTTGGCGTTCACACGCTCGGTTTTGCAACCCAAAACGCAACTCAGGCCGTCATTTACACAAGGCGCGCTTACCTGTAAACAATCCGTAGGACTCCGATCGTTTTTGTGCACATCGGCAACCTGCTTTGAACAGTTGACGACTCGACAACCGACTGCTACCACCGTTTTTATGATAATTTGCATTCTCATCCATTACTGTACTGTATTTATTTTCCGAAATTACAGTACGTTTCTAATAATAGTATATATATATATATATATATATATATATATATGGCAACAAATGTTTGATTATATAAATTACTATCTCATTGAACGCTACGTCGATGTGACAGTGAACAATCGCAGAGGTCAAATAATGCTTTTACCAAAATGTATTGCAAGAATTCCATTAACCAAGCATGTGGTCGCCTGGCGTGTAGACAGGAAATCGCACAACAAGCCGGCTTCGCGGGTCTCAGTGCCTTCCACCCTCCGTTTGCTCATTAGTCGGTCAAGGCGGCTATTATAAATTAGCAATCTTACGGTAGAGATACACACAATGCCTCATTTTGACCCAGATTTTAGAGCCAGTAAAACCCAAAGTAAGATACATTACATCGCCTAGATCAGGCTCATCGACGAGCATCGTTAGACGAGCATCATAAACATGATGGACATCACAAGGTTGAGTGTCTGTGTACGAATAGCGTGATTAGTGGAGGAAAATGCGTGCGAGGACTTTATAACGTCACTATCATTACCGCTCGGGATGCCTAGGTTCAGAAGCAGCACCGATTGGGTTCGATGTACCCGAAACTGAGCGCCTCAGCCTATATCGAAGCCTGAAGGAGGAAAAGATGTACCTACCTATACCACAATGTCCGAGGCTATGCTCTGCTCAGTCCGTGCCATGCTAATACTGATTTAACGTCCACAGGACTGCCATTCGCATTGCTCAATAGACGGACCCCCATAAATACAAATGTGCAACGATGGGGTCGAACCCGCGCACCTATGTGTCTCCTCCGGTCGCGAGGCGCAGGCGAATGCACCACGCCACCGGGCTCGACAGTCCGTGCCATGCTACGGACTCGAAAAAAACTTTGTTCTAAGCCGGGATAACCCCACCTACGTAAATGTTGGCGTTCACCCAGAGATACCAAGACCCATTAAAATTAAATGCAATAAGCTGTACTGTTACCTAATTGAGCCTCAGTAGTTTTAAGAAAATAAGAAAAAGTGCGTAGAATAAAGGTTGATGGTGAGACAGTCACAGACTGTGTACGATTTGCTAGCATTCTTAATGGCTGCTATGCAGCTTGCGTAACGGCCTATGCCGACTGCTTGGCTGCGTACGAAGTATCGGGTACGAAGTACCTGCAATACACAAGCGATTCCGGTGCGACCTCGACCGGCCCCTGTGGACCGAGTGCATCACGTGCTGAAAAAGGACAAAAATATGTTCTGTGGGAGAAGATCACACACCCTCACAGATCTTTAATATGCTGACGTTATTGCTGACGCAGTGGAGTTAATAGTTAATATATCCACACGCCAGAGTATCTACCCCACAGCCCTTAAGTTATATCGCGTTGTGCCACCATTTAAAGGCGGTGATAGGCTGAGCAGGAAAGTTTACAGGTCGGTCAGTATCCCCCCCCTCTGATATCCAAGATTTTCAAAACGTTATGAATAGTTGAGCGAACACTTTGAGATGTTCAATCATCACATTTATTTAACTCATATTGAGTATGTACATAACATTGACAGTTATACCGTTGTCATTCGCGAGAGGCAGTGCAGTGATCTCTTTGCTAGGGCCAGGTAGGCAGATGCATGATGCTTTGTACACGCCTGAGAGCACAGTCGACAGACGCACTCCGTTTAGTCCTCGTGGAAGCTCGTATATGAACAGACCAGGCGATGATAGCTAGGAACTATGTTATCTGGTGGTTAGACGTGGCGATTGTCACATGCAAGACCAGACTAGAGGTGAGAGGCACTGAAAATATCCAGGTCTCCAACCTCTCGTCGGACTTGTTCAACTTTATTTTCATTCCGAGATGAAGCTTTCGCATTGTACTGTACGCGGCGTCTTCAACCTCAATCGAATTTTCTCAGCAACCGGTGCACGGCCTGACATTAGGTACCCAAAACGGCTTCCTGCCCGCATTGGCAGGCAATGTACTCGCTTCACCTACATTGTGAAACACCTTTCAATCTAGCCAAAATTTGCCCGAGTGAGGTGTTCCCATACTCTGTCAAAACCATACATCAGCGTTGGAACAATATTGAGGTAGAAAACTGCCGCAATTATTATTATTATTAGCCCTCACGTCAAATACCTCAAAATCAAAACCCTACGGCCATTTATAGCGCTTAAAACTAAACAAAATGCACATTTCATCGCGATTATTTTGGTATCAAATCTATGATAATGCGAGCCGTGATTGCGGAGTAATTACGATTTTTCGGCGGGTATGTCGAAATTGAGTGCATGCATAAATGATTGTGTGGCGACGTTGTGGCTGTAGCGCGGCAGGTCGGTGGTGAATTGTCGTAAGATTATGATTTTGATGCATATGGCGAGAGGGCTAATAAAAAACTTAATTTTTGCGAGTTCTCTTCTGAGCAAATATGTCGCATCTTCTGGTCGGCGTTATATGTTCTTCAGAGGAAGCAGAATTTTCTCGCAAACACGAGGATGTGCTTCGTTTCCGAATAGGCTGACTAGTTTGGACAGGACAAACTGTCCTGTGTCCACCCAGTATATTTTCTCGCTACTACTTATAAACGGTCTAGACACTGCCAAATTTATGTTTTCGGTAGGTCTGTTGGTGAAAATTCGTTGTATTCTGTTCTAGGGTTTTAACTATGCGCTCGTTCATCCTCTGGTACCTGCGAGATCTGGGACCATAGTGCAATAAAACGCTGCAACGACATCCTCGAGATCTTGTAAATCGGTTGGAGTACACATTCGTACTGTGGTGATCGTTTAGTATTCGTCTCAAAAACAGGCCACCGGGTATGTCTCGTAAGAATGACTCCAACTACCGGCCTATTCCCCTGATTGGTTACTGAGTACATTGTCTAACATGTTCGCAAAGCTGATAAGGTATAGATTAGACAGGTAGTTTGAGTAACGCAACTTATTTTCATCATGTCAGTTTGAATTCCGACGGTCACGGTTGATTGATCACCTGCGATTGTCACATGCAAGACCAGACCAGAGGTGAGAGGCACTGAAGATATCTAGGTCTCCAACCTCTCGTCAAACTTTTTAACATTTATTTTCCCATTCTGAAATGAAACTTTTGAATAGTACTGTACGCGGCATCAAACCTCAATGGAATTATCTCAACAACCGGTGCACATCCTGACAATAGGTACACAAAGCGGCTTCCCCATAAAAGTACTCGCTTTATGTACATTGTGAAACACATTTCAAGCAAACCAAAGTTTGCCCGAATGAGGTGCTTCCATACTCTGTCAAGACCATACATTAGTCTGGGGACAATCTTGAAATAGAAGAGTGCCACTGCCGTCGGGACATTTGCCGGACGTTGCCAACCTTTCCATACAGAAAGAACAGGGCTGCGCGCAATATCGCGACGATCTGCGCAGTGAAGGTCATCCCTTCACTGCGGGAGTGGATGATTCCGCACTTCGGCTTCGTATAATGAAGCCGAAGCCCCAGATGCCGAAACTAGTTGACAAATTCTAAGATTTGGCCGCCGCAACATATAACGTCCTTGGCAGCCACTCGATTTCCTCTTTTGAGTGTCAAAGCCTTAGTCTTCATGGCGTTTATTTCCAACCTCTTTGAAACAAGGAACACATCTGCCAGAGAAGTGATGCGCTTGATGGCACCCAGTTAGTGATGAGCGACCACTATGTAATCTGCGTACATCACAACTATGACCTTTTGGAACTCCTGTCGAGCATAGCGGACAAAATCAGCAAGCAGAAGAGTAAAATTACGCGCATTAGAGAGTCACCGATCCCTGCATGTCGAAATGCGTCACGCGCTCCCCAACATCTCCGGAGTTGCTCAGGCGGAAAGGTCTGATCGACCACGCACTTGATCCGTTTTACGAACAACTTGCAGAAGATCTTATCTAGTATCCCTTCAGAGGCTATACCGCGGTATAGGTTTGGGTCTCGTCAGTCATTGCCATGCTTGCTTTTAAATAGCAGACAAAGCCTTTATATTACGATATACCAAGCTCTTGTCATTTGTCCTCTCTTCGTGATCTCATTCAAGATATCACAGAGATGGTTTGCCTAGAGTGGCTCAGAGTGCACCCAGGGCTCATAGCACACCTGATCTGGCCCCGCACTCTTTCCTTTTCGAAGTATGCGCCGGACCTAAATTACGTCTTCTACTAAAAGAGGCAGATTCATAGTACCCTACTTCAATGTGAGCGGGTGCTCAATTATTAGATCGAGGTGTACCGTCCCGTGTCGAGCCTGGTGGCGTGGTGCATTCGCCTGCGCCTCGCGACTGAAGAAGACACATAAGTGCGCGGGTCCGAGTCCTACCCTTTCACATTTATTTTTAGGGGGTCTGTCTATGAAGCAATACAAAAGCAGTCCCGTGGACGTTAAATCTTGGCTGAGGTTGAGCCCGAAAAAGTATAGGTGTACCGTCTCAAAGTTATAGAGAAGGCCGGTCAAGGGTGGTCATCCCCCCCCCCCCCCGTTCGCACAACGTAAGCTGAGGGCTTCCGTTCCGCTCTTATCGAAAAGTGGGCGAGATAGCAAGCCTGAGAAAACCACTGTCGTGATCTCCTCTGACCCGGTTTCTTTTACCTGACTGCACTTCTCATGGCACTCTCTGTAGCAGTTCACAACAAGTATCCAGATCAACAGCCCACCTTGAGGACTATCAACCGCTAAAAGTGAACGGTCTACCTGCGTCGTAGCAATCAGGGGTAAATCACTTCGCTGTTCTGCCCAAATATCAGGAATAACTGCATCTGACACTGGTAGGTGCTTTCTGGCAGCCATCTCGAGAACATCAAAGCTTTTAGCTTCGCCATCGACAAGGTTGTGAAACAGCAGGTCAAAGGTGCTACTTTCATTATGACTTACATACGTAAGGTCTTCGCGTGCATTTGCACATCTCAGTCCAAAGTATTCCATTAAGCTGGAGCAGCACCTCTCCTTTATTGTTAGTAGCCGTACTGTCATTACGGGCATTGAAGTCGCCACCAACGATGGTTGGCATAGACAGGTCGAAACCTGATATACCAGAACTCACCGTGCCTGCGATCTCTCCCGAGTCAAGACTTGGGGGAAGTAGAAGATGACTATGTTCACCCTCATAGGCGAGAGGCCCACACAGAAATCGTCCTCTCTCACACATTGCGCTGAAGTTAAACGTTAATGTAGATAGATTGATAATTCACCCGCTCTGTCCACCACTGCCTTCCGCAGGTAGAACTGCCAGCTGGTGGAACCGTCGCATATTATCCATATGCAGTTCTTCCCGCTAGTAAGTATCCGTCAGGAGTGCAATGTACATCGACTTAAGCGTGTCAACTGGCGCTAGTTCTATTGCTCCATTTAGTCTCTCAGAATTCCAAAGAAGCAACCGCAGAGACCTGGTAATCTCCGCGTTAGCATCTCTAGATCCGTTTAGTTACTTGCTAAGAGCCGGACCGCCAGTCGCGATAAATCTTTCCATAACAATTTGTAGGGAGCACCACCAACGACTAAACAAAGTGGATGTTTAATGGCCTAAATCAGCGTCAGTTTGGTTTTCCAAAATGTCGGCGACTGTACCCATCATGGATTTTGCTAAAGAGGTTCGCAGAAACCTAACGTTCAAAATAACAGTCGCCGAGCGTGTATCTATAAATCTTAAAAAAACATTTAATGTTATATTCTAATTAAGAAGTTAACTCGATATGGAGCAGATGCTACTTTTTATCTTAGCAGCGGTCGTTTATGTCGCATAGGAAGCAAGTCGTTCAAACTCGAGGGCTATGCACCTCTGATGTCAGGAATATCTCAGGGCAGTATAAGTGGTCTACGTTAAAGTGCACGTTACAGGTATACGTGAAAAAATCGGTAAGTACTTTCCTAGGACTGCCCGATGGCGATATATTTTGTTTATGTCCATAGTCACCTGACTTACGCTATAGAAGTTTATGGTTTGACACAGACGCGTCTTATTGAGCCGCTTTACCGACTCCAAAAACGAGCACTGAGACGTCAACTCTGGGTCACTGGGTGTAAAATTTAATGCAATTGCACTACAAAGATATACGTATTCTTCCATTTCTAAAACATATATAATACTTCCTCGTATTTGGAACTAAGCGTATACCCCTTGGAATTAATCCAAGCCTACCGGGTTTGGCAATATTAGCAGTGCCCTTACCTTAATGTTTTCGGGCTGACCCTCAGCCAACATTTAAAATCCACGGGACTGCTTTCGCATTGCTTCGTAAGACGGACCCCATAAATCCAAATGCGTAAGGGTAAACCTCGAACTCGTGCACCTATTTGTCTCCTCAGGTCGGGTTCGACAGCAACACCCTTATCTACAAAAGGTAGCACATCTAAAGTAAAGTGCTCGGGCTGACCCTCAGCCTAGATTTAACGTCCATGGAACTGTTTTTCACATTGCTTCATAGACGGGACCCCTTAAACACAAATATGCAATGGTGGGGCTCGAACCCGCGCACCTATGTGTCTCCTCCGGTTGCGAGGCGCAGACTTAAGCCACCACGCCACCGGGCTCAACAGGTAACACATCTAACTTGCTTACTCTGTGACACGCCAGCTCCAACCAGTCAAAGCTATCGGTCAGAAACATCGAAGTCTCCTACTGGAAACATATACGAGTCTCCGTCAAGGCAGGCATATTCTCTGTCCAAATTTAAATGCGACCTCAGCGAGTCTATGTGTACAATTTACAGTAAAATTTATTCATTATCACCGTAGTATCTCGTGTCATTACAATTATTTATCTATAGATTGTGTACATGTTTACATAGTTATGGTTTATTCAGATGCAAGTAAGGTTAGATAGTGCGTTCTCAGAGTGTTTTTGAATTGACTACGCGATATAAGTGTCTTAATGCAACTTGTTCATAAGGTAGCACCTTTTTTTTATAGGTGGAAATTGCATTTACGCATACCCGCCGATAAAATGGCGGGTAGTGTGGGGCTCACTCTAATCCGAGCGCACTACCCACAAAAAAACCACCCCCCCCGGAACACTTCGAGACCAGGAGGGAACAATGTAGCACCTAAATTACAGAGTGCAAACCTTCATTGTGTACTTGTGGCCGAGGAGACCACTTAATTAGGTCGATAGGCTTCTTAGAGTTTTAAATTGAACAACTCCTGCTTTTGATCAATTAATGAGAGGCCGTTATTTCTGAATCATATAGCCTTTCAATATCCTGACAAATCATTGCCTCAACCCGTTGGGAGGAATCGCCACGATTAGAACCGTTTTGTCGTCAGCAAATAAGGTTAGCTTAGCATGATTTGGAATATTAAAAATATCGTTAACAGATATAATTAATAAATGCAGAGTACTGATGCTCGCTTCAGCCACTCCAATTGATATATTTTCTATATGAGAACAAGATTGTCCAATTTGGACAACTTGGCGTTTTTCAGCGATGAATAATAACACCTTATACAATTTTCGTTCGCCCTATAAGTAGAGAGTTTTTTTTAATATTGTCTAGATCTATAAAGTTTTTATTTATATAACTTTGCTATGTTAGCACTTTGGAGTGGACAATTGTCTCCACGCGAACGTGTGATTACGGGTTCTCTAACCCAGGGTTAGCGCAGTTCAACAATGTGCCCCGAACAGACGCTGCATTTCCTCGTTAATGTCGAGCGACAGCCTCTGACGCAAGAATTCGGATGCTCTCGAGTCTTCTGTCGAAAGATTAAGGCTTCTGCCTACGCGTTGAATCAGTTTGAGCGTAAGGGGGCCTGCAGTTCCCATAGTCTCGAACGCCAACGGACAAAATTCGTGCGGATAATCCACACTGGAATATTTTCTGCATTTGTTAGCCTCAGCTAACCTGGAAGCATGACCTGCTCGGTCCGCACCTGCACCGATCATCGAAGGGGCTAATGAGTCGGTTACAGTTGCGTTCCAAACAAGCATGCGGCCACGCTCAAAGGGCGTAGGGCCGTCAGGCCTTTTTCCGTCATCCCTCGATAGACCTGGGGGCTCTAGAACACATGGGAAGCCGGCAGATCGAAGTGCGCGACTAAAGGTGTCGTTTAGAGCGGAGTGACGTGCTCGTCGGCCTGCACTTAACGCGCATGACAGGCCATGATGGGCCAACGCGTCCACAAAATCACCTACAACGACATCGGTGGGGCACGACTAGGTCAACACCAAGCCGCAGCCCTGCGCTTATGCGCGTGGTCTCGTCGTCTAACAGAGTCCCAATTCGCGGACTATGGTAGGGCGTGTAGCCAAGCCCCAGCCCCTTGACTACTAACAGCTCGAAGCCTGGCTTTATCAGCAACAGAAGGCGCTCTATTAATCAGGTTTGCTAGTCGCTTTTCTTGTACAGGAATTGTCCAATTGCCCTGGTTAGCCCTATCGTCGGGAGGAGAATCAAATAACAACGACAATTCGCCGGTCAGTCTTTGAAGTTCACCGTTGTAGGCGTCCCAACCATCACTGTCCAATAATGCTTTAACCCTGTCCGCCGCCTGGGTCAATGACGACACGATTGCAGGTCCTGCCATCATGACCGCGTCGGGCACACCTAGGCCGCCTAAAGAAACTGGGAGCATTACCTGTTCCCTTGCCGCAGCGGTCAGCTTAAGATTTAGTATGATCTCTAAAATGTCTAAGCTAAGTCCATAAAATGGCTGTAAAAGCTCTCGTGATAAAAACAGGTTGCAACCTCTAAGCAGGTGTCTTAACCTCGTGGCTGAAAAACAAGATCTAAGAAGGAATAAGCTGCAGTGGGCCCCCAATTGAGGTAGTCTGCCCGCCGCAAAGTCAAGTTTGTCTCTTCGACAGTCTAAAGCAACAAGTTCCGGCAACAAGGAGGCACCTAGCAGCTCCAGGTTAACCTGGTCTACTACGCGACAGCCCGGAAGTAATTAAAAAAGGTTAGTCAAATCTAACGGCTCAACTTCGTTGTGGGTTGTGACATACACTTCACATTTGACCGGGTTCAATGTCAGACCGCTAATAGCACCAAATTCAATAACTTTTCGTATGTCGTCAAGTACGGTTGGGAAATCCCCGCCCAGAAGACCTGTCTGCGATAGCATAGCGCTGTGGGGCATTACCAAGTGGAATGGTTCTGAACCATAGGCCAGGTTCGTCTGGTGAAACAGTAATGGTGCCCACGACTTGACGGCTTGAAGCAAATGGTCTCTCCGGACGCTATTGAAGGCGTTTCGGAAGTCTAGCTTGACCATCACCGTTGGCACTTTGCGCGATTGCAAAAGTGCACGGGCACAGTGGACTACTACCTCTGTACCCCCCGCGGTAGCGAATCCTAGCTGGTGTTGGCCAAGAGTTGCTGAAATAATTTCCCTATTATCGTAGCAGCCGATTTTGGCCGCCAGTCTGCGAATGACTGAGGAACAGGCGAGTGGACGTAATGAGCCATCTTTTTTTTAATGCAAACATTCTTGCCCCAAAGATGAGTGGTGAAAGACAAAACGGGGGCAAGCCCCATCTGAGTACATCCACCACTTTAGCAATGGCGTCCGCTAGTCGACCGGCCGTGCTGCCCAGCGCACCAGACAACAAGTCCTGCAACAGACGGGGTCGTATGAAGTCTAAGCCGGCAGCTGAACTTCTGCTAAATGTCTTCATCGCACTCAGTATCTCTTCACGTGAGGTTGAAGAAGGCAGTGTGACTGCCGGCGGTGTGGGCATGGAGAGATCCGTAGGCGCATCGGGATGTTTAGAGCGGAGAGCTTCTGTATTTTCGTTGGCTGGCGCTGGCATATCCTGGGAGCTCACCAATCTGGCAGCACCGGAGATGTCGCCTTCTGACATCTCCGGTGTCAGATCCCTGAGCCTAAATCCTGATGAAAAGTCGCGTAGGTTCTTCCTGACCAGTACAGACAGGGATTGAGCATCCTTCCTGGCTTCGAGGGAGTCGCAACACGACTGGAGCGAAGGAGAACAAGGAGTACCAGGCGAAGAGGTCGTTGTCCTTGGCGACATTTAGAAAGACCTTAGTAAGCTCCTCCGCAACAGTGGACCGCACAGATTTAGGTAAAATGCGTAACAGTTTGGCATGATGCATGTTTGCCTGGATATCGATGAGTAGTGTGTTAACATCAAGGTCGTCTGCCGGAGCCTGGTGGGATGTAGACGGCCCGTTGACGGCATCGGCGTGTTTGACCGATATATGCCTGGCCAGACCCCTCCTCGTGAAGGTACCAATCTAGATCTATTGTATCAAACGCCTTTCTAAGGTAAATAAATACCGCTTGCAACAGTCTTCTTTAATTGTATCTGTTTTCGTATTTCTTCGACAAAATCAATTTCAGGAACAACCGTCGACATCTTGGATCGAAAACCGAACTGCCTACCATGTAGGGCGTTTTGTCCTTCGATGAAATCTCTAAACTGTTCAATAATGCATTTTTCAAAGACCTTCGATATTGGCGCAGGAATGCTGACAGATCTGTAGTTGCATTGACACAGGCGATACCCGCCTTTGAACAATGAAACCACACGGCATAGCTTTAGGACATTGGGGTATACTCCCGTTCTGGTGGAGAGATTGATGATATACTCAAGCGGTGATGCGAGTGCAGCCCTACAAAGAACCTGGTATAGAATCTGTTCGGGGGCGGTGGAGCATACATTGACATTTTGTAGAAGGTGGTAAATTCTGTGTAATCTCTGTGTAATCTGTTGTAATCTCATAAAAGGGACTCCGAACAAGCTACGTGCTTAATGGAGTTTAGCATTAACAAGTGCAATTATCTTATAGGAACAGTCAGTAAACAAATTCACTTATTCAAACTTATTTATTCTATAAGCAGGCGATGGTACGGTATGAGAAATGTCAACCGCTGTGTGACGAATCTGTATAAGAGCCTTTATACTAATATGTAAACCTCTGTTTGAGAAAACCACGCCTTTGGTGCGTGCAATACGATACAACAATACAAGGGTTGGTTTATTGACGGAACTGCGTTTTGACAAATTAAGTTTTCGTAAACGGCTGACGCCAAATGCTCGGCCGCTTACGAGGTAGCGAGGTCCATATCTGGACTGCTGAAAAGGGTCAAAATATGCTCTCTGGGAGAGGACTACATACCCTCTTTGGTATCGATACGCCAGGAGTCTACCGCACAGCTCTCAAGTTGTATCGCCACTGTTTAAAGGCGATGACACACTTGATACCATACTTCATACAGTTGATGTAAATATTCTAATTCAGAAGTTGACTAGATATGAAACAGATGATATTTGATTATCTTGGCTGCGGTCGTTTATGTCGAATAGGAAGCAGGTCGTTCATGTGGGCAATGCACTCTCTGAAGTACTAAATATCTTGGTTAAAGTAGCTCACATACCACCGCCCTACTAGTTGGAAATTCCTCAACTGAGGGAGAGGCAATGGTCTGCCAGGACCTGGAGAGGTTATCTTCATGGCTTAGGAGTAACAGACCTCTAGGTGAATCGAAGCAAAACAGTTGTAATGAAATTCCTTTCACTGCGGCGTTCCGTTACAACCAACCCCCTTTGATACCAGTGTGACCGTATAGCCTTCTTGCTTCTAAAGGAAACGAGGTTTTTAGACGTACGTTGCACGAGAAGCTGACATTAGAAACACACATTACAAATATACTTTAAAGATATCTGGCAATAATGCAGCTCCGTACAGAGTTCGACAAATTATTTTTCAGGATTGGCTGATGGAAATTTATTTCGCCTATGCCCATAGCCGCCTGACACACGCTATAGCAATTATATTCATCAACTTCAAAAGCGAGCACCAAGAACACTGCAGCACACACAAAAGCATTCTGCTGTTTTGCAAAGCTTATCGAACACTCCCTCGTAGTTGAAATTAAGCTTTTACTCCTTGGGCTGCATCCAAACATACCGCGTTTAGCAACATCCATATCAACAAGGGGTAACCCATCTCAAGCGTGTTTTAACCGAGAAAAAGCGAGTTACATGCATGCGCATGTCGACGCCCTTTCTGGCTACGGGGGGGCCGGCGCGACCAGTAAACCGGGCTATTACACCCCCCTCAGTAGTTTGTGGTAATGCTAACAGCACTTTCCTGCTGGGGGGGAGGGAGACATGGCTGGTTTTTAGTGGGTTGGAGCCCCACACTACCGGCAGCCCACCTGCAGTTGAGGACAATCCTGCAGTGGTGATCGTGTCTGCGTTCCGCATTTTCCAGTTAGTCCTCTCAAAAAAAAGGATAACACATCTAATTTGCTTATTTTGTCACACTCTTTATAAAGAAAGCGAGTCGAAGCTATCGATACGAAACATCGAAGTATTCTACAGGAACAACGTGCCGGTTTCCGTCATGTGGACAAACTCTCTACTCAAATTCAAATGCGACCTCATAGAACATTATCTCGAAACTCTGATATCTGATTAAATGTATATAAATAATGCAAACCATATCGCAACAAATCATAAATACGTACAAGAGATAAATATAAATTATACATTGTTATCTCATAAAATAATAAGCATCGTATAAAGATGTGCTTAATGAAGTTCGGATTTAACAAGTGCAATTCATTATATGAAATATTAACAAACAAATTCATTCAACTCATTTATTTATTCAGCAACGTTACTAAAAACTTTGAATGCCACGCTAGTCTGTTCCAGACATACATGGGCAGTACGTATAGCGTCAGCGCGGATGACACCTCAATGCTATTTCGTTTTGAACCGAGGTGTTCATCCGCGTACGCGAACGTTTTAGCCATATCACTCGCCTAAATTTTAGTCAGGATTAATTTATATAAATAATGAACATGTAAGGCCCAAGTACCGATCCTTGATGTTTGCCGATATTAACTTCTTCCCACGTGGATTCAACATGATCAACCATTTGCCATCTGTCTCCTTCCAGATAGGTATGACCTGAACAAATAAATTGACACCGGTGCACATCCCAAACACCCAAATATTTGAAGAAAGAACGAGTGGCGTAAACTATTGAAGGCAGACCTGCTTATTTGGCATTGTCCCAGTGATTCTCTCCTTCCAAAGATGTGACAGCGCTGACTCTGTGAACCGCTTTTTCCTAAAATCGAACTGGCTAGAAGGTACCTTTTGATCCCCCTGATCACAAGCTTCTCGAACACTTTTGCATAAGTAATCGACCAAAGATAGAGGACAGCAAATACACTCTCCCTTGTTCTTGAATAGCTAAACTATTTTCGCGTCTTCTATCCATTGGGTCGGAAACGAATCACTGATAATGAATAAGTTGACTAAAGTGCCGGGCGGATGAGCAAGTGCAGAGACACTCATTGTTAATAACTTTCTGGGAACATTAGCAGCTCTACAGCCCCAGCCGTATTCGCATTTTGGAGAACCAATTGAGCTTCAAATGAACTGGCCTCATCTAATTTGAACGTTGTTTGCTATTCGTCTGCCAGTTCTATACTAACTTAGCCCGAATATCCGTCTGGATGTCAAGAACGGCCACGGTGTTTGACCCAATGGTTGCAAAGTGCCTCTCTGATGATCTCATCGGCAATGCTCTGCGGAGCCCGGACCTGCTATCAAGATCAAGTGTCCATGGAAGTATAGCGCTAAATGATCTTTTACGCCAGGACTCACCAATGAACTTCCAAAGTTGAGAAGAGTTATCCTCTATCCAGTTTCATAAATCCTGCGATTGTAAATAGTCCCTTGCGAGTCGCAGGGCCTGCCTCAACCTTCGGAGAGCATTGTAGAGAGAAGGCAGCCTTCGATTCGTGTGAGCCTATCTTAGGCGGCGCCAAGTATAAAGATTGTTGACGTTGCGCCTAACACGTCCTAGACAAGGAAAGAATTCAAATGTAAGCTGTGAGCTACCAACTGGAATCTCGTCGTGTGTAGTAGAGTTGGCTACAGAACGCATCAAAGGCAGACTCAACATTAGATGTATCGTACGCATGTAACCAACCAGTTAGTGCTCTGTATTCCGAAGAGCAAACAAGCCTACGGAAGCTCTGTCGTGCTGCCGCATGGAAAATGACACCACCCCAGGAAGACGATGATGCGGAGCTGCAGCACGTCCCCGAAGCATAACGACAACAGCGACAGGAAGTGGCCAGGGAAAAGCGGAGTTATCAGATCGCACGAACCACACATGAACCCCTTCTATATAATTTGCCACAGCGGTGGCATCAATGCGTGTTCCCGATGACGGACGAGTTATTTCGGTAATGAAATGGCGATTTTTTTTCTAGAGGAGAAGATCTCTGAATATTCCTCACAGAGAGGAGGAGTCTGCCAAGGAGGTGGATATTCGAGTTTTCGAATAGCAAAGGGCAGATGCTGCAGCGTTTTAGCAAAACTTCGGCAAACAAGGTTCTCTGAGTCAAGCTCTGCTACTGGAGTAGAAGCCAATAAATAATAATAGTAATAATAATAATAATATCCAACGAAATCGGAATTATCTTTTACTTGAATTTGAACTACCGGGGCCGTACCGGCGCTACTGCCATTTAAAAGCTAAAGTCTAAAGTACTGTGCAGTTTGACCGCTCTGACTTCACCG
Source organism: Dermanyssus gallinae (assembly GCA_003439945.1). Classification (NCBI taxonomy): domain Eukaryota; kingdom Metazoa; phylum Arthropoda; class Arachnida; order Mesostigmata; family Dermanyssidae; genus Dermanyssus; species Dermanyssus gallinae. The sequence continues at coordinate 30,542 of QVRM01006730.1, forward strand.
CCGCGGCGTCTCTCCGACGACCGCATGTGCGCCCATTTACCAGGTCTCGCTCGCCTCTGCGGAAGTAAATTTGTTTGATTCAGAAAATATCAGCTGCGCTGATTTTTCTGCGCCCAGCGTTTACATGAATTGCTGCCAGCTCTAATATCATGCAAAATCATCATCGAACCATGTAGTGCACAAATTTGCACACGATTGCGCTCTGCTCATACGGCTCATAGAGCCAGCAGAGCACACATACTGTACAGCGAGCGCATCTGATTCAAAAGAGATTCTAAAAATAATCGCAAATACACCTCATATATATATATATATATATATATATATATATATATATATATATATATATATATATATATATATATATATGCTATAGCGGCGTTAAATTAGGTATTAGAGGTGGCCTCCTTTGTCTGTTCTCTTGAGCGTAACGAGCCTCATCTGACGACGATGACGACAACAACAACAACAATCATAGTAGCCGTAGCAGCAACAGCAGCAGCAGCAGCAGTAAACCAACAAGAACAATAACAACAAAGTCACCCACCACCACCAACAACAACAGCAACAACAACAACAACAAAAGCACAAACAGAGAGCATGCTCTCCGCCGAGGAACAACCGCCGGCAGCGCCCTCTATGGCCAGGAAGTCGTTTGGCCGGTGTGCCATTGGCGGCTGCGGCAGGCTGCAGCAGAAACGATAGTCTCGGCCTTCTTCATCGTCGTCGTCGTCGTCGTCATAACGCTATACCACCACACGGCCACCACCGCCACTGCCACCTCTAACACCAACTCACCACCACCGTCATAGCTGCTCAACGCGTCCTCGGCTTTTCCGGCTTTTTTATTCACCTCCTCTTTGTCATAACCACACATAATAAGAGTTGTCGCCGTACTGACAGCGGCTGCGGCTGCGGCAGCGGCGGCGGCTGCGGCAGCGGCGGCAGCAGCAGCAGCGGCTACAGCAGCTGTAGGCGCGGTAGCAGCGCCACCAACAACCGCGCCGAGGCGATGATCATGTGATCGTGCGTGTATCATGTGCCTACAGCCCCGTCGTCGACCGGCGACCAGCCAATGAATCCAGCTGCCTGTTTGCCTGGCAAGTGCACCCACACCACCACCACCACCACCAGCGCGAATGCGAATGAATGCGCCGTCATAGACACAGATCGACAGCGATTGCACTTGGTGTACGCGACGGCGGGTGGATTGTCTGTTCTTCCGTGCGTCCGTTCGTCCGACTGTCCGTTCGCGACCTGCAAAAGCACATCGAGCAACGCGTTCTGTCCTCACAGACATTCCATACTGTCTGTGGTCTGTGCGCTGTGCGCAGTGCAGGTAGGTGGTGGTTGGTGGTTGGTGGTGGTGATGGTGATGGTAGTGGTGGATGCAGTGGTTGTAGAGTTGTTACCACATATCACTTGTTGTCACATCCAGCCTCACTAATACTGTCCACCGAACGACTTACGCCAACTACGACTAGTAACTAACCTCAAACATGACGGTTTGCGTGCTGCCGCTGCGCTGCTACTGCTGCTGCTTGTAGAGAGTGAAGTTCACTTACTCGTCGACGCAAGTCGGCTAGAGGTCGACGCGAGCAGCGTGCCTGCGCTGTCCGTCCGTGGTACGCTTGAGGTGAGTGAAAGTCCGTTCAACCTTTGTTCTTCGTTTTCGGTCTTGAGGTGTGGTTGTGAGTGTTTGTCTCTATGTGTGTCTCTCTAAATACATATATTTATGTATATATATATATATATATATATATATATATATTATATATATATATATATATATATATATATATATATATATATATATATATATATTATATATATATATATATATATATATATTATATATATATATATATATATATATTATATATATGTATGAATGATATTATCTACGCTTCTTTCTCATTTGATATTGTATGCATTTATGTTTTGGGTTATGTTTTATCAATTGTATCAAAAACATCACGCTCACGTCATTCTTTCATCAATATGTTATTATAGTTCGCCAGCTAGATGAGATCGTAGGTTTTGCGGTTGATGCTGCTGCTTCTCGTATAGTTGTTGCTGTTGCTGCAGCTGCTGGCGACTTTACTCAGGAGTATTTCGTGTAGAATCACAGAGACGTAGTCGTTCTGAGTAATTTGTGCTGGCCAACATACCTTGCTTCCGATATCTCTATGCACTATATTATCAAGTCATCAACTCATATGCCGTCACCAGGACGATAGAGTTATGATGATGACAAACAAACAAAAAAGGTTTGCGTGATGCATAAGCTTGGAGCCAGTGAGGAATTGGCTGATTTCGTTCATCTTAGGGGACGACCCCAAACACCTTAAGGAAAAAGGGCTCCTCCCCGCCATCAAGCGCCTGTCGAGAGTACAGAGCCGTCCGCGCTGCACCTCCGACCGAACGAGATTTTGGCGCACATCTGTTGTTACGCTCTTCGCAAAAGTTGGTGTTCGGATATCGCGGCCACCGATCCGAACTGCGAATTAGATCTAGCACACCACTACTACTCGCCTGCGCCTCAAAGAAAAGAGGATGCTACAAACCGAGTGATGCAGAAACTCGCAGAAGAAAACCAGCTTTGCTCGAAGGCAGCCGATCTAACGAATTCTCCCGACTTAACTAACAGACGTGAGCGAGACAAACGTGCCGCATAATGGCTTGTATATGACTGATGCTGCGCCAGACAGTGGTCGTTGAACTCTACTCGACTAAGTGGTCGAAGTTCTTTTCGAGGCTTCAACAAGTTCTGCTGAGCACTTGTGGCACTCAACTCCCCTTCTCGCTAAGCTTTATCCGCAGATCTAGCTCTCGTTTTGGTTGTTATTTTTTATATTTAGCAGCTTCATTTGTATATATATATATATATATATATATATATATATATATGTCATCAACGATGATCACATGATAATTTTCATATTTAGCTTCATTTGTATATATATATATATATATATGTCTCCACTTCATCAACGATGATCACATGATAATTTTTTAAGGATGGCGCTCTACTTCTCCTCTCTCTATAAAAGGGAATGACACACATATATATATATATATATATATATAGCATTGGGTCCCCAGAGAAATGTCGTTATAGATATCTATAGTTTGTATAGTACGTGTACTCTGCAACAGTGAGTCAGTATGACTCACTGCACTCCTATCTATCTAAACAAATGACATGGTTTTATACCCATAAATTTCGTGTTCACACACATATATATATATATATATATATATATATATATGTACATACATTAGGTTTGAAACATAGTCTGCGAACTTAAAAGTAAAACAAAACAATATACTTAAAAAAAAAATTTAATACAACCCTATTGCTATTTTTAACAAAATTCAATATCTGTGAGGTGGTGACATGGTTTGGTTTCTACAAGGTGCCAACAAGGGTCACTGATTCGTTAGCTTTTCTTCACATAAGTCCAGTTAGATTAATGCACGCTTCCATATTGGTCTTCAGTTCGTTGATGGTCGTGGGTATCGAAAAATCGTCTCCGAAGCCTATATATATATATATTATATGATAGGGAGCCATTTTCAACTTAGCGATCAAAGTGTGAACTAGTTACAACATCAAATGCTTATATAACAATGAGCTTCTATTACCAGCCTGGCTAAATCTAGAGAGGTCTACCATTGATTATCGACACTATCATATAATACGTTTATGCGTAAGACAGTGTGTGTCTTATGGCGTAGACTTAACGAACTAATGAGAAGCCACACATACCAACGGCAACGTGATCCATTAGGCGCTGGCCCACTTCTAATGCCCATTATACTGTCGAGGCGTGTGATCGAGTCCCACACGCCTCCGAAAGGGGGAAAGCATGCCCTTTCCGTAGCACCAGTGCCGTAACGGCATTCACACTCTCCTACAGAGAGGAAAACATACCCAACGTCCATATAGAACTGGCTGTACTACTGAAGCTTTAATTTAGGTAGGAAAGGCTAAGTATTGTATTCAGGTTGACCACGCAAACAATACATAAACATAAGGTCACGGATGGCTTCCCACACATATATATGTATATATATATATATATATATATATATATAAGACTTTGTTATGCCAAGAGGTTCACGTTCAATTGGTCATGCTGTCTCTTATATATATATATATATATATATATATATATAAATACATTTCAAATTTAGTATTTTAAATAAAATCTGATTTCGTCCGTCGAAAACAAACAAATACAGGAAGACAATATAGAGCATCTAGGAGCATGAGTATTGCAGTACAGATACGTAGATATCATACATTTTATAGCAGTACAGTTGAGAAGAGAAATTTCTCACAGCGTTAGTGGACGCTATCCTTACTAAGGCAAACGGTGACATGGAATGTGGTGCTAATAACAGGCTTAGCCCGAACGACTTATTTGAGCGAAACAGCATGTATTGACACGGATACCTTTATTGGTTTTATGATGGCAGCCTTACAAACGACGCTGTCAATGGCGGACTGAAGCGACGAATGTAAGCTAAGTTTGTTTGACCGCTGTGACTGATCGTTCGCTCGCTCGCATGGAGTGTGCGGTCGTATGCACTTCGTAGGTGCTAAGCGTAGATACTAGTCGATCCCGGTGACGTGGTGCATTCCGTCTGCGCCTCGCGACCGGAGAAGACACATAGATGCACGGGTTGTCGAACCTGGTGGCGTGGTGGCATGCGTCTGCGCCTCGCGACCGGAGGAGACATATAGGTGCTCGGGTTCGAGCCCCACCGTTGCACATTTGTATTAATGGGGGTCCGTCTATGACGCAATGCAAAAAGCAGTCCCATGGACGTTAAATCTTGGCTGAAAGTCAGCCCCGAAAGGATTTAGATGCACGGGTTAGAGCCCCACCGTTGCACATTTGTATTCATGGGGGTCCGTCCATGGAGGGTTGCGAAAAGCAGTTCCGTGGACATTAAATCTTGGCTGAGGTTGGATGGATGGTATGGATCCATACGCACATATGGATCGACGATTCACACAGACACCATGCTGAAAAGGGCGCTTAACAGAGCCCAATTCCTAAACCGTAAGAAAGATCGTACTCTCTCTCTCTCTCTCTCTCTCTATATATATATATATATATATATATATATCTTTTTAAGCTTTATTTTTGTCGTTTGATGCACCGAATTAACTAACTGTTTGGTTATCTTGGTAATATTCTCGTGGTGCCCTTTACATATATATATATATATATATATATAACACGCATGAGTGGCGTATTTTGCCTCCGTTTTTGGGCTATTTGCAGATTCACGCCAACAGGAGGACGAACCTCATCGCTTACAATGGGGTCGTTCTTCCGCAGCGAGGAGATGGTTATGGCGCAGATCTTTCTGCCGACCGATTCAGCCTATTTCTGCATGGCCGAACTTGGCGAGCTCGGTCAAGTGCAAATCCGAGATGTAAGTACTCCGTATGCCAACTCGTATATGGTAGCATACAAGCAAATAAGTAAAAAAAAGGTACAGAGCGGCACTAAAGAACACAGTATCGAAGAAGCTAGCTAGCATCATGATGCGTACAGCAAAACCATGATGTACCAACTTTATATATATATATATATATATATATATATATATATATATATATATATATATTATTATATGTATATATAGATTAGTGATAGTGTAAGTAGTAGTAGTAATAATAATAACAACTGTTTAATTTTTTTATAATAATTATTATTTACTTTATTTTGCTACCAAATTATTGCCAGTAATGTACAGATTTAACTCATTATGAATACTTAAGTTTCTCCAGGCCTCTCGCCCTCGGAAGCTTGTCATGAATCATACTCGCGATGCGCTGTCTCAGGAACGCTATGAATCGTTTGTCTCCGTTCGACTTCTCGATGATCTGGCCGATTATCTCAATGGCGAACGGATAGATGGTGTGCTAATTCCTCAAAGTCCAGGTAGAGCAAGGCTGGAGGGGCTTCTAGGCCCGAGACCACCGAGGCTGACCACCAACAACTGGAGCTGAGATCGAGCGAACGTATAGGTGAAAATGTTCAGACACACGTCCGTGTATAGCGTGTATGGAATCGGATCAGGCCGTTGGGAGTCCGTGGGTGTCTTGAAGGCTGGGCTTGCTCTCCAAAAGAGAACGTGATCGTTGGCAAACCAAGCGAATGGCGCAGCGAGAAAACAGCCGCAACTTGTGCGCAAACCAGGACGATACGAGCGTAGATCCGCTCCAGAAAGACGAGACGCCATGTGGTGGGCTAGGCTGGGTGCTGCCTGAAGGGAGACAGCGACGCTCGAGCACGCGCTCCAAACAGTCCTTGCGACAGGGGAGGTCGCTTGGGGCGTAATAAGAAGAAGTAAACCGCCATAGCAATATCACGCTCAGCAGCGTAATATATTACTACACATAAACGCCGAAGCAAAGCGAAATATATAATTTTTTAAATAACTTTAAATCATACGTTTTTAAGCAGCTGCTTTTTATTTTTATTAGATGATTTGAGTGTTGTATTATTGTCCGCAAGATATGTGCGCATGACATTGCCCTCAGTTCGATACTTGTCTGTCTCTGACCGCGTGGGTTCGTTTGCTGGCTCCGACTTGTTTTCATGATTGCAGCTAAATCCCGACACGAATGCGTTTCAAAGGCGTTTTGTCAATGAGGTGCGTCGTTGTGACGAAATGGAGCGCCAGTTACGCTACATTCTTCGCCAGATCAAGATGGAATCGCTGCCAATACCGCAGGTAACGACAGTTTCGCGAGCCAAAATTACCGACGTTGGCGCCGCCAAAAGTGCGAACGGTCGTAAATGCAGCTATTTTATATTAAGCAAATGGTGCAAATGTTTAAAACGATTACTTATTGCCTGTTAGGCACATTCGTAGCCTATAAAAAAAACGTGTAATCAACTCTACGCACATCGATTTACGCGAGCAAAATACAGTAAAGGTACAGTCATTGGTCATGTAGATAGTTTCTATTCTAGGAAGAGTGAATTTGTTTCGATACGTTGTAGAACTCTACGCGTCGTTTTTTTTATTTATTGGAAACTATGCACGATTTATACTAAGGCTGTAGCAAAATGTTTAGTCTAGAGAACCCCAGCGATAGTTGACGACAGCTTACAACCTACCCAACAGAGGCTTTTCTGTACGTTTAGCTAAGCTCGAAGGACACGCCGAAGGCGTCCCATCCGAAGGAAATGATCGATATGGAGGCGACGCTCTCGAAAATTGAAGATGAACTCCGCGAGATTAACAGCAGCGGAGAGGAACTGAAAAGAACAAACCTCGAACTCTTTGAAGTCATGCAAATACTTCAGCTGACGCAGCAGTTCTTCGAGCAGGTACGCATACAGACTCCATGAATAGTAGATATTCCTTCAAGTCGTATAAAAATATGATACTTTTGAAATCATACGAAGGCACTGCAGAACACCAGTTGTGTTTCTTAATATAGACATTGCAGCGTAGTAACGTACATTAAACGTGTCCCAAAGAACCGTGTTTTAAAGCCGATTATTGTGGTTTCTTTTAATTTAGTACCGCTGTTTGAGCAGGTGCCTGCTTGAGCGTACGTCATGCTACTCCCTAAACTCACTTGGCTTGCCGATTGCGTGTTTGCTTCTATGAAGCTACTGAAAGATAGACTAAGCTTGCAAGTTTTGCATTCGTTTTCAATTGTGATAGGACCCATTTATCGATTGATTGATTGACTATATTGACATATAATTAATCGTGAGTCTGTACGAAATCATACTAACGCACTGCAGAACACCAGTTGTACTTCTTAATATAGTCATTGCAGCATAGAAACGTACATTAAACGTGTCCCAAAGAACCTTGTTTTAAAGCCGATTATTTTGGTTTATCTTTATTAGTACCGCTGTTTTCAATTGTGATAGGACCCATTTATTGATTGATTGATTGACTATATTGACATATGTATTAATCGTGGGTCTGTTTGCTTGTTGTGTTATTGCTGTTGTTGTTGTTATTGTTGTTGTTGTAGCAACGCGACCGCACCGCCAGTATCGCGCATCGCGACGACGGGTTCCAGCTGATGCCGTCAGACACCATTAACTTGTCGTTTTTGGCCGGCGTGATTCCGCGCGAGAAGCTCATGTCGTTCGAGCGGCTGTTGTGGCGCGTATGTCGGGGCAACGTCTTCATGCGTCAAGTGCCCATCGAGCTGCTAATCGAAGACCCGCGCTCGGGCAACTGGCAGTTGAAGAACGTCGTCATCATATTCTTTCAGGGCGAGCAGCTCAAAATCAAAGTGCGGAAGATTATGCAGGCGTAAGTAAACTATTTATTTTGGTTTATTAACACCCTAGGTTGGGTACATTTTAAATAAGTACAGTAAGTAAACTATGCTGCCTGCCAACCGAGCTGACTGCAAGCAGCCTGCGGAGTCACGGTTTCATTCAACCGCCTGAGACTGCCAGTGCAGAGCAGTCGTTAACTACTCAATTTCGTGGTTTGGCGAACAGCTCGCCTAGCTCGCTACTGATTACAAGCAATTCGTTTCCGTTTTTGACCCTTTTTCTTAAATAAAGGCAATTTTGTATTGTATAAAACTCCACTCTTAACACACACTATGTTCTTTTTCAACACACGTTTTCAATAAAATTTGGCTTTTATTTTCGCGCTGTGCCAAGCGACTCGCCAGGAGGCTTGGCATGATTATAATGGCAACGTCGTCGTCGTTTTGTGTGGTTTTATTTGGCATTCAGGTTCCACGCGACGACCTATCCAATCTCGGACACACCGGAAGGGCGCGCGCAGTTGTTGGAGAATGTCCGCGGCCGGCTCGAGGACCTCAAGAAAGTCCGACAGGAAACGCAGGACCACCGCAGTCGGGTGCTGGTCGCAGCCGCCCGAAAGATTAATACGTGGTTCGCGCAGGTTCGTAAAAAGTGCAAGCGCTACTCGAAAACTGTTTCCTTTTTTCTGCAAGATGGTCTACTTACTGGGCGCCGGGGCAAAGTGAAAGCAGCAGCAAGTAGCAGCAGGGAGCATGCCTTTTATCTCTCTGGTGTTGAGGGATTGACAAAGAAATAGTATATGGTTTGCCCAAATTAAGCACACGCGTCCGCGTATGACGGCGACATTAGATAGGCAGCGCCACCATTCATATTTGAGAGTTGTCACATACCATATTTGGGGATTGTATCGAGGAGAGGTCGCGTATAGCCGATTCAGCTGTTTGTGCGAACGAGCATGCAAGTGTGTGAAATTTAACGCGTGGCAAGGATAGATACGGCGAGGACGAAACAGCGCGCAGTCATGCGACTTTTACTGGCATAAGGTGATCAAAGTAATCATCATATCATATTTATTCATCATAGTTGTTGGTAGTTCAAATGTGATCAAAATAATGTCGACAGTTATCGTCGAATTGCGGCTGTTTATGATTGGCACTACTCTATAGGACTAACAGCTGCGAAGAAATAGTGTCAGAGTTAGTTCATTAAAGACTGGAATCATTATCAACGAATAGATCTAGACCAGCTCAAGTAAACACCGTTATTGGCACTCAATCCAGTGCCTCTGTTGATGAAATGATAAGAGATAAGAGACAAAGAGTTAGCACTTGTAAAATCTGTACAGCGAGCACTGCTGAGTGTGCAAAGTATTGTAAATGATTAATAAATCATCACAATATTTTCTATATATATATATATAACGATTATTTCCCGTTCGCGTTCTGTGTCTCTGTGTGCGCATGTGCTCTAGGTGCGTAAGATGAAGGCGACGTTTCATACGCTCAACATGTGCAACATGGACATCACATCGAAGTGTTTGCTGGCCGAGGCGTGGGTACCCGTCGCCGACATGACGTTCGTGCAGAATGCGCTGAATCGAGGCCAGACGGCGTCCGGCAGCAACGTGCATCCGATTCTGCATCAGGTCGACACCGATATCACCCCTCCGACGTATAACCGAACGAACATGTTCACACAGGGCTTCCAGAACATCATCGACGCGTACGGCGTGGCCACGTACCAGGAGATCAATCCGACGCCGTTCACCATTATCACGTTCCCGTTCCTGTTTGCTATTATGTTCGGCGACGCCGGCCACGGCATGATCATGTTCCTGTTCGCCCTCTGGATGGTCGTGCGCCAGCGTTCGCTCATGGCCGCCAAGATCAACGACGAGGTACCTACATTACACCCAGGCTCAACGTGTTTAGTTCGCTGTGCTGCTGACCGCACACACACGACAGCCACAGACAGCATGTGTTGTTGAATCATGTGTTGCGCTCGTGTCGACGACCCCTATGGAAACCCAACCAATCGCCTCCCTTTCCTCCCAACGAGGTTGCGTTTCACTATTATTCGTATTAGGTTGTTGTACTGTGTTAGCATTACAATAATTACTACTACTACAAGCAGCATCTCTATTTGTGGGTCCAACTACGCTCGATCATGGCAAGCTACTTTGCAATAGGAATTTATCTCAGTCACATTGCAATAGTAGTCTGTTTCATCGCTTTCGTCCTCTCTTATATATAGAAGGTGTTGGTATATACATACGCATGTCGCTTAAGATATTCTAAAACAATATATATAAATATACATAAGTATATATATATATATATATATTACCGTCTCTAATGAAATACAATATCAATGTTACTATTTAGCTCGCTAATGATCGCCGGATTATTAGTGTACACTTAAATCTTCAAAAATCTATCTAAGTATGTATTTGTATGTAATGTACTCGCCCTGAAGTGCACTGACATTGATTCCGTCCAAATCGGTCAAAGACAATTAAGTATTATGTTGTGATAACGCGCGCCGTTGAATTGACTGTGGAATGAAAAAAATAGGATCCAATGATTCGTTTGGACCAGAAGCCATACCAGTCTTTACATACGACACGTATGACGGATCTCCGCCGAATCACGTAAAGTTATCGATTACCCAGATTTGATAGTTCATCACTTTACATCCTATCGGAAGCCCAATTGGCGAAGTCTAGCCGCTCCTGATGGTCTGTAGGCTTGGTCCCTTACGCCAGCTGAATCTTATATAGATATATATCACTAGATCTGACCTCAAAATATACAAGGGTGAGATGCGCAAAAGCCCTAGTTACTGAACAGGTTGTCGAACCGATGTTCCCAGGCTTTGTTCCACACTGCCAGTCACAACGGCTATAGTGTCATCCGAACGAGCTTTCCTTGATCTTCAACTTGCCCTGAGAAACTTTTACTCAAGTTGCGAATATTGTTCTCACAAGGCCGGTTATGACGGCCGTAAATTGTACGAAAATCACATCAGCATGTCAGTACAAACGGGAAGAATAGAGAAGCCATGCACAATCTAAACAAGTTAATTTTTCAATGAAGCACTACTGTTTTGTGTCCGGAGGTTCGGTTCTTCTTTTATCTTATGGCCGACTGCGTTGAAGCCAGTTTACGGGTTTCCGTCCGGGTGCACAAGTGATTCTCGACAGTTAAAGGCGCTTCGGAATAACATCTTACTTATGGGCTCAAACACGTTATATAAGATGCACTTCACATAGTGACTAGCTAAGCGATAGTACATAGGAAGATTTATATGCCCTGGGAAAAGTCGCATCCAGCCATATGCTATTTGCGTCTGAAGCCAAAACGATCAGATCATGGATCAAGCTCTTAGCTTTTAACTCTTTCATCTTGGCGAACTTGGTTTAACGTGCCTGTTATGGACTGCTATAGTAAGGCCTCCATCCAAGGTGCCGATGTGGTGTAGAGCATTCATCTGAACCAAGCAATATACAGGGTGCGAACACTGACGTAAAAATTGACGGTTGCTATGTTCCAACTGATTTATGTGACTGATTATGTTATCACCTGTTCTTATGTCGATTTGCAGATCTGGAACACGTTCTTCGGTGGGCGCTACATTATCCTCTTTATGGGCGCATTCTCGATGTATACTGGCCTCATTTACAACGATGTCTTTGCCAAATCGATCAACCTTTTTGGCTCAGCATGGATCGTACCAGGAAACTCATCGACAGTATTTTTGGCTCCAAAAATGCTCGACCCGCATGACGACTTTACTCAGCGCCCCTACATCTTCGGCATTGACCCTGTACGCTATATTCCTCTATAGTATTGCATAGCTGGTAGTTCATTATCAGCCATTATATATATATATATATATATATATATATAGAGAGAGAGAGAGAGAGAGAGAGAGAGAGATTAATACTAATAAAAAAAATACTTGGTTTGAGCGAAGGCAAAATATCTTTAAAACTTGTTATTATTATTTGCCCCTCGACGAATTACATAATCGCTACAACGCATGCGTGTAAGTCGTATGTTTACCATTATTGTTATCCTAATAGCATAAATGTCAGTACATGTAATGGCATCTCTCTTTCTAGTGCACAGGGGGAACGTTTGTTGATTGAATTGACTATTTGGCTTCTTGTCGTACTTTCGTTCGGCCGGAATTCTCTAGGTGTGGGCAATGGCTACGAACAAGATCCCCTTCACGAACTCGTTCAAGATGAAGACCTCGGTGGTCGTCGGCGTGCTGCAGATGCTGTTCGGGGTCATGCTGTCGCTGGGAAACCACCTGTTCCACCACGACGCGCTGTCGATCTACACCGAGTTCATTCCACAGCTGCTGTTCATGTCGGCCATCTTCGGCTACCTCGTGGTGACCATCTTCCTTAAGTGGGCGTTCTTCTATGGGAACACGAGCTGCGCGCCCTCGCTTCTCCTCATGCTCATCAACATGTTCATGTTCACGTACAAGGAGGCCAACGATCCGAACGGCTGCAACCCGAGCCAGCTCTACGAGATACAGAAGCCCATACAATCCGTGCTCGTCATCGTCGCGCTGATCTGCGTGCCGTGGATGCTCTTCATCAAGCCGTTCGTGCTAAAGCGCCGCCACGAGCAGGCGCAGGCAATGCGAGCTTCTTCGACGGCGCCCCTCAACCACGACCTCGCCGATCAGACCGAGACGCACGCGAACGATGTCGAGGGAGGAGGAAACAGTCACGTCAACAACAAACACGCGTCGTCGGTGACTCCGGCCGGACAGACGGCGTCTCGCAGCGGTTCTTCGGCAGGGCATGGCAGCGGCGGCGGTTCGGTGGCAGCCGCTTCGGCTGCTGCTCACGGCCATGGTGGCGGGGCGCACGGCGGCGAATTCGATTTCGGCGATGTGTTCATCAACCAAATCATTCACACGATCGAATATGCGCTGGGCACCGTGTCGCACACGGCATCCTACCTGCGACTTTGGGCGCTTTCACTAGCCCATAACCGTAAGTGTCCTGTCCGTCTTCTGCATGCCAACCGACGCTACACACGAGAACAGACACAGCAGTACTGGAGTAAAGTCGAATTCATGAAATGATGACGCTCTCTGCGCACACGACTACGACTGGTCTCTGACCAGCAAATACTCTGGTACAGATGGATTCGATTTGCTTGTAACGTCTCCTTATTAAGGTGGCGTATTTTCGAACGGGGAGGCAGGTTTGAAGGACTAAATATTTTCTCCTATTTGATTGCTGTTGTTGTTGTTATTGGCCGTTGTCTCTAACGTCGCTTCTCCTTTTTTATTGTTGTTTACTTGTTGCAGAACTGTCCGAAGTGTTGTGGGAGATGGTGTTGCGCAACGGTCTGAACGCCACCGAGTGGTGGGGATTTATCATGGTGTTCTTCGTGTTTGCAGGCTGGGCATTCCTACCGTGGCCGTCTTGCTTGTCATGGAGGGGCTGTCGGCCTTCCTGCATGCTCTTCGTCTTCACTGGTACGAAACTTTACGCGTCGTGTGAAGTGGCTTTTATGCCTAGAAATAATTTTTTTAAGGAGGTTGTTTTTAACTCTAGATCATCCTTCGTTTCCTACGGTCTTGGACTTATCTAGTGGCATATCTTCAATGCACCAAGGGCCGGACGTGTTGAGATATCTAGGGTTTCTCCAACAGTACTTGTGGCAGCATGGCCGCTGACTCACAGCGGTATGGTTTATCATCTATTCTCAGTGAGCATTGCTCAAAGAAAATTCGATTAACAACAGGGATCGAACCGGCGACACCTCGGTAGAGGACAACCACGACTAAAGCACTAGTCCCCAAAACCACGCCGCCACTGCTTTTTATGCCTGCAGCCGTATTACGGAGAGTTGAATGTTACTTTTATATGCATTGTTACTACCGAAGCGTGACTCCGACCGCCAACAGGTCCGTAAAGTCTGGCGCGGTTGTCGAGCTCGCCTGATCACGTATCGGCGTGCTCAATGTATCGCTTATGTAGAACACGACCTAACACAATCGTCTTTATGTTTGGTGTATGACAGGGTCGAATTCCAGTCTAAATTCTACCACGGTGATGGATACATGTTTGCGCCGTTCAACTTCCGTCTGATTCTCGAAGAGGCAGAAGCTCAAGACCGCGACGTTTAAGCATAAGGAGAGCCGGTCAAGAAGGAACTCGCCTGCTGGCTGCATGGTCTCTTCCTATGTGCTTTAAATGTTCGGAAAGAGCCGAACACACCCGTGTGTCATGGCAGTGGTGTCGAATGATTTTGACTTCGCTGTAAGCACACAAGACTACTGAACACTATTGATATGGTTCCATCATTCTGGTTTATGAATACATACATGATAGGCTATACCTGTCTAGTGGCTATATATATAAGCCTAGGACTCTGCCTGAAACGCAGAAGAATTGCGATCATTTACGAGAACGAAAAATATTCCCCATTCTCAGGAATTCAGTTAGTATTTCGAAGGACTGTAGAGTGCCGACGGACGCGAGTGGGTCAGTCAGTGGGAAAAGTCAAAGAACGAAAAATATAATATGTGTCATAACAACGTTTTAACACACAGAACTTTTTTTACCGCACGGTGTCGTAGGCACTTTCAAGTCGGTATATATATATATATATATATATATATATATATTATATGTGTGTAAAACTATCTTTTTACGTACGTGCTAAGAGCCATGCCGTTGTAACTGGCTTAGCGCGGCTTTCAGGGTGCTTAATGATAGTCCTCTAGAGCTTGCGATTATACTTACGTTTTTGTTGTTACCGAAAAAACAAGAAAATACGTGCAATTAAAATGTTATCCCCTACTGAACGTAGGCCAGTATTGAGATGTATTTACGACCTAAATAAAAAATGGAAACGTACTTTCCACTTTTGTTTGTTATTAATATATTTAAACGTGTTTAATTGGCATCCCTCTCAGTATATTTTGCATCAAATGAACTGTTGCTACAAGATGTATTTTAGCTGTTAATGCCAATGCTCAGTAACGTGTGGAAATATAAATATATTTAAAACAAACATGAACTCTGCGCGCTTTTCATGGCACATGAGAGTGATATTGCTAAAACCCGTGGCACAAAATGTGCAATTGTGAGACAAGCATCCTCCTATACAGAAACTGAGCAAATCGTTGCGTTCGTGAAAAAATCCTGCTCCTGGAGAACGCCGGCCAGAAGATTCTTCATGGTCGTTAAGAAAAGAATTCAGCATTGTTCATGACGATCATTTGTGTACCAAATGTATGGCAATGCGAGCCATACATAATTGCGGAGTAATTAAGATTTTTCGGCGGGTGTGCTGAGGTTGAGTGAATGCATAAATGACCTGGTAATGAGTTTCTCTAGAGCGATGACGAGTGATTTATCTGAGTGGGTCATGTATGTATGCACTTCATCTCAACATACCCGCCGAAAATTTTTAATTAGACCTCGTAGATCTCTCTAGCCGCGCGTTTCTAGCCTTAATTAGCTTTAACATTACTTGCACAAGTTTCGCATGGCTTCAAAGCTTTGAACTCAATTTTGCGTTTATTTATACCCATCTTCTTATGTTCGTTGTAGAGTGAGTAAGAAAGAAAAATTACGTACAAAATACTCGCCTTTTAATCGTTTTTATTGCGAGCAAGTCGATGCCGAGCAAGATGATGAACACCACCAATCAGATATCTGCCAAAAGACAACACATGCCGTAGGCATATGTAAGTTAGTACATAAAAATGCAATTGTTTAGTCTGACGTGCATTATACGTCAGCATAAAGGGAAGACACAATAAGAAAAAGTTCACGGCAGTGAAACATCAGTACACGCAACCGCCGCGTCACAAGTGCGAACTCTTAAGAACAAAATTGCGCTCTTCACATCCAGTCACATGCTGTTCTGAACGTCTCGCCCCAAGGTTAAGTAACACTTACCGTGACAAAGTAGTAGTAAGTAGTCTCTGAGCAGCAATTATAGCATCGTGTTTGAAGAACATTTTCAAATTTCAGGAAATTTGCACAGCGAGCAAAACAAATGGGGGGGGAGCAAAAGTTGCTCGAACTCTCTAAGACGATTGATGTCGTCAGCAATACCGAAGCAATACCAAAGAATCGACGTCAATAAGGTCCCGTCGTCGAGGTAGAATAGAGGGACTCCAGATGTCACCTCTTTGACGTACTGATGCAGAAGTAGGTTAGTCGCGACAGACCATCGCGTCGAGACCTAAATCTCAAATGTAAAAGGTCTGGACAAAAACCTAGGTACTTGCCAGCGGAAGATGATTAGGTGAAGTCCGTACACTGTAAAGATACTGCCGCCTGGGCGCGCAGCGCAAAACGGTATAAAAGAGGGAAACATGAATACAATAGGACGGCGCAAACTAAGCTCGCTGCTGAAGCTGCGACTGAAATGTGAAAAAACTGCAGTGATCAACAACAAGTAAAGTTGGGAGTTCTTACTTATACCTACATGTTATTGAAACTTTGCAGTCACAAAAATAGCAGCAAGACGCGGACAACGAACAAGCCGCGGCGCAATGCGTATGAAAACCGGCGAGGCCAAGCGTTGATTCAAATCCCCTTGCCCTTGGCATACGGTGTCTCCAATGCTTAGGGTAAGTAGCGAAGCCTGCCAGCGAAGAATAGAGTGTGACCGGTAGGTAGCGCCAAACGTGATCAATTATTATTATAAATTAGATTACGTTATCCCGTCTTTTAATCTGGAGACAGACTTGCAAAAGAAAACGGCCACACAGTTAGCAAATCTCTAACAAAGCTGGCACTGAACGACTTTTTAATATTAATATCATTACGAGATATAGTGATATCAATCGTACTATTGTATATTTTACCCAATCTGGTGTGTAAATAAATCATGTATATATATATATATATATATATATATATAGGTATATAGAACGAAATGCAACATATTGGTTTATTTGCGCCTCCCTCGTTTGGGGCAAACAAGGGCAAATTTCAATTGAATTGAACCTAGTGAGGGCGACGTATGTGACTCAGCGCGTGTTTTGCTCTACCAGATTTGTTCTCGCGGCCCAAATGGTCGGAATCAAAACTGTTGGCGATTGAGCACACTGTGATCCGTCAAGATGGGTTGTTGTTGTTCAAGCATGCATTTCTCCCAACTATCTTTGAGACAGCCTACCGGCTGTCTTACCGCTGCATTACACTCACTGCCATGATATCTTACGCATATACCATAACAATATTTACAAACACATGTGTCACAGGGTTCATGGCAAGCGTCTTTCTGACATAGAAGGTGATGAAAACCGTGCACAGCAAAGCGGGTGGTCATGTGCCTGTTTGTCCTGCTCATGCCCTGCCATTCTGACCTAACCATTGCATCTGTCATATAAAAATGTGGATCGATCACTGCCATTTTCTCTTCATATCGCCGTATAAACTCGCTGTATGCAGGGGTGTCTGGAAGCGCAAACTGTTTTTTGACCTGTTCCACGAATAGTGGAGCATCGCACAGCAAATACGTTAGGCGGTTGTATGCTGACGTATGTAAACCTAGTACCCGCTTTAAATAAGCTGGTTTCACACGATCGAGAGCACCGAGTTGAGTCGAGCTTAGTTTTACCCATACAAGCTGGATTCCGTATGATGCAATTGGCGCTATTTTCATATCAAATAGAGCTAGCGCTGCCTTAATCGAGAGCATCTGGGGCTTCTTAAGGGTTGTCGCCGCAATCAAGGCTTTTCGAGACCTCTCCTCTATATGTGCAGCGACGGTCTTGGCTGAGGGGGTCACTGTGATACCGAGATATGTGAACTTATTTACATAGTTCAGGTCTTGTCCATTTAACCTAAGTGTATCGGTCACGGCCAGCCTGCCCGCGTGCCTGAACTTCATAGCTTCTGTCTTCTGCATATTTATTTCAAGGCCTACTACGTTCACGTATGTGGCCAGCGCCTGTTGCAGATGGTATCTGCTGCTACTGTAGAGTACTAGATCGTCGGCATACATAATTATCTTGACAGCTGGGTGTCGGGTCTGTAAACGTGTTGGTAAATCGGCTACCAGTAAACAAAAAAGCAAAGGGCTGTATATATATATATATAAGCCATAACAACGGATACTAGTAAAATATTAAGGAACACAAAACATTTACATTGTATAAGCATAACTCATCCACTTGCATTGACCATTATGCAGTACCTTCCTCTTTCCATCGAGCACGCAATTTCTCAACCTACGGGCTACGCGCCACGAATACACAATTTACCGTTCGTGCAAATCGAGGACACTGCGTACTTCTGAAATTATTAGTGTGAATGCGATCCTGAAGTAATATTTGAATTCCGAGTGCGATTATACATTCGAAAATCAACAAATATGTTTCGTTTCAGCCATATAAAATAATCATAATGACAATAAATACAATTATAAGAAGACATGCAAAATATAAACACTCCATACAAGCTTTTGATGGTTTTGAGCAGCTGTGAACCTCTGTACAAATGTAGACCACTCATGAGAATAATAAAACCTATCTATCTATACCATAGTCGCCTTTCCAGAAGTTACATTCTCGCTCTTCCTTAGTGGGGACAAGTTCAGCATCAAACGGCAACAGGATAAAATAAATGGCTATTCTTGAGCGCGACTCGCCAACAAAGTGTTGACCTCCCAGGCGCATTTCCACTCCAGCACCCACCCGAAAGGCGGCGGGATTAGTTTCAACTGTTCAACTGTTTGTTTATTGACATTTCTTGTAGATAATTGCACACATTAATTTCAAGCTCCATTAAGCACATAGCTTGTTCGGAGCCCCTTTTATGAATAACAATGTATAATTTATATATGTCATTTTCACCTATTTACAATATATTGCAACATTATTGTATTTTTATATCACTTTTAACCAGATACCAAAGTTTCAAGATAATGCTCTTTGAGATCGCATTTGAATTTGAGCAGGGACTTTGTCTGCCTAACGGAGGCCGGTACTTTGTTCCAGTAGGAGGCCCCAATGTTTCTGATTGATAGCCTTGACTGGTTGGAGTTGGCGTGTGACAGAGTAAGCAGGTTTGATGCGTTACCTCTTGTAGATATGGGTGTTGCTGATGTTGCCAGACCATATAAGTTTGGATGCACTCCAAGGAGTATACGCTTAATTTCAACTACGAGACAGTATTCTATTAGTTTTGGGAACGGCAAAATGTTAATATTTTTGTAGTGCGGTTGCACTGAATCTCGCATCGAGAGGTCCAGAGTTGTTCTCAGTGCTCGTTTTTGGAGTCGGTGAAGCGACCTGATAAGACGCATCTGTGTTAAGCCATAAACTTCTACAGCGTAGGTCAGGTGACTATGGACGTAGGCAAAATACATCGCCATCAAACAGTTTTGGGGAAGAATTCGTCGAGCTCTGTATAGAGCTGCATTGCTGCCAGATATTTTCTTACGTATATGTGTGACATGCGCTTCAAAGGTCAGCTTTTCGTCCAACGTAACGCCTAGGAACTTCGTTTCCTTTAGAAGCGAAAGGGCTATGCCGTCGCACTGAGAACGGAGGGGATTAATCGTAACGGAACCCCGCGGGGAAAGAAATTGCATTACACCTGTTTTCCTCCAATTCATATAGAGACCGTTACTCCTGAACCATGATGATAACCTTTGAAGGTCCTCGCGGACTATAGCCTCTACCTCAGTTGGGGAGTTCCCGACGAATAGGGCGGTGGTATCGTCCGCAAACAAGGTCAACTTTGCATGTTTTGTTACGCTAAATATGTCGTTAATAAAGATGTTGAAGAGAAGTGGACCACCTATACTGCCCTGAGCCACTCCAACAGATATATTTCTTACATCCGAGATTGCATTGCCCACTTGAACAACTTGCCTCCTATTCGACATAAACGACCGCAGCCAAGACAAAAAGATATCATCTGCTCCATATCGAGTTAACTTTTTAATCAGAATATTTACATCAACTGTATCAAATGCTTTTCTAAGATCTATAAATACGCCGGCGACTGTCTTTTTTAACATTAGATTTCTGCGAACCTCTTCAACAAAATCCATGATGGGTACAGTCGTCGACATTGGATCGAAAACCGAACTGACGCTGACTTAGGCCATTAAACATCTCAAAGTGTTCGTTCAACTGTTCATATATAGCTTTTTCGAAAATCTTGGACATTGGAGGGGGGATGCTGACCGGCCTGTAATTTTCCTTGCTTAGTCTGTCACCGCCTTTAAACAGTGGTACAACGCGATACAATTTGAGGGCCGTAGGGTAGATCCCCTGGCGTGTCGACAGATTAACTATGAATGCCACTGCGTCAGCAATAACGTCAGCGTAGTGTCTCAAGACTTGAGAGGGTATGTGACCTTCTCCCACCGAGCAAATTGTGACTCTTTTCAGCAGGTAATGCACTCGATCCACAGGGACCGGCCTAGGCGAAAATGGCTCGTGCAGTTCAGGTATCGACATCGGTGCCTCGTAAGCGGCCGAGCATTCGGTGTCAGCCGTTACGCAAGTTGCATAATAGTTATTAAGGATGTTAGAAAGTCGTACACAGTCTGTGACTATCTCATCATCAATCTTTAGTTTGACACACTTTTTTTCCTGGGCACCTCCCATGACTGGCTGGATGGCTTCCCACGGGCTCCGCCTCTCCTGTATTCTATTGCAAACAATCTTCCCATTAGCCTCCAGCCTGCACTTTCTTGAAAACGAGACAACTTTGTTTCTCAGTCTAACATACGCTTGACGCCTGCTGGCGTTGGGGTCCCTGCGATACGCCGTATAGGCTGCCTCCTTCTTCTTTATCATTTCAAGCAGCTCGGCAGTAGTGCATACGATCTTTGCAGATAAGGTGGAAGCGGACTTTTTGTGCGGCATTTGCAACATCACTAGGGCAAAGAAAAGGAGTGAGAGCCCGGAAGGCATATCGTTGGCCGTGACAACCTCCTGGAGGGTTTTCGTCAACTTACTTACTGCCGATGGCGAATCTGACTGACTTGGGGGTGCTCCGAAACTCACCTGTTAACACCACAGACAACGATATGTAAAAACGGCGAACATGACAAAACAATGACTGTGAACTGAGTAAAAGCAACAACGGATGTGAAACATGTGGCCTGTGGGAAGGCTGCGATGAAAGAGGACTCCAACATAACATATATACATAACTAGAGGATATTTTGGGCATGATGATATCATGATATCATAATCTGTGTCTCTCCATAATATCCTTAACGACTGCTTCGGACGCGCCTAACAATTTGCTCGATGGGTGCCTTGGGTGATTTGTCATAGGCAAGATGAGAGGCGCGGGCCGAAAATCGTCACAGGTGGTGAGACTTGGGTATATTTTTACAAACCTTTACTCAAGCACCAGAGCTCGCAGTGACCAGGCGTGTGGGCGCTCCCACTTACAAAAGTAAAGCGTCAAGGATCGGCTGCCAAGGTGGTGGTTGGCATCTTCTTTTCCAGTATTGAAATTATAATATGCGATGGGCAAACTGCAAACGGGTGGTAGAGTGATAAGCGATTGAGTTAGAACAACATAGAGCCCCGAGGCATCTCTTAAGCAGAAATTCCTTGAACGCGACAATGCGCCTGCTCACACGGCTAAATGCACTGAGGCTTTTATGGCCGCATCTGGAGTCAAGCTGCTTAGTCACCTGGCTTGGCACTGTGGGACGGTTAGAGAAGGGTATAATCACAGGGGCGAAGGAAAACAACGGATGTTTAGGATAATGAAAATTAGGCAGCACGCGAGTTAGATTAAATGACACTAGAGATAGTAAAGGCACTGGCAGGAAACTAGATTCTCACTAAATTATTTGGCTTAAGTTTATAACATCTTTGACACATAGACTGAAAAGTCGTCCCAAAATAGCATTGAGAAGCGCTCGGATGCTCCGTTGGTACCACTATGCACACCTGTGGGCCACATACGAGCATCTGATAACTCTAGTAAAAAATGGGATCAAAGTCAACGAGGCGACAAGCAAAACCTCAAAGACCCCAAAGGGTCCAGTAACAAGTGCCCCACCTGAGACCGTCGGAGAAAGTGGAGAATATAGTGCAACAGGTGATTTCAACGATTATGCCGATGTTGAAAGATATCATCGCGCAAACGGTGGCTAGGACCATTCAGGAAGTTATCCCGAACATTCTGGGAGGACTGATGGGTGCTCCGTTAGCCACCTCGCCTTTACTGCAACCCACGACCAATGACGCTGATAGCGCCAGACCTACACGACAGGACAGAAGCGCAGATCGTGCAACGACATCTTCCTCATGTTCCTAGGCGCCTTGACATCTGAAGACAACCGTGAACAGGCCCCTTGCGCGCCAGAACCTGCAGATCCAGCAAGATTCAGTAAAGGATGCGCGTTTTCAGATAGTAGCGTGTAACTGCGAGGGGGGGTAGATCTGGTTGGAAACGACGCATTCAGAGGGGTAGACATTCACCTTGACGGAACCCTGGGCGCGAGAGCAGTTTGGTATACGGGGAGTCTATAGGTACCATGCACTGGCGTCATGTAGAGAGGGTCCAGGAGAGTATCAGTTTTTGTTAGACCATTGCTGGAATAAATAAACGTGAAAATAGTAGTAGAAAATCTGATTGAAGTAGCGTCACCTAAACTAGAAATAATGGCCACATATGCGCAACAGGCGGGGACGGAGTCAACAGAAGCGATGATTGAGACGCCTCTTGCTGGGTATAGAAGCGTTACCGAGGAAGACTCCAATAATTATAGAAGGGGACTTTAATGCGAGATTAGACAGAATTTATTCGGAAAGAACGGTAGCCTTGCTAGATTTAATGGATGAGATCGGCTGCTGGGTAGTCGACAGTACGAATGTGTTTACATATGAATGCCACTCCGGTTCGTCAGTCATTGACCTATTTGCAACAGATATGGATAGAAGGGACATAACATTTGCAGGGGCAAACAATCTTTTACAGGAAGGGGCGGGACTCAGAAAGCATATAACGATGGGCATCTGGGTGAAAATGAAGGGGAATGATCAAAAGCGAGGGAAAAGGGAAAACTCAGAAAGAGGGCTTAATGGTAATATCCTTACAAAGAGGGCTTAATGGTAATATCCTTACAAAGAGGGCTTAATGGTAATATCCTATACAGATAGATTGCTTTGAACGCAGCCTGGTAGGTTTATTAAATTTTGCTGCCGATGCTGCCGGTGCAGAAGAGAAGCGAAAAACCTTGGTTTAGCTAGCAGTGTGCGGTGGCCTAGCAGGCCAACAGGTTGACGCGGGAATACGTAAAAATCGTTCCGGTTATGCAGCCGTTGGCTTCATTAGTTAAACGGTTGGCTGATGCATCATATTAGGAAGAAAGGCAAAGGTACTGGTAAAAGAAAGAGTGGGCGGCAACTAGGGAGGCCTGAAGAGAAGCGCCCGCATACATGGCTGAGGCGGAAGGGGAGGAAGCAATGTTTAGTAGAGACGAGCAGGCTAGTCAAGCAATATGGGAGGATATTGGCCGGGTCGGATACAACCCCGAGAGCGCTGCTAGAATTTGAAGGCCACTGCGATTAAACGACAGACAAAGCTAGGGTCTGGATAATGAGCGCAATCACTCTCGGGGAAGTGAGGAAAACAATCGATAGAGCACCACGAGGGAAAATGCACGAAAATTATTTGATAAGGATTGAACACATAAAAAATACGCTAGTTCTCACGCCATGCTGACAAGCTCTATTTAATGAATGCTGGGGAAATTCCACAGGCCTGGAGGGAAGCGGTTTTAATAATCATTCCCAAAGGAAAGGGTATAGAAATGAAGAACCAGAGGCTTGGAGAGCAATAGCAATAAGAAGCTGCTCGTACAAGATATTCTCAGGAATAATAGCGAGGGCATTGGAGATTTTTTTAGAGGAATAGGGGGTAATACCAGAAATACAGCACGGATTTAGAAAATAAAGATCAACTCACTGAGCAATTGGGGAGCTGCTCGGAGAAATTTGGGGTATATATATGTGTGTGTGTGTGTGAAAACAGAAAGTATACATATGTCTTATCTTGTAAATGCAAACCTATTGCGAACTAAATAAATCAGTAGGTATGTAGTTACAAGATACATTTGGAGGGCAATGCACAAAGGCTGACCATTGCGAACGCTGTTCTAGCACATAACTCGGGCTTATGGAGGAATTGGATATTGGAATATGAAGGCAGAACAGGTTGGAGTTGAATGGTTATACAATAATGCAAGGCGTAGTGAGCTGCTGGCGTATGCGAGAACATGTACATTTAACACAAGGATGCAGCGGACATATTATGCGAAGTTAGAAACAACGGATTTGTCGGGTATGCGGCAAGGGAGAGATATCGGTGCATCATTTGAACAGTCTGTCCCGATGGAAGGTGCGCAACCGATAAACGAGAAGAAGTGCGGACGTGCAATAGCGGTATTTATTGGCTGTAACGCGTTATGCACGCCTGGTGTAAGAGTGTAATATTTATATACCTGCTGTAAAAGTGATATATTGATCATACTTGGCAAGCGCATAAAAAAACAAATAGTCAAATACGCAAAATGCACAAATGTAACACAAAGCATAAATATATTTTTCTAATAAATAAATTACAAAAAAATATACATATATATATATATATATATATATATATATATATATTGTCACGATACTAGTATTAATGATAACGATGCTCTAATTATGCTAGCTAAAGTAATTATAATGGTGATTATATATATATATATATATATATATATATGTACCGACCACTAAACCATCGATGAACCCTATAAAGCTTGATTCGACAATTCGCGCAGTCTGCATCAAATTAAACCGCGCGCGGCGCGTGATTTGTTGATGTTGTTGCTGTTGTTGCTGTTGCTGCTGCTGCAAGCGTTGTCGTCGGCTAGCCGGCTTTGTTGGTAAACAATGTCTAGCCGAGTCTGGTTTCGAAGTCAGACAACAACACAGCGGTGTTTGTTTACGTTTTGTGATCGGCGGGTCGTCGGTGAGTCTCCCGTATGCCCTTGGTGGCAGAGGTGGCGACGGTGAGCCATCGTTCTCAGTGCGCTGGGCTGCGAATCGAGCACACAAAACACGGCACCTCAAGAAAGACCTACCACCACGCCGGTGGTGGCGGCGGCGGCGACGACGGCCGCATAGAAACTCGCAAGAAATAGTAAGCCAGCCATATCTAACTAAGCACCACTGATAACTAACTGGTTGATTGAACTTGGACTATTATTATTATTATTATATTACTATTCGTATTAAACTAGACTCGCTAAAGACGTCCGCCGCCGCCGCCGAGCTGGCAACTCGGTGGTCGTCAATTAAGCAGCTGCGTTAGCATCAGCAGCTGTATACTCAGCTAGTACGTGAGCCAACCACGGTGACGCCGACAACAACAACAACGCTCATCGATCATGGCTGCGACTCAGACGCGCTACAAGCAGGACATGCCACCGCGGGGCGGGTTCGGCTCGGTGCCATTCGCGCGCGTCCCGCAACGCTCGTACATCGGCAACGTGGCGCTGCTGGTCGCCGTGAGCGTCGCCAACTTCTACCTGTACCAGACCAAACTTCTGCCTGCCCAGAAACGCTTGAAGTTCGAGGCGATCGAGACGTACGATACGAACATTGCGCTCCAGCCGTTTATGGTCGCCGAACGCGATCGCGCCTACCTCAAACAACTGCGCAAGAACTTCGAGGAGGAGCAGGAGATCATGAAGGACGTGCCCAACTGGAAGGTAAATCTATACACGTATATATAAAACGGTGAAGTCTCTGTTACGGCTCATAACGGAATTGAATCATTAGATTTAACGGGCCTCTTTGGCTTACTCCCTGGCTGTCGCGTTGTTGACAAGGCTGACCTGGAGCTGCTAAGCGTGCCCTTGCTGCCGGATGGGATACCAAAAGCACTAGACGGCCGGAAAGACAAACTGAACTTCGCCACAGGCAGACTATCCCAATTGGGGGCCCACTGCGGTCTGTTTCTCCTTAGATCTTGCTTTTCAGCCACGAGGTTAACACACCTAGTTAGAGGTTGCCGTGTGTACTAGAACCTTCCGGGTCTATCCAGAGACGACGGAAAAAAGGCCTGACGGTCTTACTCTAACCCCATTGAGCGTGGCCGCATGCTTGTTTGGGACGCAACTGTAACCGACTCATTAGCCCCTTTGATGGTCGGTGCAGGTGCGGACCAGGCAGGTCATACGTCTAGGTTAGCAGAGGCTAACAAATGTAGAAAATACTCTGGTGTTGGTTATCCGCACCATTTTTGTCCGTTGGCTTTTGAAACAATGGGAGGAC
Source organism: Dermanyssus gallinae (assembly GCA_003439945.1). Lineage (NCBI taxonomy): Eukaryota > Metazoa > Arthropoda > Arachnida > Mesostigmata > Dermanyssidae > Dermanyssus > Dermanyssus gallinae. The sequence continues at coordinate 57,139 of QVRM01006730.1, forward strand.
CAGGCCCGCTTACATTGAAAGTGATTCAGCGCGTGGGTAGAAGCCTTAACTTCTCCACGGGAGACTCGAGAGCATCGGAATTTTTGCGTCAGAGGCTGCCGCTCGACATCCAACGAGGAAACGCAGCATCAGTTCGGGGTACATTGTCGAACCGGGCTAATCCCGGGTTAGAGAACCCGTAACCACACGTTCGCGGAGACAATTGTTCAGTCCAAAGTGCTAACATAAATAGTTATTTAATATAATACGTTTGCAGAAAAACAATAGTAATGGACGATTGTTAATAATTCAAGGAAAACTTTGTATTGTCACAGATTGTAGAGTAGCGTGAACAACAACACACGTAATCTCTTATGTATACTTTTGCGCGTGTACTTCGGTAAGATAACGATAGGATGAGAGGAATCTGCAGTAAGATAAAATACGCATTGTTTGTTTTGTCCCTGACGCCGTGTTTGATTCTGATTTTCCGCACAGGCTGGTACGTTGTTTGGCGAGAAGGTGTACCGGACGACGCCTGATAACTACCACATCGATCCGATTACGGAGGAGTTCTATGCACACACCGATGCATGGAAAGCTCACAAGCAGTGGAACTTTGTTAACATGAAGTGGTACTTCTTTACCAGTATATAAGGGCAGTCCTCGCAGAATCTTCTGTCTTCTTAAGACTGTGCGGACAAAACCGGTTGCAGAAAAGATCTAGGTGTAAGCGTAGTTATCCAAATGAATGCACACCTTTTAGAGAGGGCGTACTTGAGCAGTTTGCACAGATTCAACTGGTGGTGAGCCTGTTTGTCAATGTCGTGTAAATAAACGAAGCTCAGCGCTCATTCTTTGTGTTGTTGAGACATGCATAGAATATATATATATATATATATATTTTTTTTTTAGGTATGCATACTATATATATATATATATATAATTTTTTTGCCATTTTCTGGTTGTCTATATGTTTGGACGACGTTCTTCATGTGGTGCATGTGTTGTAGCAATAGTATGGGAAATGTTGTGATATCGTCTATTGTTCATTTTGAACTTTGAACATGAAACGAGCGGTTTTCTTTTCTAAGAGCTGCTTTATCATTACCGCATTTATTTCACTCATATTGAGTATGCATAAAACATTGACTAATTTTTATTATATATTATACTACCAATTCGTGGTGAATAAACCTGAAACAGTATAGCATTGACACTTACACACAGTTGTCACCAGTTTGGACATATTATTCGAGAGAGAGACAGTGCAGTGATGTTTTTGCAAGCGATAGGCAGACAGACGCATGATACTTCGTACGCGCATGAGAGCACGGCCAACAGACGCACTCTGTGCACCCCTCGTTAAAGTTCGTATTCAGGTGACGATAGCCATGAACTATGTATCTAGCACCGACGTGGCGATTGACCCATGCAATACCAGACCAGATGTCAAGGGTACTAAAAATACCCAGGTCTCCAACCTCTTGGTCGGACTTGATCAACTTTATTTTCCCATTCCGAGACAAAGCTTTCGAATGGGACTGTACGCGGCGTCTTCACGTTCAATCGAATTCAACTCATCAACCGGTGCACAGCCTGATTGATTAGGTACAAAAAGCAAATCCTTATCCGCATTGACAGGCAAAGCACTCGCTTTATGTACATTGTGAAACACCTTACAAGCAAACCAAAGTTTGGCGGAATAGTGCCACTGCCGTCCGGACGGACAGTCGTCAGACGTCGCCTACACCTCCTAATAGAGAAAGACTAGGGCTGTGCGCACCGCCTCAACGATGTACGCAGCGAAGGTCGTTCCAGTATAATGGAACTGAAGGCCCCATTATACCGCAACGAGTTGACGAATGTTAAGGGTTGGCCGTCTCAGCGTATAACGTCTTTGGCAGCCAATCAAACCCCTCTTCCGAAATTCACAGCCTTGGCCTTTTTGGCGCTTTGTGGCTATGGAAATGGCACTGTTAAATGTTTCGTGTATTGTAGTCTTAGTTCCGTGTAATGGTAAATTGCTTTGCAAGTTTAAGTCAGTCAAATTGATTATTTGGATAGAGGTTTGCGTGGGCTTTTTAACCCTTCCCCGGCAGCCAGATTTACTCACCTAACAACTAATCGAAATAAGTCCAAGAAATAATTATATTATTAAAAGGTTGCAAACAATAAATCAAAATGTGTTAGTGCGTTTAGCGAGGCGGCACCCTATCACGGAACCTTGATAATGCAACCTTTGTTTTTTCCTGTATGCGCTTTCGGAATGCTTCTGCAGGAATGAAGACGCTCATGCGCTTCTCTTGCACGCGACCTGTCATGTTGTGACCTTCATTTATTTTTCGTCTTCAAAACAAATATCTTACACATTTGTTGTCGCTTACGTTCTACTCTGTTAGTTGTCGCGGCCATGTCTTTCATGCTATCAGACTCTACTATTTATTTTATCGATTTTTATATATGCGCGAGTACGTTCGACACCTTCCTCCAAGGCCGTAACATGCTTAACTGCTGAAACGGAACGGTACTTTCTCTATTGTTTTCTTTATGCGAGTATCTCCGTGTACTCTTTATTTTATGATGTCCAGTACTTCGTCTACTCGTCATTAAGTGACTAATTTATCCGCAGGCCACTACTTTTATATATATATATATATATATGGCTACTTTATCTCATAGAATTAGAGTGGCAGTGGTAACTTGGGCTAATTACACACCGTTTTAAGTAACTGATTCGTTGTCGTGCGTAGGAATGAAGCTTTCCCGAGTGGAAGTAGTTTTTCTATCTTGATTATAAATCGAATTAAATTGGAAATTATTGAATTGCCATTCAGAGAACAGATGATCAACCATATTGCTGTCCGCGATATGGCCGATGGCTGTCAACCAGTCGCCGGCCATGCTGCCACTGGACTGTTGGACTGGGTAAACCTTAGATATCTCAATATGTCCTGCCCTCGGTGCATTGAAGGGATGCCTTATGGTGGTTCCAATCCATTAAATTAAATTGAATTAAAAACAAGTTTCTTAACGTTTTTTCCCCACAAGGCTAGTTACTCGGTTATAAGAAAATGTAGACAACGTGATACTGGTAGTCTTCTACCAGCCAACGCTAAGAAAAAAGTGGGTTCGATTATGTTTAGTGCTCTATACGCTTGCAGTTTACTGCAGGACAGATTTTTTACGAAGATTGAACATGCCGCAATTTTAAATGTAAATATCGCGAACAGAATAAAATTCATCACGAACGGATATAAATGTTGTCTCTCAGAGAAAAAAAAACGTGAGTCTATTTACTTAGCACTCCGTGTGTGCTTCGTTGCTTTGGGCTGCAACATATCAGGAAAGATGGATACTACTGTGAACCGCTGAAACCTAAATAAGACTTTATTTAGCCCCCTGTGGACTAGCATGGCGAAGAACTACCTAGTTGAAAGTCCACACATTCATTTCCGAAACCTTCCAAATAAAAAATAAAAACCAAAAGCCCACACATACTTCCTAACAGATTGGATGGAGAAGCATTCCATACATAACTGAACGAAACATTACCAGGAGTGTTGCAAGGCGTTCCAGAAGATATTCTTAATTTTTTTTCTTTGGGGTCATCTAAAGGATCTCGTCTACGAGACTTTGGTCGAGTCCCGTGAAGAACTGGTCGCCAAGATTACCTCCACTGCTAAGGCCGCTCGAGTAGTGTGACGAACTCTATGTGAGTCGTGTTCTTCTTAGCGCAACACCCGCTTCACCCTCTTCATTGGCGCGGGTGTCAGAGCGGCCGTGCAAGAGGGACGTTGAGAAAGAGAGCATGCTAGAAGCCGCCAGCACGCGTAATAGAACATTCTCGAAGCTATCAACACGTGTAATAGAACATTCAAGAGCAGCTAACGCGTGCAATGGAGCATTCTCGAAGCTATGATCATGTAAGAGAACATACAGGCTCCGCTAAGACGTGCACATTACATTCAAGACGGCCACCTATCGACAGCCGGCCGAATCCATACGCTAAGTAATACAGATCGAGAATCACCTGTAATTATTATTTATTTATTAACACCCGGGCTGGGTAAGTGTGTTTATGTTACATCACAGTTTTCCACACAACAATCGATTTATCGTTTTGCCAGTTCTGCTATGGACCGAACCGCCGGACAAACCGCGGCGTGGTATTTATCACATTTACTCCAGCATTCTTTGCATCGACATTCGTCTTGTGGTTCATGGAAGCCCTCCTTGTTGCATAGAACGTAATGAAATCCGTGGGCTGCAAATGCCGTTGTTAAATGGCGATCTTTCACCCCGCTAGCCCTCCACCCAGTGCTTCTCATTGCTGCTGTCCCATAAATTTCTATGTCTACCTCGCTAATTTTGGTTCGCCAATTTCGCATATAAGCGTCAAAGGCGCACGTCTTCTTCAGATTCCATCGTTTTTGTAGTCTTGTAGTGTATCACCTGTAATTATTGTAATACATAAACGATGACTGTAAAAGTAAACACTACTAATTATGCATGTTAAGTATGACAGATACATAAACGACACAAAACGATGTAATCGTTGCGATAAAATGTATTGAGAAATCACTAAATGAGAGAACCCGGGAGGGGCGGCGGGAGAGCGCACCTGCATGCACTTTCAAGTCGGCACGTATATAACGGGCCGACATAATGACCTATTTGAGACGAGCCAGAGACATCGAGGAGAACGAATTGACGGCATCTCCGAATGGCCGGTAGTTTTGCGCGCTCACGCCAAGCTCCCGAGGTTACTGTGCTAACCGACGGTACCGTGTGGTTCTTTCTTGTGAGCGAAATCTCCGTACGTCCCACCGTGTAGCCCTCATCCTGGCAGTAAGAGCGCGGTGGAGACAAGTCCTGGCCTAGTTCAAGGCGTTCAACGAAAGCCCTGCAAACGCTACCGAAGCTGCGGAGGATTCACTTTCGAGCAGACACTGTGAGACAATGAGTAGTTGTATGTGCTCCTAGAGCCGTAACGAGTCATTTACCTGATGGAGTAGGTCATTTATGCACGAATTCAATCTCGACATGCCCTCTGGAAAACCTGAATTATTCCGCAACCACGGGTCGGATCACCATAGACTTGGTACCAATGTGTTCGTCATGAATGCTCATTTAAATTTGTTTTGGGAATGGTTGTGGGGTTATGCTTTTGAGGTACTAAAAGTAAACGCTGATAATTTAACTTAATTGATGAGAAGTATCTTCTAAATAATGATGTCACGTTTTCTAGCTGGCATTGTATGTCCTTCGAATGAAGCAGAGTTTTCTTACGAACACGGCGGTGTGCTTTCTTTATAGGTTAACTTTTTTCCGAAAGCGTGCTCCATGGGAAACAAACATTTACTTTGACGCCCTATATCGCTCAGGTTAACTTTTTCCCAAAAGCGTGCTTCATCGGAAACAAGTATTTACTTTGAAAAAAAATTACGGTCATCATAGAGGTACTTAAGAACATAAGCGGCTTGAGTAAAAGAATACAATTTTGCCTGCATTTTAATTTCAGCATAGTTACTATCTTACTTAAAAACGTTACCCATTGTGTTTTTTTCGCACTTAAATCATGTTAAACAATGTTGAACTTTAAAACTTTGAACAAATAACAGCGGAAGCCCAAATCTAAGTCATGGATTTAGCAGGCATGCTGGTTACCACTTCAACAGCTTATCAAAACAGAACACATCCTTTTCACAAAAACTGTTTCGTTCTATTTAACCATGCCCAAACGCTGGTGAAAAAAATTCGTATAAGAGGTCGTAGACACGTTCTTAGTAAGCTCACTATATTTCATCGTCGATCATCCAATACTGCTGAACTTTATACCGTTTATTAGATCGACAGGTGCAAACGTATATCCGTGAAAACAAATCGATTATTAACTCTACTACTGTGTTCAGTCATCAAAAACAGATTTTTTGTTTACAAAACGACTTATTTCATACACGTAGAAAGCAATGCATCGTGTCACACCCCCCCAAAACACGTTTTCGATGTTTTCGCCACACTTTCTTGGCGCTCTGTCAGTGTTCGTCAATCAACCAATCTAGTGCCGTGGCTATCGGACCTACAGCGCGGCGTGCGGAGACTTTTGCCTGGCTACAATGATACAGCGATAGCACACAGATATGCCTCTGTATGACTGTACCGGCGGTGCTGATTTTTCTTGTTTCTCTGTGTTGGTGCTGCTAAATAGCACTCACCTGCCATTGTCTGTATCTCGATGTTGTACTGTAGTGGTCTGAAGAAGCACAAATGCACACTCAGACACGCGGACCGACACAAGCTCGATTGTCGATTGGTCGAACTTGTTTGTGCTCTAATTGTCGCTACGACTCGGTAAAGTGCCATGCAGTCCGCCTCGGAATCTCCACTCAGTCAGGTTCAAGCGGCGGACACCAAAACGACGCTAAAGAAGAGCAAAGGTGACTGACTGCACGCCTCTAGTTCAACAGTTGGGAGACGACTGATGCACCGAGCACAGTGGCAGCTTCCTTTTAAGACGACCCGCACGCATGCGACTTGTGCATAATTAAACGTTGTTGTTGCTGTTCTTGTTGTTGTTGTTGTTCCTGTTGTTGTTTATGCTGTTGTTGTTGTTGTTGCAGGATCGTCTACTAACAGTTTCGTGTTACGCCAGAATCAAAGTACCAAAAATTATGCGACGGTATTTTTCAATTCTTTGAAAGTTCCTGCTGTGATTAGTGTAGATTGGCTATAGGGCCCTTCCAGATAGAGTACACTCTTATAGGACTCTATTAAAAAAAAAAAACACTCGCAAGGAGAACTGCTCGATTGTTTTTATGTTAACTTAGTGCAGCATTTGCCACCCCGCTTCTCACTCTCCCAGGTTCGTTCTTCAGGTAGTGTTCTTGGAGATAGATATATAGTCTGTCTCTGCTCACTAAGATCGAGGGTACTGAAATCACCTCAAAGATGATGCGTCAGTGCTGTCTTTCACGGTGGTAGTGGTGGTTACTGTAAGCCTGTTCTAGCTAACTGAAACTTGTGTAAACTAGAAGCTGGCTCCCCACCTTCAAGGCTCTCCCTGCCTTATCCAACTGGAATGGGCGACACTAAGGAAACGCCATAGTGTCGCCACATCCTCTGTGCGTACACCTCGACAGTCTGTCTCTGTTTATGGGTGGAAAAAGGGAAACGTGCAGCAAAAGGCCGGTTGTACAGATGCTGCACATTAGCTCGGCCCGGTCCACTGAAGTAATACCACGAATATTCCGGTCATGTAGGTTAGGGGATCACCAGGTTTTTGGTACGTTTGAGAGTCCCACACTACCCAGACCAAAGGGTGTGCGTTATGCATGTTTGTTCCTGGTCCAACGGCACGATATATCGACAACAACAACATTACACCAATGGAACAACCAAGACCGTACTGACAGCCGGCAACTCGAGTGTAAACAAACTGAGGTCACAGGTTGTTGAGGCCTTAGGTGATGACCAAAGAAGGGAAATTTGCTCCTTTGGAGACGCGTTTTGTTATTAATAATATTAGACGTCATATAGGCCGCGAACCATTCAATCATAAACGACCCATTTACCCGCATGAACCAAAACTAAGTTAAAAGAGAACCTGGAATGAGGTGCAGGGTGCACTGAACGATCTTATATGTTTTATATATCATAACGAATTGCGCCTAATTATGTGTTCCGATCCCGTGGCAACAGGACACGGAATTTGTGAAAACAAAGAAAATCTACATTTCGGCTCAATCCAACAGGATTTTCAGTCTTCAGGTTGCTCCTATGTATGACACCCATCAAATCATTTGAAATAGCTTTCAATATACTATAACCCGAAGATTTCTCCTTATCTACTACCTTTTCCAGCATACCACCAATAGAAGCCAATAATATTCCCCCATGCTCTATGCGGGCGATTTAGTTCTGTTCTCTAGAAGCCGTATTCACACTAAGCAGGCGCTCGCAACGCTGCAAAAGTATGTGAATGCTAATGGCCTGGTAACAAATGTGGATAAAACAAAAGCTATTTAAATTAAAGCTATGAGTGACGAGAGGCGGAAGTCTGGCTAGCAATGATGGGCGTCATCTACACAGAAACCCTGTCGAGTATGTAAAACATTTTGCCTACCTTAACGTCATTTACAACCACTGGGTTGTGTTTTACGCGACATGTCAAAGAAATAATCCGTAAGGGTCGTATGGCATTTCAAAGTATTCAAACACCCGTGCGGCTGTCGTTACAAGCAGCCTTGCAGCTATTGGATATCAAAAAAGGACCCACAGCTGTCTATGGGATACAAGTGATATAGCTGTACCTCAGCCCAGCGAACCTTGCTGATCTTGATAGACTCAAAGCTGCATTCCTCAAGCGTACCCTGGGTGTCCACAGAACAAGCCGCGACCGATTTGTCTACCTGGCGGCTGGAACACCTCTCTTCACAGAGGCTTTGCAGCGAAGCTTCAACCTGCCTCACGCTGAGGCATTTAAGCAGCACATTCGGATTGGGAGGCAAAACTGGTCGATGTCGATCCAGCCTTCTTCATGACGTCTGCTCTCCGCTCGGACACGTGGAAGGGTCCCAATATGGCAAATCGTCATTTTACTCTTTGATTCGCTATGCATGGATTTCATCATAAAATGCGTGTTTAACCTGGCCACCATGAAGCTGACGAATCGTGTACTTCTCAATATTGCGTGCATCATTGCACAACATATCATCTACTTGAATGCTCTAATCCGGTGTCTGTAAACCGTCTAATATATATATATATATATATATATATATATATATATATATATACATATATATAACCGTCTAATATAGCAAAATATATTGTCCTGCTATTTGGCCAATAAACTTAGTCACATAAATATTCCTTCATGTCCAACACAATTAAATACATCTGCCTAAATTAGCCAAACCAGGTTTGCCATTATAACATTGAAGGTTTTAGAGCAAAAACACGTGAGGCTGACCTAATGGGTAATCATATACTTGTGTGCACAAAAGTCAGCAGAATGATTTGATGAAAACCAGAGTTAACTATCTGGGACTGTAATCTATGGAGAAAGTGTTTATTTCACATTACTAGAACTGCTGCTTTAACGGCAGTTCTCTTGGCCTTATTTTTATTTTTATTTAAGACATAAAAGACATCATCCCCTTTTTTGCCACAAGCTGTATGCTAATGATCTTAAGCTGTACGGCTACTCCGGTGCCGCAGTCGAGCACCGGGATCTGCAATTAGCAATTAATGAAGCTATTTAGTGATGCGACGACATACAGCTAGCAGAAGAGACCCTTCTACTACCGCAGCGTTGCTGTGCTGAACGTCGATCGATATGCGCTGCAACTGGTATTTGCTAGAGCGGGAATCCTGAATTGCAGCGATGATTTTCCGGCCAAGTTCCTTAATACATTTTATAGACTTCGGCTCGATCGGGCCAATGGCCTCTATGGCGATCGGCTAAACTATAAATTGCGACGCTCATTCCTGCTATGTCGGCAATTTTCGGTTCTCAGCGAGTCAGGCGCCCGCACCCACTTCATGGCTCGTGTTTTACACGTAGCTTCTGGCCAGCGTACATGACAGCGTAATATCCCAAGGAGACGACTACGACGAGCCTAATGGGGGCGAGATTTTTTCCGTCTGGCCTCAGCTGGCTATTCCGACTGAGACCGACAGACTCTATCACTGCCGGAATGTGGGCCGAGTGAAGAGCGTGAAAGATAGCATCGTTGATGTCGAAGTGACGTGGATTTCTTTGGTCGCATTGGAGTCGAGATACCACGATCCGATCCAGAGATCTTTATGTTATGTACTCCGGCAATCCAATTCTCAGTCGATGAGAGCTGGATTGCCGACTCAACGCGATCCCCGATGGCGACGACAGGCTTCTTGACTTCGGACAACGAGCCCAGGTAGGGCAATGTCGACCGCTGCTGGACCGCAAGGATCTCCCTGCTGCACGCCATAGCATGACTGTATAGTTTCTGCCTGCCAGAGGAGATTGGTGGGAAACCGGTACATCTGATAAACGGCTGGAAAAAGCCCCGGTTCTTTGGACCTCATAGTTTTTAACGTATGGTCGCGGCGCATTTAGTTAAACGCGTGCTTAACTAAAACCCCTTCCTGGCCACAACGGCTCTCAAGAAAATCCCTTTAGCTTCTACAGCTGCTTCTGCTCGACCCTTGATTCTACAGCCAAGCTGCATTAGAGCTACGAGCTCTTAAATACTTGGCAAGAACTTCTTGATTAGGATCTTCAGCCGTAGTCCTAGCCGCCGTAATGTAAAGCCGACAGCATTCTGCCTAATTCCGCTGTCCTTCTTGCGTAGGGCAATAAGATTTATAGAAAATCGGAAGTATAAACTATCGGCACCATAGAAAATCGGAAGTATAAACTCTGGCAAACGTCCGTATATATATATATATATATATATATATGAGCTCTGGAGACCAGCACGAGCATTATGACCAGGTTTATTAGGGGTGCACACATCACGCTGCACGATGTATGTTATGTTTCTTTAATATCATATTGCCAGCAAGCGAACGGCAAAAAATGAACGGTGTTCCACTGTTATCAAACTACAAGGATTATCTCGTGTGACTCCACTGACGACGTGGGGGCGACACCCATGTCGCCTACAGAAAACTATCGTTTCAGTGGAACGCAGAAGAGTTAGATAAATTCAACAGTATTCAACTTAGCTCAAAGCGAGCGGTAGCTCTTTGCCAGAACATTGGTTAACCAACCGTTCCTATGGAACCTCTCATTCGCCGCCAGTGGGTTTCCATGGAATGTAGATTCTCGATTAGTGAAGTAAACCTATGTTCATTTTGCTAGCGAGGGAAAGTCGACTCCCAGGAAGGTCGCCAACTTAATCGGCATTCGTTCGTGACAGTAGCCAATCGGCATTCGTTCGTGACAGTAGCCTTATCTAAGTACCACACGTGAAATTGACTTTGTAACTGTGATACGAGATCTGATATACATAGGCCAAATACGGCCGCCTTGTTACACGCCAGCCTCCGATCTCGAGAGTGGCTTTTGGTCCCCGCGTTTGGTGTGAAGCACTTTCTTTCTGTAATGCTGCAAGGCCATGTGCACAGAAGCTAGTGTTTTTCTTCACTTTTCTGAAAATTTTGCTTCCTTAAAAATACGAGTAACAGACACTGTCACCTCTACGCCGTCTATTACGACTACTCTGATCTAATGAGGTCAAACATGATTGCTTAAAAAATAGCATGCCCCACGAACTACACCTGTAATATGCCGCTTTATTTCATTTTGATTAATGCCATCACACCTAAATTCCTAATAACAGTTTGCAATACAAGTGTTTGACCACCGATGACGTAATTTTATTTATTCTGCAATAGGTATATTCTAGATTTTAAAACTAAATAATTAGAAATTAAATCAACAGCGAGAGGCTACCGATCGAAGCGACTTTCGCGAAAACCGCTCCATGATGGACGAGTGCAATGCAAGTACAGCTTTGAGTAAAGCCGGTCTAATGCAAACCACGTTTTTCCATGTATCCGTGTGTGTATAATTGTTATGTGCATTGCTACGATGAAATAAAGTAAGATGCATTCGTCTATGGTGGATAGATTTTTTTAATATTTATTTCATAAATATATACTCGTATATATATATATTATATATATTTATATACAACTTACTCGTTTCCTTGGGCTACGTTTGCTAAACAAAGCCGTACCGCCGAGTAGTAAAGTCGACATCATAATAGCAAAGACGGTAAATAAATTAAGTGCACGTAAAACGGCTAGGTATAATAATATTATCACATGTTAACTTTCTTGTCAAGTGTCATGCTTCGATATATATATATATGTCTGTTTTCTGCCTAATGCGCAATGGCAATACTGGACTCAGCGGAGAGATGGCGTAAGGTTGCGGGCGTGATATTGTTTCCCAATTTCAAAGTATACAAGGACGGATCGGCAAGTTTTATCACTTTGAACTTTAAAAATTGACTCAAAACTATTAAGGTATTCTAGTTTGTTTTGCTTAGAACCGCCATTTATGAGCTACACGCACGACCAGTTTGGCGCCAATCGGTGGCGGTGATTACTGTTCGAGTTTCGCGCGCAAAAAAAAGACGAAGAAAACGAGGTTCTGCGGTTTTTAAGCCGAAAATTGAGAAGCAACGAATCTGCATCAAGTTCTGTGTTACAAACCGACGCATATGTTCTGAAGTGGTAGACAAGTTTTAAACTGCTTATGGTAATTAAATCGTGTCCTAAAATACCGCATATACGTGGTACGACAACGCACTGGCGCACAAATCATTACTGATTTTGGATAATCTGATGAAGAATTTGATTTCTATCGTTCGATATTCACTCTATTTATTCGCTGGAACTGGCTCCGTGTGACATTTTCCTGTTCCCGTGGATAAAAAAAAAATTGAGGAAACAACGTTTTGAGACTATAGAAAAGATCCAGTAAAATTTTCACAAGCAACTTAACTCTATTCCAAAAGACGCGTTAGAAATGTGTTTAATGGGAGAGAAGGCGGCTTAGATGCGTTGCAGCAGGCGGGAGCTCGAATAAAACACAAACAATTTGGAAAATGCAATATATATATATATATACATAAATCAGGTAGTAACTTTCAATTTATATATATATATATATAAAAACATATATATATCATTCATAATACGCGCTTTATTTACAATACAGGGAAAATGTACATTAGAAAAAATCACAACATTCATGCATAATTTCGGGGTTGCTCTCCAAGGAACAGGAACATTACAATTTTATTTTTCGCTATGCATTTCGGTTCGTAGCGAAGTTTAGATCGCGTATGCGAATGTCTACAGTTGAACATTCGACAACATAATTCTTCATTTTGTATGACCTTTTGTAAGCATGTTTGGTCCAGTTCTTTGAAAACATAAACAGGGCGTCCGGCACGCTCTTCGTCGTTCACATCTTCTCGGCCTTCTGAGAACATTTTGTACCACCGATAAACGTTGCTTCGGTCCAAGGTAGCTTCTCCGTATGCCACAGTCAACATTCGGAATGCATCCGCGCACTTAATTTCGTTTTTCACACAAAATTTGATACAGGTTCTTTGATCCATTTTTTTGAATAGGTAAAAATCGAAGACGATGTATGACACACGGGGCGGCGAGGAAGTAGAGTCTTCAAAATCAGACGTGGCGTTTCGGCCTGGCTCTCCGACGCTGACTTCCGCTCCGCAGGGGTCAACCTTCGCCATCAAAGCGTTTCATTCAGTCCTTTGTAGCAGTTAGCAAGGTTAATCGTCGAACTGGTAGAATCGTCACACCCTTAACCGTAGCCATGGTGCACACCTGCAACGATGCAAATAGAAGGTACTTAGAAACTTACCAATAAGAATGCTGCATCTCGCAACAAGCAGCAATGATTATTCTAGCTGTAGGCCTCCAGTAACGCCATGCAGATTTTGATAATATCTCATCGGCTGACTCGGATTGGTCATCTCTATAGCATCCAATTTTTTTCCAAACAGAGGAGAGCAATTGCCTTTGTTTGGGGTAAGCAAGATGCGCCTTCAGTAACAACTATGGTTGGTAATCTAATAGACGCAACAACCAAAAATAATTTTCACTAGATTAGTCAATGTAACTGTACACCTGCGAAACAGCGATATTTCCCATTACACATGTCTGGTATACTAGTGTCACCGCTAATAAATACGTACTGTTATCTGCGCTAGATATTAGCTTCTACTCCACGAGGAGAAGAAAAACTATCATGCGCACGTTGATTTGCTCAACTTAGTCTTGCACCCCTTTGACACAGAGCGTCCAGCTAACAAAAGGAAACTGCTCTGCAACACATGATGAGTGCTTTGGCGATAATAAAGACATACTGAGTGTTCGCCATCATGCATGCCCGATTACCACATGGATAGTAGGCTTGGTAAGAGGCGATCTGCTGTAGCCGCTTAGTCATTACCGCGTCCTTCACTAATGGCGAGAACACGTTCTATGCAGGGCAGGCCAAATCGACCAAGCCCAAAAATAAACGTTGCACCACTTTAGGTTGCCAATAGTTTTAAGCAAAAAATCGTCGCCCACATCCGCGCTCGTACATAAACAAAACTGACTTACTCCGATCACATATTTACTGAAATCAGAACACGTCACCGAACCGAAGCAAAAGCGCACCGGATAAAAGTAAAAGAAACACTGCCATTATCATACAATGATGCAAAATATAGCGTCTATAAGACATACCTTCAACTGCCGTAGATAGTTTCGCGCCAGGAGGACCGTGAGCAACAATACGACGATTTTACTAGAGGCCATACTTTGTTTGGATTCAGCCGACGCGTATGTTTGTTACGATGAGCGGGTCATTAATCCAGTTGGAGATAGTGGCAAAACATGGCGCAGAGTCATCGTACACCTCTTCTAACTCAGTTTTCACTTAAGTCGCATTCAAACCTTTGAAATAAAAATGCTTGATAACCACTCGAAACGTTTCTCCATTTTTCAAAATCACGCCGATACGTTGCACGGGAAAAGGGATCAAACGAAATCGCAACGGCCAATAGCATAATATTCCTTCCCTGGAATGGCTGAAATAAACCGTAAAGAAAAAGACAATTTTGTAAGGAAAGGCTCGCGCAGACTAAATAAAAGCACTTCTAATAAGTCAGCAAGCGGTGTTTCAGATAATGTGTAACGAGTCCACACGAGAACTTTCGGAGTGAGCTAGGTAATCATCATGCGTCACTTACTGCTAGCGCGTCTTTATTCGAGGCAGCTTTAGCTGACTTACCTATTCCCAGTGCCAGCCATCTTATGCAAGACATTTCATATCCTTCGCCAAATATGGCGTGTTCTATTCGAGATTGCCCAGGAGACCGCCGCCCGCTTGGTTTGCACGCAACTCGACTTTGCGACCAAACATGACATCTAAAACAGACATTGGTCAGGGTTAGCGAAACTGCTTTGAAAAGTGAATAAAACCATTCCATATACATCAATATTTCAGATAATGTAGGTATTTCATAGTCGTCACGACAGTTCTGAGTGAGCTAGGTTGATCATCACAGGACGTCACAAACACGCTGATTTGCTTTCACAAAATCATTATTAATTACCTGATAGATTTTCGCGAATTCGTGTAAGTGGCGGCGAACTGGCATGCATCATAACGCTGCAACGTCCAACGTCCATGTGCAAATTTCTTAAAGGCCAGCGTTAAGGGTCCATTTGGTCCTGTTGGTCAACGGTCGAGTTAATAGGGCTTCCTGCCAATATGTCGTTTTCTTTTAATTCTAACACGAGTCGTACATTGAAGAAATATCAGCTAGATAGGTCGTCTTCATAGAGATTCGGTCCCGTCTTGAATCATCACTACTCTCTTATAAGAACGCAATATATATAAACCAGTGTTCTAATCTGCTCACCTGATCTGCAAGTCCTTAACAGCACAATGAACCACCTGAAACAACATGGTCAACACTTTGTTAAAAGCCGACCATATCTCTATACCCACATGAAGCCTACTGCACAACTTTGCTACTATCAGAAGTGGTTATGTTGTCCGCAATGCAATTAGGACCCGAAAGATGTAAAATAACATCATGTGCGTACGAATTCGTAGGCAAGTCAACTACGAACGAGCGAAAACTCAGCACTCACCACTATATCGAAGAAGATAATGTAGCAAGCCAAGCACAAGTTGTTGCATACGTTGATGATCCTGTGGGTGTTCCTTATCTGTAGTCTCGAAATTTGTCCCTTTAACTTTCTTTTACGCGTGGGGACAGGAAAATCTGAGCCAGGCCCGGCGAATAGATTGAAGCAGCAGCCTTCGCATGTTAAGCCAACGCCAGCACAATCTCCCTGAAAAGAACCAAACACAACTTGGTCGTCACACACTTTTATCAGAACACAAACCGCACCACATAAGAATGCAACTTATTTCAGAGTATCTTAGTCACCACTGTTCTTTCTGCCGGGAAAAGAAGACCAAAAACGATTGCGTTTCATCACTGATATTCATTGCACTTTTAGATTTACTATATACCTTTGTGCACTTACAAATTACTTGGAAATGCTTACCTTTCTCGCAGAATGAGGCAAGCTCGCCAACTCGTAAAGGTTCCATTTCATGATAAATGTTCACAATCCGTACGCGTTGTTCCGTTGATTAATGTTTCACTTTAGATGTCTGCCGCCACTATTGGGCCGCCAAAATCTAAAACATTCTTTAGTCTTCATGCAGCCATAATCCCATCAAACGCCGTTACAAATTACAGTTTTCCTGTAATAAAAAAATGCATATATATATTTGTTAAACTCCAACAGAATAATGACCGTATGCTAACGTAATGCTACATCGAGGCACAGTTGTTCAGACACTTGGTTCTAGTCAATGTTCTCAGAAAGCCGTCTCACATCACAGTTGATCAGAGACTCTAGTCTGAATGTTGGGATTTTTCATCATGAACATCAATAGAACCGCCGCAGTATAATGTTGTTATTACAGCAGGCAAGATTGTTTGTTGTCGTTGTAGTCGAGAAAAAGTGTACAGAAAAGGCTGGTCATACCATGGCACAGCGTGTGGCCAAATGCAGACTGATGATGTAACCAATTTTGTTTCAATCGTAAATGTTCCGAATACCTCCTAGTCCCGCAGGGAAACTATTCCTGGCGGGTAACCATGGGCCGAATTAATATTACCGTTCAGGTTTTACCCGAGACCTCCACCTGAGAGGAACCGGGTAGTTGTTACTACAACAATGTATCGCTGGACGGTTACTCGAAACGAATTACACGACGGATGGCCGAATGCAACAAATACGAGGTCTTCACATGCAGTAGTTACATTACAATTATATTCTGGCAGATTCTGTCAAAACTAACCATAACATGCCTGACGGTTCAACTGCAACATTGTTGCCACGTAATGACAGTTGTAGAAGACGTAGTGAGATGGGAAGAGATTGGGCGGGCGTCTGCCTGTTCTGCATTTGTATTTCCCTTGGCCGTGGCAAGCGTGCACCGGTTTTGGTCAATGCTCCTGCCCAGTGCGTGTGACTCCAGGCACGATCATTCAGGCGCGGCCAGACTAGAATCTGTAAACTGATAAAATCGAGACCACACTGAGCTTATAACGAGTGCAGACAGATCAGCATGAAGCTGCAAGTGGGTGCTATAATACTATGAGCTGCTTGCCACACATATAACGCGCATGCTCGCTCGTTCTTATCAAGCCATCTACGACGATAGCGCAACAGAATTCAGTTACAATCAAACCGATCACTCACGCTGGACTCAGCCTGGGGCGGTAATAAATGTCATCATAAAAGCAAGCACCGAAGTACGTTCTTTGTTTTTCGTTCGTCATCCGAGAAATCGGCACGACCACCTTCTGAGCATTACTGGCAGCTGGACTATACCACCAGCCATAGCCGATGCTCACAATGTCAAAGACACTGCGATGAACGCAACGCTACATCACACTCGTATATGCATACCTCCAAAGCAAGCCGAAGAAGTCAATCTTTTTCGGTGTTGTCGCCCAGGCTGGTGCAGCACTGCCTCGCCTCGACAGAATCGTTGCGATGGGCCGGTTGCGAGGCACATGATGACAACGACGACGTCCTATACACCAAACTGACGCATATCACGTACACGCGATGATAGACAAGTGTAAGATAAGCACAAAAATCGGCACTTCTGTTAGTTCGCATCACAATACACATGCCGTAGGTAGGCAACTAGCTAGAGCAAGGTTTGGCTCCTCAGAGTTGGTAGAGTTATGCAGTGTAATCACAGCCGCTCAGTGGATTGACAGATTTAGGTCAACATCATTGTTCATAGTTACAAGTTGTAATAAAATAGGTAGCACGATGGGTTGCAAATATACGTACGGGCCGACTCGATGACCTCATCGGTGAGGAAAGCCATCGTGTAATCCATTTATCGCGGGCGTGTGTCGACCAGCGGCGCGGATGTCGTGAGGGAACCTTTTCGAGGCTTGCTGATCGAAAATCTAACAAAACGAATGTAGTATAAAACCAAGAATTAGCAACATGCTAGCCGCTATTATACTTCAAGAGCTAGGCAAGTGTTGAGCTCTAAAGTCAGAAATGGTAGATGCCTAATCACTACCAGTCATAAACACGGACCTGTTATCATCATAGTTTGCCGACAAATGTGCAACGCACCGACTCCAATGTGTGTTGTTACATCAGTTAAGTTGTTCATGGCAAAACATCAAATACCTTAATGAAGCAAGGTGCAGTGACGTTATTGTTGCTGTAGCCCGCATATCGCGCCTTCTGCCCGAGATTTCCTACAAGACAGTCGTCCACTTTATCTACTCTTCCAACTCTAATGTATGACCGGCCGTGGCATCTAAAACAGACAATAGAATGCAGACAATAGAATGGGTTAGCGAAACTGTTTCGAAACAGAACAAAACCATTTCACACTCAAAAATCGTTCAGATAATGTAGGTATTTTATAGTCTACACGACAATTTTCGAGTAATCTAGATTGATCATCATACGAAGTCGTACACACGCCGCCGATCTGCGTTCACTTATTCTTATTCATGTTACCTTATCGATCGTCATGAATCTCCGTTAGTGGCGGTTCACTGACGACGTTTCGTAGCGCTTCGCGCCTCCGAATTGGATAGATTCTCCGTTCACCCGCCTATGCAGACAATACAGCACGCGAAGCACAATTCACTGCATACGTTGAGCTACGCCAACATAACCTTCCTGAAAAATCCAAACACTAACTTTGTCATCACTTGTTTTATACTGTCAGTACACGCAAAAACAGCAACGAAACCAAAATGCAGCTTATTTCAGAGTATCTTAATCACCACTGTTCTTTCTGCCGGGAAAAGAAGACCAGAAAACGATTGTGTTTCATCATAGGCATTTAATGCACACTTCATTTTACAACGCGATACTTCGGAACACTTGCAAATAATTTGGCAATGCGTACCTTTCTCGACGTTTCCGGACATCGTTTTACACTGTCGGCCGATACTTTCAGCCAAACTAGCGTTGACGTAGTGAGAAGTGGAAGCAAATTAAAGTCTGTGCTTGTCAGCCCTGCCCAGCGCGATTCACGATCAGCACATGATTGTTCAGGCGGACCGGCCAAGCTTAAACCTGTAAGCAGATGCAATGACGACCAAACTGGACTTTTAACGAGTGCAGGTAGGCCAGCATGAAGCCTAGCTACGTACGTGCCATAACTGGGCTGTCACACAATATAACGTACATGCTCGTAGCCACGCGTATGAGACTCAGACAGCATCAAAATGCGTTTATCTGGCTTATCCGATCCCTCGCCGTGGGTTCCGTCTTATTCAGACGCGGCGGGTATAGGATCGGCTACAGACGCGAGATGCTTCATCATGGACTCACTGATATTTTTGATACAGCTGCTGCTATTATCATCTCGCTGGCGCTCAAAACGTTCTTAATTTTAATACGAGGGCATCCAACAGAGTAAATGTTTCGTATTTTAATATTCATATGCAGTCGAAAATATTTACGTTGCTTCAAGTCTGTCGACGTATGCAATGATTAACCGTGTCCGTTACTTAAGGTATACAAATAATAACATTATTGCTCAAACCCACGATGCGGCTACCTAAGGCTGCATAAAAATGATTTTTGGGCATAAACTTACCGATTCGAAGGAACAGAGTTCCTCATTATGCCTATTACTCAAGGCAGCAGGTAACCTGCTGGGTGACTCCAGGAGCCAGTTTATCCAGCAGGCCGGGGAGCAAGCCCCCTACATCGTGAGCATGGCCCACGTTCTAGCCGCAGTCCTCGAATAGACCATGGTACCGCAATAGTAGAGATCCGCTATCACGAGAATACCATATGCCTTGCCGCCTGGCCCCGCTTGCGCGAGGAGATAACACCCAGGCGAGTTACTATTTGAGGTGACAGGGAGACAGATTGCATGTGGCACGGTGAAGGCGTACCGCAAGTGTCAGGTATGTCACAAATAGTTCGCAAGCAAAGGTCACATTTGACGGATTCTTTGATCACCTGTAAAAGCTGGCACCATCTACAATAAACACCGAAAGACAAACCACAAAACGAAAATAAAGTTCAGTCTACTTCAAGCAAAGTTTTTTTTCGGCTGGGGTTTTTCCTTAACGCTAGATTCATTCAGAAACCGTTGGAAAGTTTGTCACTCACTGTAGTTCTCGGCGTGGTGCATGAAGTTGTCATCATTTGTATATATATATATATATATATGAAAAAAACGACCACATCAAATAATTATATCGACGCACCTGGCTGTAAGGCATCATCGCGCGTGCGTAAAGATGACCAAAAATGAATGCCGGTGAGAAATCGTTCCCCATCTGTAAAATCAAAAAGACGTCGTAGTGAACAACTTTAAACTAATATATTTCATTTAAAACCAACAAAGCGATTGCTGTTAGACTACGCATCAGATTTAAAACTATATATCTTCAGAGAGGTCTGAATTACGTCCCTTGTTTTTCATCATTTGAATTGGCACGGCCAACTTCTGATTTAAGTGGCCAAGACGCCTCATGATAGACGCCACTGAACTCTTCTCGTATATGCGTACCTCGAAAGTTAGCCGAAATCAGCATTCTCGCGGGGTTGCGCCCGGAGTCGTGAAGCATCACCTCGTCTCGGCAATGCCGTTGTTACAAGTCGCTTGCGAAGTACGTGATGACAACGACAACGTCCCGTATGACATTCTGACGCAAATCCCATGTAGCCGATTGACAAGTGTAAGAGACAAGCACAGAAATCGGGGCAATTTTGTTAGTCAACGTCAGAGTACTCACGCTATAGGCAGACACCCAACTAGCTGGAGTAAGGGGTGTCTCCTCAGAGTTGGTAGAGTTATGCAGTGTAATCACAGTCGCTCAGTGGATTGACAGATTTAGGTCAACATCATCGTTCATAGTTATATACTATTATTTATAGTTCTATATTATTATTATTACCGTTCATAGTCATAGTGGATAGGTAGGTACCACGGTGGGTTGCAAATCGAAATACGGGCCGCAGCGAAACGTTCCGGATACCGTGGCGATCGACTCACGACGTCTTCACAGTGGCGTGATCCGTCGTGTAATCCATCCCTACGAGCCAGTAGTAGCATGGACGTCGTGAGGCGAACTATTGCCCGCCGCCGAATCGCCAGAACTGTAAACAAGTTGCGAGTTGAGTATAAAACCAGCAATCCACAACAAGCTAGCTGCTCATTTCACTTCACGAGCACGTGGCACGTGTTAAGGTAAGTTTTAGCGTCGGAAATGGTAGATGCCTAATCACTGCCAGTCATAAACACGGACCTGTTATCATCATTCGCTGAAACATCGTGTGCACAAACACCATCATGTGTGCCACCAATTAATAATTAAGTTGCTCTTCACGGAAAACCGGGCGTGTCGCCTACCTTATTTAAGCACGGTGCAGCAGCGCCGCGAGGTGTTAGGTCGCTGCAGCAGATACCCGCAGCAGTTCTGGCGTCCCTTTGCCTAGGAGATGCTTCTACTACTATGCGCCTTCACGACTTCTGCCTTGGTCATCCTCGGGGCAGCACCTAGATCGTTGGACGTTGCCAACTGCGGAGAGACGACCGCGCATCGAAGACCGACCAACAACAAACAACAGTCTTATCAGTTTCCGGTTCCTCAGTGAGTGAGTGAGTGAATGAAGTGCGTCGGTCTAGTCTAGCGGCTATCCGAATGCCCTCAGATCTCATAATCTTTAAGCTCACCGCGGCACATACTCGTCTCGAAAAGTGTTCAGAACATCTCCCGAGAGAGAGATGCCTTACTAGCCAATCTTAAGAGTCCCCGCTCACAGGCAATGCTTTAATCATTGGACATCGGTTAAACTCAGCTCTCAGTCTAGCTCACGATATATACACATACACTATGTGAGTGCAGTCATTTACCACTAAGTATATATATATATATATAGATGTACATGCATATATGTATATATATATATATATATATATATAGATGTACATGCATATATATATATATATATATATATATATAGAGATGTACATGCATACACGCGCGTCCGTGTGATTAGGTACCACCACGTGGTCGTTTAACTTACAATGCAATTGATGGCCAGTCTATCTCTGTTTAGCCAGGGTCAGGCTTAACAGATATCGATGAACACCAAACGCCGCTGCATGACGATACAATACTGCCCTGCAACGCAGACAATAGATTTGTCGATCCATTAGACACCATGAGCTAATAGGGGCTTGTTTTACCTTTTCCTACAATTTCCTACAGCCTGTTACGCCCAAGCGTATTCATTGCACGGACGCCTGAGTTTCAGAAAGACTAATCAAAGGCACATGATCGTGTTTCGCCAGGTAATGGGCAATTTTCCTCATAGCAGGCGCCGTGCACGTGTGGGAAAAAAAATGTGTCCGTTTTTTGCTATACCACCAGTGCGTAGTGTATGTTTGTTCAGAGATTGTTTGACACTCCTTGCTACTCATCGCCCACACCTACCATTTTAGCGTCGAGTAGCGCCCAGGCTGCACCGAGTTTGGCTTCCATTGCACGTTGATTCCACCCCCGGGTCGTCCGTGGTCAAAAAGCTGAAGCGTCGAGAGCCGCCTGCCTGTTCGCACCTAACAACTCCAACCGCAGCGGGGCGCAGAAAGAACTCCACAATGGCGGCGCTCGCTTTTAAAGCCGCCCGCTCACCCCATTTGGACATAGCGTTAGCAATAAAACGCCGATTGGGCGCCACCTTGATTGGCGCACCGATTCAAACTGATTTGGCCGAAAAATAACTTGTAGAGTTCTACTATCATTATCATTATTATTACGCGGTCGCCCGGCATCGAGAAGTCGGACGGGAACAAACGATCCACAGCGTTTCTAAGGCGATGCGTTGCCTTAGGAACGCTGTCGAACGCATCAAAAGGCATGGTCGGTTCCTGACACGCTCCCGAAGGGAAGGGAGGCTTGGTGATGTATTTATACGGAGTTCAATCTGTACACTTCCCGGCTGGTTTTAATAACAAAATAAATAAAGCCATTATGACTCGAAAAAAAGCTATATCAGTATTATTTCGCGAAATATGTATTTGAATGGGGCTAGGTCAACCGAAGAAGAAAATAAATAAGACTAGATTAGAGATGCACGTACAGATACAGTTCAAGTACAAAAAACAATTTTAGTCATTTTCAGTCGTCAAAGGCGATACACGTCTATTTACCATTTAGAGCCACTAGAAGCGTTCAGCATAGCTAGTACAAAATACTGGACTTAAGAGTTTGTCTAGTAGAACGTACCGAAAAACGTTGACTGCCTCGGACCAGGCCCCCAACTTGAGGTGATGACTGAAAGTATAGAATATCTAAGCTAACAAGTATTGGCTATTATTATTATTATTACTTGTTATACAAGTTCACTTGTCTTCGATAAGAGATATTGGCCTGACTTAGACGGCAACAATTACGTCCGTCGCTCAGACGTAGCTGATTGGCCGTTGCTTGCCTCAAGGCAGAACGGTGACTAGATTCAGGTCGCTTCGCTTGAGATGAGAGAAAATGTGTCTCTCATGTTTGCTATAGCCTGCAAATACTCTAGCACCTGCCAGCAGCGACGTTACTACTGTTGCGTACCTAAAGACTACTCACCCTTTAAATTGACACCATGCATACGTTTGATATTCGGAACCACTATTGTCGAGGTGGTGGAATGATGGCGCGGTAGCAGTCCGGCGACTCTGGTATTAGAAGAAGAAGATGATTCTCTCCAGGTGCGACACACATATTTCCATTCAATTTTTCTTCAACAATTGCAACTGTGTGTGTGTTGAATATAGTACTAGAATAGACGTAAATACACATATAGCTTACTCTGTTAGAGCTTGGTTGTTATAACTTGTACGTCTATTCTTGTAGCTCGATAGTTCGGTAGGCGCTTTTTGCGTTCCTTTGCTTCTTGTACTCGGAGACTCTTCTTTCCGTGTACAGCGTAGCTAAATATGTGCGAAAGCTTTCATCAGCATAATTTCCAGTATTTTGCAATCGTTTCACTTCATCAACCATCAGCATTGTTACACAATTCAAAGAATTCGTTAATCTTACATATAAATAAAGGGTGTTGTATATGAATTTATCCAGGCAATATCACCGACCTAACACCAAAATAGCTGGCGCTGACCGACATGTGTCATGATTAGATTTGGTGCAATTGAGGCTGCACAATGTAGAGCGAAACTCATCGTAAGTGAAAGTGGAACCCAGTCTGGTGGCACAGTATGTGATGAAACCGGTGGACGGAGAAGCGGGTGAGAACGTGGCGCTGCTCGAAGAGGAATTCCATCCGCGCTCTGTCCAACATTGGCAATGTCCTGTAGAACATTTCTGGAATTTCTCTTATCGTCTGTTCACACCCCACTATTATGAAGGTGGCAGAAATCTTTTGAAGCAGGGCTTCTTATACTTGAGCGAGTTTTAGCAATGTGTGCATAATGTTTTTTCCTGCGTTCTGCAACACTGTCTCACAGCAGGCTTTAGCTTACTTCGGTGCGCTGTTCAAAGACTTGCAATACAAGTTTATTTCTTTATTTAGTGTGAAACATTGATTAACAGCACAGTTTGTCAACAACATTTATATAATACAGTTTGTGTTCCGCAAAGAAAATATTGTTTCACCGTTATAGCGTAGTTTCTATGCGTACGCTTTGTTTTTAAAGGTAAACATAATGAAAAAGTAAATCAGCATGCTTTTTCGGAACAGCAGTTTTACAATCACGAGTTCTCAGTTGAAGGTCGCTAATATGTCAAGAAATACCGCAAACAAATAATTTTTGCCGAGAGAATTGAAAATCTTATACCACAGATGCGCCAACGCCAAATCAATCAACCGTGACCGTCGAAATTCAAACTGGCATGATGAAAATAATTTGCGTTACTCAAACTACCCCTCTAATCTATACCTGATCAGCTTTACGAATATAATTTTATGACAATGTTCTCAGTAACTAATCAGGCAAACAGGCCGGTAGTGGGAGCCATACCGGGTGGCCTGTTTTCGAGGCGAATACTAAACAATCATCAGAGTACAAATGTGTACGCCAACCAATCCACAAGATCTCCACGACATCGATACAGCTTTTTTTAATTGCAATATGGTCTCAGACCTCGCAGGTACCAGAGGATAGACGAGCAATGTTATCAATCGCATGGTTAAAACCCTAGAACAGAATACAACGAATTTTTACCAAGAGACCTAGTGAAAACATAAAGTTGCTAGTGTCTAGACTGTTTATAAGTAGAATTGAGAAAATATACAGGGTGTTCTAGGACAGTTTGTCCTGTCCAGACAAAATTTGGCTTCCTCTGAAGAACATGTAATGCCGGCCAGAAGATGCGACATGGTCGCTCAGAAGAGAATTGGCAAAAAATAGTTTTTATTAGCCTTCACGCCAAATGCAATTCTCATGTCTCACAAATACGATGGTGTGCTTAGTTACTGTATAGGAGGACTGGTTTCTCGCAATGGCTCCTATATTGGGCAGGAACACCAGTGTCACAAATTGTAGTATTTCACTCTCACTTCGTAACAAGACTTCTCAGAGACCATGTTCCATTGGAAGAAAAATATTTGCTTTCTCAAGCTCTATCATTCTTAACATCGACCTTCACACTGTCCTGGGACACCCTGGACCAATGGTGAAATAAATCCTTCTACGCAACGTTGGCGACGTAGACATTTAGTCCGTGCGATGTGGTAGTACAGAGGACCGAAGAACACGAGGAACGCACGAGAAGATTAACATTTTTACATCGAGAGCTAGTTACCGTTCCGCCGTGACGAGAGTCTTGTCAGCAATACGATGGCTCGAATAGTCAACCACCTTTCGGCACGTCTTCTCTTTCTACTACCACTACACTACCACTGCAACGTCAGAGCCGTATTTTTCCTCCCCTAACAACCGGTCCTGCTTTTCCAAGTGCTTTCCCCATACCATCATTCATATGAAAAGACGCAAACAAAGACTGACTCGTTTTTTATAGAAATTCGTAGGCGCTCTGTTCGATTTTTTTGTCTTTACAGGGGCCAGGGACAAAAGTGCATAACGCACACTGTTTGGTCTGAGCAGTGTGGAACTCCTAACCTACACGACCGGGATATTTGTGGCATTTTTCAGTGTAGGTATTAATTCAGTGGCTCTGTCCGACTGCGATCGTCCATCGCACAGCTATTGCAAATGCTGCGATGAATGCCTGCTTCTTCAACGTTTTATTGGGTGGTGGTGCTCGATTCATACCACGTCGTGATCCTGCGGGTATCAACCGTTTGATCTATTTGAATGCTGACTGGGTGTGGTAGAATTTGATGCTGACTTGGGTGAAAACGTTGCGGACGAAGTGGAGCATTCGTAAGATCTCCATAAGAGCGCCAACATTTTTTTTCAGCGGAAGAAAATATACTAGAAGAGAAAGTCGGCGTGAAGTAATAGGCCTGGACAATGTTAAACGACGCTAGAAAAACGTTTACGCTCTTACCTACGTTTCTCCTGCAGAGAGCTAATGTGTGCCGTATATACTGGTAAGTGCAGAAGGCGACTTTAATTACAAGATATCCTTTGATTTTCATTAAACTATATAGACTAAATGAGAAACGTTGGGACCCTTGGCTGGTTGTTGCACCGTGGCGCTAAAGATACAAATATACAATGTCGTTGTATACGTAGGTAGATAAGGAGCTGTTAAAGTGGTACTTTTTCTGTTTGGCGCTGGAAACGATGTATCATTGCGGTGCGTTGTGTAGTACTAGAGACCTCCATTATGGCTTTCCATGACTAATCTAAGTGACCAAATCAGGTCGACCTAAGGTAGCGACGCAATACGAAAACACGCAAAACAGATTGAAGGTCAGCAGAAATGTGGGATATATACCAATGGTATATCAATTATACAATCGTTTGCAATATGCAAACAAGCGTTAGTATTTAGAACAAAATGAATTGACTCTAAAAACTCACATCTATCCAAATGACCCTTACAATTACCTACCACACAAAACACCATATACAAAGCCTAACGTTGACCAATTGCACTTCTACTTCTTCCATAGCTTTTAAAAGGGCGGAAGATTGCTCTTACCGTCATACGGGAGGCGTGAACCACCAAGCATCCAGGCTATGGATATGATCCATTTATCACTTCCGGTAGTAGTAGTATTAATAATAATAGTCTATCGGTACCGCAGATAAGACATGCATTTATCCGCAATTTCGCTGTTGACAGTGATTAAGGTATATATTGCCAAGAGCTACCTGTTTGTAGGTTACTTAAAGCATATATTTCTTTAGTCATTACTAAGATTCAATGGCCAGAATGGGCCAATAAAATATTTCGTTGTTGCTGTCCTACCGAGCCTCACTCAAACGCCTACGAACGATAACACGTTAGAGCAGTATCTCTCTGGCATGAGGTAGCCGCTAGAAGAATCTCAGTTAGCCTTAACTGGTAGCCTCACTGCCACTATGTACACGATCCGCAATTGATCATTAGCAGCTAATCACGTGGGACTGAATGAACAAGACAGGCGGAGCTCAGAGGTACAGTAACTCTTAGTTGTTGTACGAACAATCTAAGAGTTACTGTAAGAACCAATCTAACAATCAAGCAAAACCAAATAAAAAGGCGAAGACCAAATATAGCTATGCTCAAAACAACTTTACTTCATATTTTCAAGCCGTGGCTCCCTATCAGCTGAGAAATAAGGATGCGTATCGGTTCCTGTGGCTAGCAACGCGTGACAGAAATAATTCTTGTTGTTTTTGTTGCTGTCCTGGTTGTCTTCGTTACTGGCGTCGCTATTGGCCGTGGTTGGTAACTGAATATTATCACTGCCACTGTTCGTCACATGATGGCAAACTGCGTCCCCTTGTCCGGCGAACTGCCTAACACGCCCATTGGAAGGTTTAGTCATCGAACTCTGTTCCATCAAGGTCCTTCAATACTGAAAAGTTGATTTTTTTGAAGAAGGGGGGAGCGCACATTCCAGAATGATTTGGTGCTGCCTTCTTGTACCTCATGAAACCGACGAGATAACCCTCATTCCGCCATTCCTGTAACACAATACAAAGCGTAAGCAAATGTGGAAAGTCGGCTTTAGAATGCAGCAATCGAGTTCATGCGAGCTTAAATGCATGCTATGTCGGACCAAAAAGCTACAGCATCATGCCTACGAACGACAAAAGTGTTCCTTTCACGGGGTTCTACATAACGATTTTTCATCTCTCCCTAGTTATCACCGTGTTTGGCGGTGTCGTTTTATAGATGTATAATGCGGAATGAGATGACATTCCAGCTGTGACAAACTGGTTGTCTGCACATCATTTGATCCTTTCCAACGTTCAATTTCCCTTTTATTTCCTTTCTGTCAGCCTATTATAAACAACACTCACACTGTATAGCAAGGCATGTATACATGCCTGTCGTTTACAGAGTAAGCCAGTTGAACCGGCCGGCTGCCTGTAAGCATCCAGTATGCGTTTTGTGCCGTGCAGTTATGTTTCAACGCTCACGCGTCATGTGTAGTATCCAATGAGTGCTTGTTTTAAATACACTGAAAACAAACGCCACTACCAAAGATGACCAACTGCGTCTGAGAAACTTCAGCAAACGTCAGCTAATGTTTCTTCTCTTGGCGCCGCACGAGGCCCCTATAAAATCTCTCGTTTCTCAAAAGCAACAGTTTACACATAATTGCGGCTAAGTACGCGACTGCAAAACTAGGCTCCTGCACGACAATGTGGAAAATTCACGATGGAGCTCGTTCTGTGCTGTGAGGATTTCAGGACTAAGGGAGGGCTGCAAAGTGCATTTTGAGTGATCCGCGTGCGTGTATCGTCGTGGTATGCACACCCAGCTTTGATGTGTCATCGCGAACTATTGATCAATTTTATTCACGAGGACCTCGGATATCATATACCACATAGATCAGACGGGATCTCTTTGAGGCCGATGCAGCGAACAGACTTGTTCGATGTTGGGTGCTTCTGGGTTCCCCTCACTCTGACAAGAAGATATTTAGACGCAAAAATCAAACGACGATATGATTGTTGGTTTGCCGATGATGCAAAAAATGTTCTCATTGTATACTGTAAAAAAGACCGCAGAGTGACGCAGGAAGTTGCATGTTCTGCAAACTTTAGTGGAACCGTGGATAAAATCATGTCTAATGATTTGCGAGGTGCTTCAGCAGGACGGCTCACCCGCTCATACCAGTCGTTTTGTGCAAGGGCGGCTGGCGGAGCATATGCGCATGCTCAGGGATAAGCACTCGTAGCCGCCTAGCAATCCACATTTGAATTATGGACTACGATGTATGGGGCGCTATTGAGTGTGACTCTAATCAAAGTCAACATACTGCACCGACTGGCTTACTGACTCCACTCAACGCGCATTTGCAAATCTTTATAAACATACGTTTTCCAGGATACCTGTTAGCGGTTAGTTCTCGAATTGAAGAAGTAATTCAAACAAACGGCGGTTGCATTGAATGCATACGTCCATTAGGAATGTTCCTACCGGCAATGCAGTGCATTCAACTATTTGTTTTTGCTCAGATATAGCGTTTAAGCCAAGCGACATCAGTCATCAATCATGACTTAGCTACAGAATATACAGATATGTTTTTTCGTTCTTTCGACAGATACTAATGTCTGCAGCGTTGTTTTCTTCTATTAATTCGTGACCTACCTTTGCCTTCATCATCGCAAAGCCAATCCCAGGGCCCAAGTAAATACCAAATCGAGGCATGCGAAGAAATCTTGCCCAGACAAGGGCATAGGCAAAGCCACCCACTGCGTGACACTCAGGTACGTCTTTTCCATCGTTGAGTTTTACCGCAATCGCATTACCTGGGAATAGATAGCACCCATTCGCACGCATGCAAACATACATAAAAGCTATTATATACGTATGCACAACGAGATGTCAAGCGCGTCCCGATAGCTCGGATGCCATCACAGGGACCGGTACATTTGTGTATGTCGCAGTACATTGAAGAGAAAATAATCTAACGAAAATGTTTTTATTAGGGAGTATATATATATATATATATATATATAGGTACTTCTTCTGAGGCAAGTCATTACTGCACTCTCCAGGCTGTTTATATATCGATGGTTATGCTTTCTGCTTACCACATGGCCCTACTTGACAAAAAAACGTTTAGTTAACGTGCGCTCAATTGTTGTTGTTTATGTATTATACTGCTGAAGTATCCACAAAAATAGCTTTCATAATTGATGATAATCACGTAATTAATTCATTTCGTCTAACGCTCTACAAGCTGCAAGTAGTTCTCGCCATACGGATAAACGGTGGCAAATATTAGACATTAGAATTGTTAATAATAATAACAATTGCAGAGGGAACGCGGCATCTATTTTAGGCGCCATGGAGTGAACTAATTATTTAAAAAACTTTGCAATAATAAGTTCAGACCTCACAACTGTAACATTGTTTAACATGTAATAAATAATAATAATAATGGCCGCACGAGACACCTTCAGCGGCGGATTCGTCAGGGCTCTCCCGTCACCGCAGCTCGGCACTATGCTGGACAACATCTCATTCCGCATGGTGTCGGCTATCAGAATCGGCGAGCCGATATGCGAACCACACATTTGTAAGGCCTGTGGAAAACCAGTGGAAAAGGATGGCCTCCACCCATTGCGCTGCATCAAGAGCCAAAGCCGGGCTCCTAAACCCACCGAAATAAACGCAATTATTCAAAGAGCTCTACGGAGAGCGCAAATGCCTAGCATGCTAGAACCCAGACTAGGACTTCATGACGATAAAAGGCCCGACGGTGTCACCATTCCGCAGTGGAAAAAAGGCAAATGCCTGGTCTGGGATGCGACAGTATCCTGCACGGCAGCACCGTCTTATTTATGCTACAGCGCGACATAGGCGGGATGGGTTGCCGGGTTGCATGGAACACGCAGAAAAAAGAAAGGTGGCGTAAATACACAGAGTTAGAGCCTAGATATAATTTCGTGCCGATTGCAATGGAAACAATGGGCCCGGTCAGCAGAAGTACAAGGAAATTTATAAGAGACTTAGGTGATCGAGTATAAGCAAACACCGGGGATATACGCGAAGACGAATTTCTGAGGCAGCTGCATTCACTGGCAGTTTGCAGAAAAAATGCCGCGTCCGCGTCGATATTATATTGCGATTGGCTGAAAATTGCTAGATGGTAACCACGAAATAACGAGCATACACATTCACACCTCACAATTGTATTGTTCTAACACATAATAATAATAATAATAATAATAATAATAATAATAATAATAATAATAATAATAATAATAATAATAATAACTATTATTATTATTAATGTGAACTGAATGTACGCACCAGCAATGAAGGCCGCCATCGAACCAAAGCATGGAACCGCCCAGACGGCGAGTCGTCCAAGGAAGGGCAGTAACTGCAAATGCGCGCAAACCCAGAGTC
This sequence comes from Dermanyssus gallinae, assembly GCA_003439945.1. Lineage (NCBI taxonomy): Eukaryota > Metazoa > Arthropoda > Arachnida > Mesostigmata > Dermanyssidae > Dermanyssus > Dermanyssus gallinae. The sequence continues at coordinate 88,677 of QVRM01006730.1, forward strand.
CTTAAGTCATTAACCGTGTATCTTTAGTATACGTTAATATTTCTTGCATAGACCGAGTGCATACGGACTCCTGTCGCTGCTATTGGTGAAGAAACCAAGTAGGTTTGTTTGTCTAAATGAGGTACGTTATTTGGGACAGTGACTTTGTAATGAGAATAATAATTAATTGATACCGAAACACCAATCTTACGTACGTCTAGACGAAGACTATTGCCATGAATCCTAAGTAACACTTCCAGTAAGGGCGCGCCCATCATGCGCAAAAGGAATCACTTAGACTAAACAAATGAATTGCATTGCCTGCAATATTACAGTTCATCGAGCCAACGTAGAAGCGGCCTTCACGCCGTCCATTTCCAGCAACAACGGAAACAATTTGTCGGAAGAAATTGGCTTTGCGTTGATCGCCTGTGTTTGCCCTTATCCTTGCGCCCAAGTTTTTAATACATTTTCCCCTTCCTCTCTTCTTCTTTCGTTTCAGTGCGTTCTGTTACCTGTCGCCCTGTGGCAAAGCTCGTGGCGGCTTTGTAAGGGTTGCACCCCATATCAGAGATTTTTATCTCTTAGCCTACGGCAGGCTGGTGACAGCTGTTTGCCGCCATAGAGTCTCAGTCTGAGTTTTAGACTACATAACGCGCAAGCCATAATATATTGCGGATAGTTCTCTTTATAACTACATTACTGTTCTTATTTATTTAAAGCGTCTACTCCATCCATCAATCTCGGTTCGCCGCTACTCAATCCGCTCAGAATTCAGAGTTCAGCTCAGTCCACCGGACAGGGTTCCTAAGGCAGCCGCAGCATTTCCGCGGTAAATACTAATGAACAGCTTCTGCAGTGAAAAGGTGCTCCTCGATGCAGTCCGGGTGCTTTTTCAGGACTCGGTAATACTAATAATTATAAATGAGATCCGCCTCGCGAGCACGAAAATATGGCAGTGCTACAATTGACCCTGTTCATAGTAGGACTCTTCCCCTAACAGGTAGTGCGTCTGAGGGGCCAGGCGCCTCTAGCCCCAGTAGCGGACTCGATAGTACTATATGCGTGTTCAATCGGGGTGATCTAGCTCTTCCGACGGCGTGTAACCGTCGGGAACGCTGCCAAGGTCTTCTGGACCCTCACCCTTATTCCTAATCTTCGCCGCGGCTCTGCCAGCCCAATGGTCGCCTTTTCAGCGCAGGAATCCTTTTGAGGGTCTGGCTTCTCTTGTTTAAAGACACTTCATATATAAAATTAGCGTTTCCAAGCTAAGATCATGTTCATCATATTGATAGGTATCCGTATGGGTGGTTACTGCAATGATGGGAAGGGTGGACCTCTGTGTATAGATCTTGGCGAAGTGGCAGTTTTCTCTCGTTTTCGGAGGTTGCCGTGCGTAGGTAAGCATACGTTTTGGGTCGCCACTCTGTACAACGACTACAATACCTGGTAGGCACATGTGCCTGAGAGCTCGGCATTTGAAACACTCTCGGTTAGCCAAGTTTCTGCAACGCAGATTCAGGAGATATTGAGGCTCTGGCCAAGTCTCTGGGGAATATGAATTAGATTCGCTTTGCGAGTGATCGGACATTAAAGATAAATAGGTTTAAATGGTAACAACCACACTCAATCGGCCTGTAAGTCATAGTTTAAAAAGGAGATTAGTCTGGGTTGTACAGCCATTGAATATTCATCAAGCGACACTTTTGCAGGCACGGATAATAAGGGGCGCAAGCGAGTCTCAAAACATTGCGGAATGTATGCGTGTTACAATCCATTCAAGAGAAGAACTTGATGACAAGAACAACTCGTGTCCTTAGGGCGGCAGAAAGAAGATGGTGAACGATTTCATCCTTCTTCTCATACGACGTCTTCCACGTCGTACAGTGGTTGCGTCATTCATCAGCTTTGATGCGATCTTCTAGTGAACACCGAGTGCTGTGTGTACTGTATCGAATCACAGCGGCGAGGCAACAACCGGGTCTGCAACCGATACAAGATAAATCAGAGCCAGGTATCCGCTCGACGTCGGCAAAAGATGGCTCTATTCTACTTTTACAGCAGCAGCGGCAGTAACATGAGGGACACTGTACGCACTGGTCACGTCGCACGTTGTTTAAGCCTTGCACACAATTACTGAACACCCAAGTGGAGGTGCATGCTCGAAGCACTGCATGATGTATGAATGCATCTCCACCCATCTGTACCCACACGGATGTGTACGGGTATGTGACGAATACATTGTACGAGGTGTGTTCAAAAAGTATCGCGACTTGAATTTTCGCGGGTTACGTATATTCGAATTTCGATTTTTTGTGGCGTTATGTTGGTACTCATGTCTCTCACTTATGCCGACAAGCTCGGCCATTTTGAATGTTCACTTAATTGTTGACAGCTGCTTTGCTTGCACGTGTTTTGGATCGTCTTCGATTTTTACCTATTCAAAAAAATGGATCAAAGAACCTGTATCAAATTTTGTGTGAAAAACGAAATTAAGTGCGCGGATGCATTCCGAATGTTGACTGTGGCATACGGAGAAGCTACCTTGGACCGAAGCAACGTTTATCGGTGGTACAAAATGTTCTCAGAAGGCCGAGAAGATGTGAACGACGAAGAGCGTGCCGGACGCCCGAGCACTTCAACAACAGACGAAAAAATTAATGAAGTGGAGAAAATGGTATTGGCCAATCGTCGAATCACCGTTAGAGAAGTTGCTGAGGACCTAAACATATCGATTGGCTCGTGCCATTCGATTTTTATCAATGATTTGGGCATGAGACGGGTCGCCGCGAAATTCGTACCAAAATTGCTCAATTGCGACCAAAAACAGCATCGCATGAACATTGCTAATGAGATGTTGGACTCTGTCTGCGACGACCCAAATTTGCTCCAGAGGGTCATAACTGGTGACGAATCGTGGGTTTATGGTTATGACGTGGAAACCAAAGCTCAATCATCTCAATGGAAGCTGCCGCACGAACCAAGACCGAAAAAAGCGCGCCAAGTTCGGTCGAATGTGAAAGTTTTGCTGACAGTTTTCTTCGATTGCAGGGGCGTGGTGCATCATGAGTTCTTGCCACAGGGTAGAACGGTCAATAAGGAATATTACCTGCAAGTTATGCGCAATTTGCGCGAAGCAATCCGCCAGAAACGCCCGGATTTGTGGAAGAACAAAAATTGGCTTTTGCACCACGATAACGCCCCTGCTCACACATCGTTGCTTGTGCGCGAGTTTTTGGCCAAAAACAACACACTAATGATGCCGCAGCCACCGTATTCCCCAGATCTGGCCCCCTGTGACTTTTTCTTGTTCCCTAAACTGAAGAGGCCCATGAAAGGACGACGTTACGCTACGCTTGACGAGATAAAGACGGCATCGAAGGAGGAGCTGAACAAGATAAAAAAAATGGTTTTTTGAAGTGCTTCGAAGATTGGAAAAACCGTTGGCACAAGTGTATAATATCTCATGGGGATTACTTTGAAGGGGACAAAATAGATATTCATGAATAAATGAATAATTTTTGAAAAAACACAAAAGTCGCGATACTTTTTGAACACACCTCGTATGTTGGAATATCGTATGCGGACGGATATACGTATTATCTTGCAGCAGAAAGGTGATCTGGCCAGTCCACACCCTCGCGACGGAAGAGCGACCATGTCGACAGTAAAATAAATCGCACCTGCCGACACGGCGGCGGAGGAGCGGCGAATGACTCTGCCAGATTCCCCAACTAGAGAATCCGGCAGAAGCTAGTTTATTATTATTATTATTATTATTCTCGTTTGCCCAGTTTGCAGACTTGGCTTACGGGTGGGAAATATATATATAAATAAAACATGAGCGCGTTCTGTGGCGCTTTCTGTCGACGTACCGTTGTGTACTTATAAGCCAGCAGGCCGTCCGCGGCGCCGGTCACGAATGTCATCCTCGCCGCGATTTTAGACAGAACCACGCCCTTGTAGATGAAGTCTTGGTCGGCCGGCGAATCGTAGTATGAGGGCTTGTTCTCCTCGTACATCTGATAAGCCGAGTGCCGCTCCCACCTGCGATTAAGGTCAAGCAACAGCAGCAGCCGCAGCAGTATCGTAAGTTGTATGTATGCACAGGGGATGAGCTAGAGGCTATTGCGGCGTGGTCTAGGGGACTAGTGCGCTAGTCATGGTTGTCATCTACCGGTCCCCGGTTCGATCCCTGTTGTTGATCGAATTTTCTTGGAGCAATGCTCATTGAGAATAGATGATAAACCATACCGCTGAGTGTCAGCGGCCATGCTGCCACAAGGACTTAGTTAGGGAAACCCTAGATATCTTAACATGTCCGGCCCTCGGTGCAGATTGAAGATATACCTCAGGTTAAGTTCCAAGCCCGTAGGGGACGGAGGATAGTCTGTCTAAACGTTTTTAGTTCTAGAGGCTATTGCCAGACTTCAAAGTTGTACGGCTCAAGCAAAGTGTTGAAACGCCGCCAACGCAACTCGTCGGTCGCCGCAGATGGGAGATGCTCTTCGTGAGTTTGAGAAAGTTGCACAGTTACTTGATTTTCAGATCGTTAGCAAAGGTTTTAGCAAATGCCAAAACTGTTACCTTGAACCTTGGCCAGCCACAGTGCACGTATTGGTGTGGTGTTGTTGAACTGCTACCCTCAGTCATGATCACAGTACGTGTTTCATAGTTGTGAAAAAAAATTATAATAATAATAATAATAATACCAAACGCACACCTGGACGAACACATTTAGACGGTGCCCCTGGCACCACCAGAGTAAGCAGCGTTTTGGACTGATTATTTGATCTTGAGTTAGTTGACCGTCTGCTTGGCGAAATTAGGCAAGACGTTATTAGAGCACATTCAAATTATGGAAAAAGCAAAAGCATTGCTGAGCACAGATGATATAAATAAAAGCCGAGTAATAAGCGTCTCGTTGGCGGGTTACATTTTCGCTTTGCGAGATTACCTGCAATTGTTTTTATGTCGGGTTATTTTTCCTTATTATATCGCTCAATGTTGTCACGTTGTTTAGGACAATCAATGTGTCTCTTAACCGACACTTTCTTAAAGCATGTTCATCAGCCTTCATTTGCAACGGCTGAGCTCGCCTCACATGGCACAACAGTTCACAACAAATTTACCGTATTTATCGTCGTGTATATATATATATATATATATATATATATATACAGAGTGCGTTATGTTAGTAAATCGCAAATAAATACTGTCTCCAACATGTCATAGATTAAGCTTTTGTTCGAACTATCTGTAAATTAACTTAAAATTAAAAACATTAAAATGCTAGTAAATCGCAATCAAATAAATACTACCCTAATACATGTAATCTATTTAGTGTTTCTTCGAACTATTTATGAATTAACTGAGTATATATATATATATATATATATATATATATATATATATATATATATATATATATGTGGTGTGTAGATATGAAAAATCATGTTTTCCTTCAGCTATAAGTCGATATATACCCACATCACACAAGAGAGACTAAATAAACAATTCTCGTGAGTAGTATTCATCAGATTTACCATCGATTCACCATCGACAAGCAAACATATCGGTAGCCGCCAGTAATCTATACGCAATTTCGAGTTGTCTATTACAAACGTACATTCGGGGCAAGCCTTGAGGCTGGCTGTCGGCCATGGTTCGCGGCCGGGAAGCGACGGGTCGAGACGAAGACAAGACTCGGGGACTAAGGGCCACGGGCTTAGCACGGCGGACGACCTACCGAAAAGCTTCGCTCACGAAAAGCTTAATCACTGCACTCACTCAATACGAGTATGATAATAATAATAATACTAATAAGAATAATGGTGATGATGATGATGATACTAATAATCACACTAATAATAACGAGTAGAGTAGAAAATCTCCCATCAGTTGCGAATCGTGACGACCCAAACAAAGTATGTCCGTTCGTCTTTCTTTTGGTTTGTGACCCTCAATGTCCCATGCAGACGCCGCCAGCTGTGATGTATACAGACATAAACAAACAACAACAACATTCAACAGACAGAGACTTCGCTCAACCGAACAACGCTCGGAGAGTTCAATCTCTCTCTCTCTCCGGCTGAGATGACCCTCTCCCTTAATCCCTTCCCCCCCGCCAGCCAGCGCACGAAAGGTGCGCGCTCTTCTAGCCAAAACAACCACCTCCTTAAAAAATGATGTTTTTAATTCTAGTCAAGGAATATCGTCGTCTGTCGTCGTCGTCGTCGTCGATACACTCAAGGTAGTTTCGACTCGCTTTGGGATTGTGGTCTTGTTGTGTTTACAACGTCTGTCAGAAGAAGAACAACAACAAGCGTAAGAAATATATAATAGCTCCTCCGGTGTACATATAATACATGTACATAACATAAAGCGATAGTCATAAAATAACCGGCGGTAACCCGGCAAATCGGGTGGGCCAGCTGTCGGTAACCGCTACTCGAGTTAATAATTATGATATTAAGAATATATTATAGTGATATTTATATTTATTAAAATGACATTTAAGTGTTACAGCGAGATGTAATTAACTATCAACACTAGGGCTTGTGGGGACTGGCGCTACCTAGTCGAGCTTATCCTCGAGGCAGCCCCTCATTGTGCCCATTATTGCTGCCGCATTGCCGCGTTGAACTGCCAGCGATAGTCGCTGAAGTAGAAACTGAAGTGCTCTTTTTTCCCCTGTCGCCAGTTCAATTTGTTTGCCAATCTTCTGTAAAGGCGATTATGATATTATCGACTTATAATCATAATAGCAATACCACAACTCGCATCGTCGAATGTCCTGTATCGCCGTGGCTCTATGTTGTATTGTTTTATATATATATATATATATATATATATATATATATATATATATATATATATATATATATATATATATATATATATATATATATATACATATATGTGTGATTGCAAGCTGTATAAAGGACAAACTGTGTCAGAAATGAGTCAATCAAAAAAAGACAGGCTCTCTAACATAGGAACGACACGCTTTTTAGTTCGCTTCGTTCGCACACGTTCGACATTTGCGACAAGCGCATCTAGCTCGGTTGTTATGCACAACATACAGCTCATATACAACGAGTCTAATACCACACGACAGCTCATGTACTATGCCAACCAGTCATAATACATTACAGCAGCTTATGTACAAATGTGTCCGCGTCATGTCCCCCGGCCCCGGCCAAAACATTACGGCCCACCCATCATCATCAGAAAGAAAGAACCTAGAACGGCGCTACTCTGCAGAAAGATGGCGCCAGCCATTGCGCTGACAGCATCAGCTGTCCATGTACCATGGTCTAGTACAAGGTAGTAGAGAAATGTAGTGTCGATGCAGAGTGGTGTTTTTCGTACAGGCTGCTTGCTGTGTTAGACGAATTGACGACATATGATTATGATGATATGTTTTCATTCTTCTTCTTTCGTTTTATAGGATTGTTCAACATAATCAATCAATTGTTAACAATAACACTAATATCGGTCCGTCTCCCCCCAATATCTCACTGCAGCGGGCTAGTGCTTTGTTTTGCAGTTGTTGGGGTCGTTGCTGTGACAGGAAACGTCAGTGGTGCAGTGGTGCATCGTGCCACCGTGATGGATGGTGTAGTTCCGATGAATAAATACTGACACATGCTTAGCACATGCGCAGCAACATTAACCTCCATCACCACCACCACCACAACAACAACAACAACAGCAACAGCAGCAATAACAATCATAGATCATAGTGAATCATCAAAATCATCAATCGATAATTAGCAATCATCGACGTCTCCTCACTGGCATACATTCTCTATGCCTCGTGCTAACAGACTACGAGAAGCCAGCACACGTTGAACGTTTACATCACACAGGTGAGCTCATAGACGCTCGCTCAGTCGTCGGTTCAGACAGATGTCCTTAGCTAGATAGATAGATAGATGACTTTATTCTAGGACTTCCTTGGAGTAGGTTGTGTTGCGTCGCATATTGTCTCCTCTCGGCCTTCAATTTCAAACGTGGTTTATACACGGAACTGCATTTCACAACGCTTTAGTTCTCGGTAAATAAAAATGGTTGAAAAAAAGATGAATCAAACAACAAAGCAGGTAATTAATTACTCTCGACAAAATCCAAGGTAGTCATTTTAGGTATGTCTATCACGCAGGCGGGTTCGCAGGCTTCACTGCCGCCTGCCACCCACCGTTTATCACCTATTCGATAAATAGAGACGTCTTCTATTCGATTGTCACGTTGTTTCGCATTGTTGTCACCTGTTGTTGAATCTGCATCGGTGTGCGCGCCTTCACTCGCCTTCTCTTGCCTATTCTATCTATTGCGTATATAGAATGGCTGCTCAAAATGTATGCCGCCAAGCGCTAAATTCGAATTCTAGTACCTCCGCCGAATGTGTCCGCGTGGCCTAGGCAGGTAGGGCGCAACACTTTCAGGGCATCGGTTGTGCTCGATTGTAGTAGGTTCGAACCCGAGTATGGGGGATTGATTTTGTTGTGTTCGGATATGCTAGAAGTGTACAAGCAAACGCTGTGGCAAAACAATGCTTAGTCATGGTTGTCAATATGGTAACATAAAAGTATTCCAAACAATGCCGAAAAAGTTCCACCTGGAACAAATGGCATGAAGTTATATATGACAATATCCTAAATATTCTTCTCTTCGGCCTTCTGACACAATATATATATATATATATATATATATATATATATAAGATAGATAAGATCCATGAGAAACCTCTTCGTGACGCCGAGCCCCAAGAGCGTACTCGCAGATTCGGAGTCCCATACACCACTCATAGAGATAGTGATGGATTCGAATCTGCGAGGTTTTTGCGGGTCGAAGAGCGCCGCTCTTAGGAATTTGACGTCATATTTGGTGATCTTGTTCTGCCGCGCTTCTGCCAGGTCCCGGCTCGGGGCGCAAACCTCGGCATTTAAAACCCAGACCTCGGTGTTGTTATTACGAGGTCGGGCTTTAGACCCGGTGCGCCCGGTCGACGGAATCTCTCTATCTATATATATACATTATATATATAACTCCTCTATATATATTTAACCGAGCAAAATGGCTTAGTGGCAAAGTCTTTGCCTTGCATTCGGGAGGCCTGGGTTCGAGACCCAGACCGGCCACTCATAAATTGGTTTGCATGGTTTCCAATTTAGACAAGGTAAATACCGGAGTGGATTAAACGTCAGCCATGACATGAAAAAACCGTACACGGGCAAAAGCCTTACGGAAAAACGTTAAAAAAAACTCCTCTATAACATCAACAACGATGAAGCTGTCCGCCATTAGCGGCTGCCATCGACGCCCAAGAGGGAATGCTATTGCGGTTACAAAAACCCTAAAGGCATGAGTGCCCTGACCTTGTCAGTAGAGTTAAGCAAACTGACATTTTTCCTGAACTGCTAAACAAATGGGACCTTCGGCCAATCAATAATACTAATGTTTATGACACTGCAAAATGCGATGACATGATTACATACTGGGAGTATGCTGAATATCCAGCAAACCGCCGATGCCGAATAAAGACCGGCGGTTTTTTTATGTTTGCGTTCCAGTTTCTGCGATAGAGTGAGAGTGAGGAACCGTCGGGACTGAGGGACGACATCGTCGTCTTCAGTATGAGCAAAGAGGCTGAAATTGCGGCGTGCCTCGCCGAGGCCGAAAAACAGCTCAAGACTTCATTCCTCAAATGGCAACCAAACTACGAGCTTGCCGCGGACCGCTACCAGAGAGCAGCCCAACTGCTGCGTGGCCAGCCAGAGAAGCAGCGTGATGCCCTCCTTAAGGTAGGCAGGAAATATATATATATATATACAGTAGAACCGTTCTATATGCATATACATGCCTTGGAACTACCCGTGGCATACTTACTTGAAATGCAGTATACACCATTACAAATTTTCAAAACCAATGTTTTGTCATTCCAGTACTATACCAAACATTCTGGTTGTTTCTTTTGCGCACATTATTGGTGTCTTAAAGATTGTGAACCTCGCGAGCTTGTTGCTCGCACCGATCACACACACACATATATTTATACCGTTGTTTGCGCATTCCAGGCAGCTGACTGTTTCGTGAAGCAAGGCTCGTTCTATTCGGCTGGCAAGCAGGTAGAGGCGGCCGCTCTGACCTCGCGCGACATGAAGGACTTCGCGCAGGTTTCGGCGCTTTTCGAACGAGCCAGCAATTTGTTTTTGCAGCACAGGCAAGTAACGGAATTAGGACACTGGGTCATCTTGTAGATCGGTCCGAATTTTATACTACAAGAACTAATCCTAGGCATCAAAGTCTACCTTCCGCTTTAGTATATTCACATATTATACATGTTAGCTCAGTATTGGGGAAGTTTGAATACGCATCATTTGGTGAATTAACATCTAAATATAAAGTTATTTTATACGGTACATGCTCTCGGATAATAGAGCAGGGAAGCCTGCTCGTAGGAACATTTCTACTTTCGAGTATATATATATATATTTATATACAACAGTGCCGGTTTGCTTTGCTTTATAACATTTCACTTGTTCGCCCATCTTTGATATTCACAGGTGACACATCTTTGACATTGTTCGTGCGGCTATTATTTACCTTATAACATATGTATATAAGAAGCGAGGTAGATAGATACATTTGGGGAGAATGCAAACGCAAAGGTAGCAAAAAGAGTTAAGCAAAATGACGCAATTGGTCTATTTTTGTTGCGAGTAGCGCAATCGATGTGGTGTACTTCGTGACATACATAAATGTGCTTTAAAAACCGTGCACAGGAGTCCCGATTCAGCTGCTCTATGTTTGGAAAAAGGAGCCAAAATTCTTGAGCAGGACGAGTCCTACTGGAAGGATGCGGGCGAGTTCTACAAACAGGCCGCCGTGCTCGCCCTCATGGAGGAGAAAAACCGACAGGCTGGAGGCTTCTATGGCAGCGCCTTGCGTATGGCTCTCAAACTGAAAGAGTAAGCTGAACATGTATAGTAGTATATGACAGTTGTGCTCCGAATGATGAGACATTGTACACTTACAGACCCCTTAATTGTATAGTATCTCCTTAATAAATAGTATCACAAGATACCGCTCAATAGGCTTGCTGTGTCGGCTGTACTAATGGAAGCGCAGTACGAAATTTCGAAGTCATGGCTGTCGGTCAAGAAGTGTGACTGAAAAAGTGGCACTTCTGGATAATATGAAATACGGATAATAACGATTATGTTCGCTGTTGGTGTCGTTGTTTTCCTCGGCGTTCGGTCACAGCTATGACAACGCGCTTCATATGGTATTCCGACAGCGTGAATGCTATGAAAAGGATGGCGCCAGCGGCGACCTTTCGGGACGCCTTGTCGTCTACCAAATACTGCTACAAATTGCCAGGGGCGATGAAATTGCCGCACAAAAAGCACTTAGGGATGGCTCAGGATGGCTCGACCAGGATCAGTACGATACCATGTCCACCCTGTTAAAGGTGAGCTCACCCTTTTGAGTTTAGCAACGCGCTATAAAAAGCTGCTCGCCAGTCGATAGAGAGATAGAAGTGACGTTTTCATCAAAGGAGCTCATCAGGAAATACGTTTCATCAGCAACGGTATATTTATATGTATACATTTAAATTTACTATACGTTTTGACTCTCGAATGCTCTTAAGCTTTCTCTCGAAGAGGTAGTGCCTTGTTCCGCGCAATCGCAGCAGGGAACAGCTTCAAATCAGTAGTCGGTAACTTCAAAGTGGTACGGCAAAGAAGGCGAAACTGCAGCTCGTTACGAGGGCGCTGTTCGTCTAGAGAGCTAACTAACGAACGAAACCAATGTTTCAGGGTTTCGACGAACGTGAGCCTAAGCTGATTGTTCACGCTCTTGATCACCCATTCCTGAAGCACATGGACACAGAGATGGCGAAGGTGGCGCGACAGCTGCGCAATGTGCACGCCGACAAGGCCAAGGAGACATCCGTGCAGAGTTCGGCATCGGGAACTCAGGCATCTGAGGCTGCTGAGCCTGATACAGCCGAGCTCGGCTTTGACGCCAGCGAGCTATGTTAGAAACGCTTATGTTCATATGCCTTCATGCGCCGATGGCTTACGAGCCGAGTACGAACTGGCTTGACAGGTCTCTATTGTCACCCGTTTTGCGATCGTCCTTGAGGGCGAATGCTTGATCTAATCTAGTAGTTCACAGATGAATTGTCACTTATAATTCCACACTACAATATATACATGTAGGTCAGGTTCTTTTGTGGCGGCATATGATAGAAAGACCGGGATGATAGAAAAGGTGTCTTGTTTTGGAAAGAAGCTGTAGAGAGCCGATCCAACATTCCGAGTTAGTAGACTCCAATTAGCTGATTAATACTGATGTGAAAGCAAATAGCTGTTTTGCAAAACGAAATTTCTGCTACGTTTATTGAGGCGCGATACCAAGTTGCAAAAACACCATGAACCTTTAAAGTTTCGCAGCGCATATTCGTGCTTTATTACAGAGGCATTGCCGGTAGGTCCAGCCATACCAGCTAGTACAGCAGTTATAAAGCGGTGGTAGAGTACCAACAGTATACCCCTAGTGTCTTCCTCGTCTTCTTATTTGATAAATATAGACTTCGAAGACTGCTAACACGTATCTCAACGGGAGATGAAATCGAACTACCTTTTAATAAGTGGAATGAATGCGATGAATGAAAAGAGTGCTCTCCTAAACTTCAAGCGAACCGCACACAAACAGAGCTGACTTATAACTACCGTTAGCAGTAGTGAAATGTCTCGGGAGCTACTGAACATGTGTTGAGTCTCCATCGTTAATAGCCGAGGCCCGCAATAATATTGATTTTCGTAGTATGGGTACGCTCACGCTTTAGTTGTGATGTTAAGTCTTACGTAGAGTCTAAAGTCTATGAGATGTTAGAGTCTGCGCTTTTATTGCAGAGCAGCACTCATGTAGCAGCCATACGGTGAACAGATTTCATGTTGACATTCGCAGATGTTTGTGTTATCATATGTACATGTTGTTGAATTTCGTTACGTATCTGTTTATATTGATATCCATAGTATTATGTGAATAAATCAATAGCTTAGGGCTAACCCAAAAAGCGTGTCATACTATAACATGACGGTTGAGCAACTTACTTTTATTACGTGTGCTATGTTTAAACTATTGATATGTCCAGTAATTTACAGTGCCAAACACACTTGCAAGCTTCAGACTCCAATTTGTTAGCTTAGATCTGCTCTATTACTTTATATGAGTATATACAAAAATGTCGATTTCACACGGCCTTTTACACTTTTTTTCTTGCCTACCTACTAGATAAAAAATATAAGAAGGAATATAACTACTTCGGAAAGCAGGCCGCATAGCAAATGTGCCTAAATAGCCTGCAGTGTTTGCAAAGCGCCAGAAGTTCTCTAGTTTAAAACTCGATACGAAAATATATATCATATTCATTAGCCGCAGGGAGCATCGACAATAGAAAACTGGCATTTTTGTGGTTACGTTTTTACCATGACGGGAATCGTTTTGGCCTGAAGAAATAAGCACTGTTTTACCTACCGAGCTAATTAAAATACCTAACTAAAAGTAATTCATTTTCAACAACATATTTATACCAGGAAAAAAACAATGCTATTTTGTACGTATCACCATACTATATATAGTGTAGTGGCACACTGCCAATTATACTTCTATTAGTTTTAGTTTGTTGCACGGCTAGGGATAACTGGTCGCTAGTCGCCGTATCCACATTCTCCAAATCTACTCCTACGGAGCCGTTTTTCGTGAGCCCTGTTGGTTTGCAATTATATATTTAGGCACCCCTTAGCAGGAGGGTTTTACTAGGATCACAGAAGAAGCTTATTGCAAGCCTGCCTTTAGGTGGCACAGATATCGGTTGTACATGATTGAGCTTACGTACTAGGCGCCATGAAACATGTTAACAATCGCCTTCCTGGCAAGAATTTTAGCCTGGATATAGATTCCCGAGTTTTTGTAGTATTTAAATTAAAAGAATCTCAGGTTTGTAGTATTTAAATTGAAAACAATCTCTGCTTGCTCGGCCCGTTTACATATGCGAGTAAATGTGCGTATGTCAATTCTATTTAACATTTTAACAATATTGTCGGATTCAACATATTTTTCGCTAATGCTACAGCGGCTTGCAATACGTTTAACTTCAACTTTTTATGAACACCGGCCAGTATCCTTTCATTAGAGAGTAACCCAGATTCCACATTGGTCAGACATATACCGAACTCCGGAAACATATTGTTGTACATGCAAAGGGGCCTATTTGATCACAAAAATCGCAGAATCTAGTTCATCCTTCTCGTAGCCGACCTTGCTACTTCTAGAATATTGGGAGCATAGTTTAAATTGAATGTCGTTAATACGTCGAGATCTCTTATAGGTATTTTTGCAGTTAAGTCCTTACTTTATCGTAGTTATTATATACGCGGCGTTATTCCTACGTAGCGCTCGCGACTTAAACCGGATTTGTCATTACCTCTGTGACATCTTCTGCAATGCCAACCATTTCTTTAATAAATGTATTTGCTGAGCAAAAATATGCTATAGCGAAGCTACTGTAATAAAAACTTTAGTGTTTTATGGAAGTTTTCTGCTAACGCCCTTATATCGCTTTTATATCTCTAGGGAGTCCAAGTCCCCCGGGTTCTAATGGACATCGCTTCGCCCTGCCGTTTTAAAGGCCTTTCTGTAACGGAGTTGAGCTTGAGTTGAGCATCTCCTGCTCTTGTGCTTAGACTTAAGAAGTGCAACTTAAAAGGCGAAGATGACACCCCTTCTGGGGCGAAAGCAAACAATTTCCGTCAATCAAAAAATTCCGTCCGGAAATCACTTTTACTACTTGGGGTTGTTGTCCCCAAGTAGTGAAAAGCTTCGTGAACTTAGGTGAAAACTACGTCGTAAAAAAAGTTCCGGGCGTTCAAATGCCATTTCGGAACAAAACAAGCGTGCAATTCTGAAGAAAGCGTCTAACTCTTCGCCCTCGGCGAGGGCAATTGCGGCGGTGGCCGGTGTGCAAAATGTGCAAAACCTCCCCAGGAAGACACCTTGGCTCACGAGAAAAACACAGGAGAGAAAGAACCACGATTTAACGCCGAGTATCAGAAAACTCGTCTCGACTTGGCCTATGATACGATTTCATGGACCACTGAGTGGCACCGAGCAGTCGTTTTGGATGAAAAAAGTTCAACCTTTAAGGACCGGATGGTTTTAACTGTTATTTCCACGATCGCGCGCAAGGAAGAACGAATGTTTGTCAAAACGGCACTTAGGTGGCATTTCGATGACGATCTGGGCCGCTGTCGGGTATGATGCAGAGTCGTCGATTGCGTTTTTAGACGGTCGGCTTAATTCGACGCGCTATAGGGATCTATTAGAAGAGCAAACGGCGCATTTTTAGCTGACGGAAAAACCCGACTTCGTGTTTCAACACGATAACGCCCCGATTCACACTGCGAAGACTCGATGTGTCTGCCTTGTTTCCGTCGAGCCCTAACGTCGTTATTCCACTCATTTCACTTGCTAAGACATGCACCTTGCTAGTGTGCTAAATGGGAAGATCTCGTGTTTCAAAGTAATCTGAGACTACAAACGTCGATTGTAGTCTCCGCTATTACTCTATGAGCATATATCACTTTATTGGCTATAATAAATGTGTGTAATATGGCAAAAATGGGGGGATATATCTTCTTTCGCTGTATATATATATATATATATATATATATATATATATATATATATATATATATATATATATATGAATTTTATTTACCATTCCTTGTGGAACATCTTTTGAATCAGATGCGCTCGCTGTGTAGTATGTCATACAGCGTGCTGCTGGCTTCATATATAGTTGTATATTATTGCTATGGTATAATTATATTATTTTAACAAATATCCTCGTCTGTCGTGCATTCATAATATTAATTGGATTATATGGACTATATATTATATATACAATATATACAATATGTATATATATATATATATATATCGAATAAGGCAACGCGCGAGTTGGCTATTGTCACCAAAGTTGCGCGACCGAGGGAGGAGCCAACACAGACCGTGAGGGTGGGCTAGAGCAGCTGGGTCCTCAGCACACTCTTGACGCACCTCTTCAGTACGGAAGGGCATCGGCAAGGCGCTTGGAGGAACGCACGGATTGTACTACCTCGACACCATCATGAGGGAGAAGGTAATAATTGTATTGACCCGCAAGAGGTCAATACAATTCAGCCCTCAGGTGAAGAATCTCGACGCTCCTCCCCGGGCTCGGGGGCTATGAGTCGGTAGTAGTCTCAAAGTATTGTACAACACAATTTCGAACCGTGAGGGATGGGGAGGACTGGGGTTTTTAGTGGGCGAGAGTGCCTCACTAGGTGTTGTTGATTGCCAACACCAGCCGTGCATTATGCATTCTCTAAACCTCCCATATGAAAAAAAGGCGCACGAAGCGCTAGAATATGAGAATACTCTCGCGGGAGTCGAAGTACTGCCATGCAATTTCGAGCCTGAGAGAGTGGGAGGATATTATCGGTTTTAGTGGGTTTCCCGAGTCCCACATTAGTCACTGCTAGAAGCTAGCGACGCAGATGCATCAGGCAATTCTGAAAAAAAGCGTGAGGATGGAGGTCGTTTTTCAAGCCGCTTTTTTTACGTACTTAGCCCCCTGCCTTTCTCCTGAAGCCAGATTGTCCCTAATATATTTAAAGATTTTAACAATAAATAGTTTCGACTGCTACATCCAGACTTATGTCATCAAGATACATCAAGTAGGTGAAGACATTATTGTCCTAGATAGATGGATAGATTTTATGATTCGTATGAGTAGTTTACATTTGTACAGAGGTTCGCAGCTCCTCAAAGCCATCAAAGGCTAGTTTGGAGTGTTTATATTGTTATATTGCATATTTTCTTATAATTTGATTTATTGTCATTATGATTATTATCGTGTTCGGCTTATATTAGAGTAAGGTACCTAAAGAGTATTGCTTAGCACTTTGTTTGAATATTGTCAAAGAAGAGGTTGCGCGCATATCTGGGGGGAGCTTGTACCAATATTTGGCACCGAGATTTGATATTGAGAAACGAGATTGGTTACATGAAGCTGCAGACAAGATGAGAAGTTGTGTGTGTGATCCCCTTGTGTTCATGGTGGATGTCGAATGGGAAAGATTGAGCAGGTTGGGATGAAGTCCCATTAAGATTCGTTTGATCTCAGTTAAGACAGACATCTCTATTTGCAGAGGGTAAGGCAGAATCGACATCTCTACGTTTTTATAACGTATGAATTCCCATGGTGGATATCCCAATATTACGCGCCTGTTCTCTGCCATGTATTACATTAATGAAATATTTAGCCGCAGAGACAAAACGCTAGTATTTAGACCGACACCTTAGTTCTAGGCCTCGCAATGAATGCTCACAATGTCAAACCCTAGCATTTTTCTTGAGGAATGTGTCGTGCTCTACCTCCAGCGTTTCTAGGCTACACCCTGCGAGAGTCCACCTTTTAAAATGCTATAGAACGGCTAAAAGAGGAGCAGCATCATTACAGACGCTCGAGATTTCCCTGTACTTTGCAGTACATTTCTATCTACATCACAGAATCTTCCAATAACAGCAAACACTAATCAATTTCTCAAATTGGGCAAAATTATGTATTTGTAGCAGCAAAAACCTTCTCGCCGTCTTCACCGCCCTCTAGCTTTTTGTTTTTGAAAATGTATTTCTAAAGATGTTGTTGTTAATACTAGACGATCCTCTGTCATCGTCAGTCCCGTCGCGGCGATTCCAAACCCCACACGGGCTTGGAACCGTCGTGAGACATATCTTCAGTGCATCAGGGGCCCGACATGTTGAGATATCCTTGTGGCAACAGCATCACCGCTGACTCACTATGATCTAGCGTCGATTGTCAATAAGCATCGCTCAATGAATCTTGTCCCCTATCTGTCATCGCGTATTAAAAAAATACAAGCAAATGGGATAGACGGCTTAAGTCCCTTGAACGCAAATTTAAGTGCAATACGATGGATTTTAAAGAACACGAGGTGATAACAATTAAACAGATAACCAAAGATGTGAAGAAGAAAATTGAAAAAGCAGCCAAAGAAAGGTGGAGAGAGGATATGGCGAGAAAGACATTCTTGCAATTGTACAGGCAATAAAAAGAGGAATACGGCCGAAAATATATTATTTATTCGAACTCGCAAGCGTGCGGATTGTTCGTTGACTGTAGGGCCGGTATGCTCAACACCCGACTGCTGGCGGCCAGATACTCGGAAATTGAGAGCGTTCGGTGTAGAGCGTGCGATAGAGAAGAAGAATCAATCGATCATATCGTGCTGAAGTGCGACGAGCTAGGAGGAGTGAGAACAGTGTCCCTAGCCGAGGCATTAGGTTTCGGTGATAAAGCCTTATGGCAAGAGATAAATGAAACCAAACGCAGGCTAGGGAAATGGCATACATTGTAAGGAACCATGGGGAAACACCCCGCTAAAACAAACTACTGTGTAATTAGGTAGTAATATAACCATCGTGATCATTCAATTAATAGTATGAATGCACGACAGACGAGGATGTTTGTTAAAGTACATATAATGATACCATAGCAATAATATAAAACTATATACGAAGCCAACAGCACGCTGTATGATATACTACACAGCGAACGCATCTGATTCAAAAGATATTCCACGAGGAATGATAAATAAGACTCATATATATATATATATATATATATATATATATATATATATATATATATATATATATATATAATTATTCGTCTCTGCGCGACTGAAACGGCATCAGGAGGCGACCGCTCTTCTCTCACTTGGGTGGCGCTGCGTACGCGCGTTCGCCATTCAGCCTTGTGGTTGGTGTATTGTGCTCTGTCTGTCGTCTGCGGGAAGCCGGTATACAGTGCACCTGATGCGCGAATAGCAACAACAACAGCTATTGTAGTTCAGAGCACTTCTACTTCGAGTCGGCGATTACTTCGACGAGGGACTAAAGTGGCTAGTTACAGTGAAGTAAGTGAAGAATCGCCAGCTGTATCGCCAGCTGAAGCGCCGTTTCTGTGAGACGACCTCGACGAGTCCTCAGTTCGGTGAGAGCCGATCAGTGTAGCAACGATCGAGATCAGTTCCCCGATCGCCACCGCTCCGTGCGAAACCACCGTGCAAAGATGGCTCTACCGCCGTTTCGTCAGCAACAGTACTTATTGACACCAACTGTACCCATACAACGTAAGGACACTTCGACTTCCGAGTATTACTTTCATTGAAGCTCTCAGTTGTGTTCGATTGTTCTCTGTTTGCTTGCTTTGCTTGCTTGCTTTCGGACGGACTCCGCACGCGAGGAGAGTCACATTTGCATGAAGCTCGCCGGCCTCATTGATCGATGACTCGCTGAACATGACATTGACATCATAATGCCGGTTCGGCGGATACACACTACGAACAATAATGATGACTGTTGCTGGCCAGTCAAGATCGTTGGTTGCGCGTGCCATCATCACGTGCGTACATCGCAATGACATCAAAGTTAGGAATAGCATAGATGTAACGCTTTAACAGGTATAGGTAAGAAAGGAGAGTGAACGTGGTTTTGTTAACCAAGCACGATGTTAAGAAATCTCCGACAAATAGATCTTAAGGCTGTCTATGAGCATAATTAAGCTCAAAGAAAGTAATTTCAGTGTTACCGTATCGCCTTACGCAACGATAGACAATCTATAATAATAGAAGAGATAGAACACAACAATTACCAGTTCGACCGCATACAAACAACACAGAGAAAAATTGAATTGAAAGTTTGTGACCCAAAATGTTACAGAGGGGTTTTCAGTACTATCGTATTTCCTTACGTAACGATAGACTACCGAGTAGAAAGATTGAACACGCACCGCAATTAATAGTTCGACCACCACACGCTCGAAGCGTACAAACAACACGGGGAAAAATTGAACTGGAAGTTTGTGACCCAAAATTTTACAAAGAATTTTTCAGTATTACCGTATTTCCTTACGTAACGATAGACTACCGAGTAGAAAGATAGAACACCCACCGCAATTAATAGTTCGACCGCTCGAAACGTACAAACAACACAGAGAAAGGTGGGGCTCAACCTTTTACAGAGTTTAGTTTTGGGCTCAACATTTTACAGAGGGGGCCCACTTTACTCAGCAGCGGGTGGAAAGAAAGCTTACAACAAAACAGAGGAGCGATCTGCAAAATATCTTGGCACGAGTACAACCAGTAGCTCTATCTCAAGGTAAAATGTTTCTAAATCAAGCGATGCGTATGTAAATCCTGTGGTGAAATTGATATCAGCCATTATCACGTAGCGACGTGTATGGTATTGAACACCAGCTAGTTAACAGCTGCTGCAATTGATGTGCTTTAACATCACAACTAATAATTCTCGTCTGGATCCACCGATATTGGTGAATAAGCAACAATATATATATATATATATATATATATATATATATATATATATATCGCCTTTCTTCGACTGTTTCGTCAACTTTTTTTCTTTACATCATGGGTTATCTGTTTTGCTGTGATCAGTTCGGCCGCCCAGTTTTGTTCTTCCTTATTTGCAGCTATGCTTTTTAGACGGCTTACATACGATATCTTTTCTTGTGCTATTTAATGCACCTGGGTCTAAAGTTTACCTCCTTTATTTATATGACTAGAACTACTATTGCTACTACAACTTTTACTGCTGATATCGCAGGAGATATATACATAAATTCACCTTTATTATCACATAAAATAGGGTGTGGGCTACAATTTATCATGGTCATATATGTATTGTCTCTAGTATACGTACTCCTGCAAGAAGAACGAAACTAATCAGTGCAGTGAAAAAGAGTTAAGAAAATGCAGTCGTTAATTTTGTAGTCGAAGTCAAGTACTCCATGTTTTAGTCTTCTGCATTATAAAGGTGTTTTACGTTAGGTGCCAGTTACTTCTTTATGTCCAAAACTAAGATTCTAGTTTGGTCAGAGGGATGTATATATATTCCCCCTTGAGGGATATATATATATATATGTCCATATGATAGTTAAAACATGCCTATTGTTTAGTCGTACATACAGATATAAACATCGCAAATTGCGGCGCGCACAGGAGACTGTCATTCGTGACAATACGGGGCGGATTACAGATTTTACAAACATTAAACAATATCGTCGTTACTTTAATTACGGAGGTGAATTATAATCAAGCGTGCTAAGTACTAACTCATTGTGTGTATAAATACTACCTTGGATCGGTGGTAATTTTATTGTTGTCGTTATTTTTCGTGGTTGTTGCCACTATAGAGCGCACAAATTCACGTTCATCAGGAGGGTCGAGTCCGTTCGTCAACACGGGACATGGCCATTCGCAATTCGTGCCGCTCAAGGCTGGCTCTCGTGCGGCCACTCAGGTTAGAGCTTTATTAACCCCATATATATGTATATATATATTTATATATATACTCGCAGAAACCTGCTTATGCCTCTATTCTTCACGGCTACGATATTTGTACAACGGAATGATTTAGGGCAGTCACGATTAGATTTACGATTGCTTTATCAACTTTCTCGCCGAAGCACGCGTTGAGCGTGTTTAGGTCCTTTAGGTGTATTTCACCTGGTTGCAAGCTTGGGTCTATTGTATTTGCTTTTGTAGTGTTGCTATGGTCATGAGCCTTAGTTTTATCATAGACATCCTGTTTCTCTTCATCTTGCTTAGATATTTCGACAGTGTTATTGTTGGACGCTATCTTCGTGCAAATGGTTGGATAACAGATGCTTTTTCTGTTCTGAACGCGTCTGTTGTTTTGTTAGGTGGAGTCACGGGTACCAAAGCCGCCG
Source organism: Dermanyssus gallinae (assembly GCA_003439945.1). NCBI lineage: Eukaryota > Metazoa > Arthropoda > Arachnida > Mesostigmata > Dermanyssidae > Dermanyssus > Dermanyssus gallinae. The sequence goes on from QVRM01006730.1 coordinate 110,554, forward strand.
AGGCCGCCGGAGAAGCCCTTGATGCCCTATATGCGGTTCTCGCGGTGCGTGTGGGACCACGTCAAGGCCAAGAATCCTGAGCTGAAGCTCTGGGAGCTTGGCAAGCTGATCGGGCAGATGTGGCGCGACCTGCCCGATGAGAGCAAGCAGGTCTATATTGACGACTACGAGGCTGAGCGAGTCGAGTACAGTGAGCAGTTGAAAACGTACCACAGTTCTCCGGCATATCAAAGCTACGTGGCGGCGAAAGTTCGCGCCCAGCAGGCCGCTGATGAGCGCGAACAGAATGAGAAATCGGGAGCTCGCGGCGGTGTACGTAATCACGCACTTACACAGCTTGACAACTCGAATTCAGCTATCATAACCTTAACCTTGTTGCTTATATGTATATATATATATATATATATATATGTAGGGCTACAAAAAAGTTTTTTTCAGTTTTGTCCGTAGAAAATCATTAAAAAAAACGAAAAAAAAACTTTTGCAGACCCAATACATATATGTATAATTTGCTCCACCTACACATGTTTGTATATCTCAACTGTTTGTTTATTGACGTCTCTTGTAAGATAATTGCACACATCAATTTCAAGCTCCATTAAGCACATAGCTTGTTCGGAGCCCCTTTTATGAGATAACAATGTATAATTTATATATGTCATTTTCACCTATTTACAATATATTGCAACATTATTATGTATGTTTATATCACTTTTAACCAGATACCAAAGTTTCAAGATAATGCTCTTTGAGATCGCATTTGAATTTGATCAGAGACTTTGTCTGCCTGACGGAGGCCGGTACTTTTTTCCAGTAGGAGGCGCCAATGTTTCTGATTGATAGCTTTGACTGGTTGGAGTTGGCGTGCGACAGAGTAAGCAAGTTTGATGCATTACCCCTTGCAGATATGGGTGTTGCTGATGTTGCCAAACCATATAAAGTTGGATGCACTCCAAGGAGACTACGAGACAGTATTCTATAGGTTTTGAGAACGGCAAAATGCTAATATTTTTGTAGTGCGGTTGCACTGAGTCTCGCATACAGAGGTCCAGAGTTGTCCTCAGTGCTCGTTTTTTGAGTCGGTGAAGCGACCTGATAAGACGCTTCTGTGTAAAGCCATAAACTTCTACAGCGCAAGTCAGGTGACTATGGACGTACATATTCCGGTTGAACAAGGTATAGGTAACCGGCGAGTCCGCATACAACTATGGTGTGCTTCAATGGAGGAATACATCAGCCAAAAAAGAACTGCATACAATGTATTGATCGAAATCTAAATAATTATGCTACGCAGACAGGCGACAGAACGATAGGTTATTATATGATGGCGTTGGGATGTGTAGAAAAAGTTGTTATATTATGGGCGGAAATTACGCATACATATAAAGTAGAGGTTCAGCAGAGCGTTTCCGTATTCGTGTGTGTTGTTTACACTGCTGTTGAATTTGCGTGTTTGTCAAACTTTGAACGCCGACACAAACTCATGACCGCAGCACTCGTCGAAGGAAGCCAACAAGGTGTCGATTCAGCCCGCTGAAGACGACAACGACGACGCTGCAGCTGAAGAGCTGTCGGTGAGGCATCTGGCAGCTTCCCGCTACATGCGCAATCATCGCCTTATTCACGAGATCTTCTCCGACGCCGTCGTTCCCGACGTCAGGTGTGCACAATTCAATTAATGGATTGTCTTTTAGTTGAATTCACTGCGTCTATTATATGCTTAACACACTATCGCTAACACACGTCAGATTAGTCGTGGGTGAGCAGTTGATCGGAGCAGCTCTTGATCTTGTTGTCGCCCTCCCCCCCCCCCCCACCCCCCCCCACAGCGCAGCGAATTAATCGTGCTGTCACCTATATTCATTTACGTTGCGTTAGAGAAGTTTAATTGTAAAAAAACTTCGTTTACAAGTTCCAACATCGGATAGTATAGATAGCGGAGAGCCGCCATTGTTACTAATTAGCAGCCACGTCAATTACTTTATTTACTCGCGGCAAAGCAACGGAGAGATTACCATTCTCAAAGGACAAAGTTCGCTCAATATAATATATATATATATATATATATATATATATATATCATTTAAAGTGTGATAAATTAATTATCTGCATTATATATGCATGTAGGGCAGCGCTTTGATTTTACATAATGTACCTCTTAAAGATGGAGTTCTTTTAGTGGATTATTTATTAGAAATATTACGAACCGCTACGGATGCAGATTTGCGATCAATATCCAAGCATTTCGAATTTTGTCGTGCATGCGGATGTTCTCAGGTCGGTCGTGACGAGTCCAGCGCATGGCTGTACTCAAGCGACAGGTGCAGTCAGCTGACGATGCATCAGAAAAAGCTCGAAACCGAGCTTGAGCAAATTGAAGAGAAGTTTGCCGTGAAAAAACTCAAATTCATGGAGACGAATGAGGCATTCAACGGCGAACTAACCAAGGTATGTTGCCAAGCTGCTGCTAGAGTAATTTATTCGGTATTTCTGCTCTACAGGCAGTGAAAAGAGCGTTGCTCATAACGTTTTTGTTAAAGGAAAGGAAGAGTATTTCTGGTTACGCAGACATGCTTCCGTTAGGAGGACGTATTTAATTGGACCGAGTGTGCTAGTCGAGCATTGATTGAAATGATTATTGCCCACTACTCCGTCCCTCAAGCTCTTTCAAAGATATGTCTAGTCTGACGAGGACTGCATACTGTGCACAACATAACTACAAGACGAGCTTGCAAACGATGTTCCAATTAGCGAAATGACTGATCGTTTGACTGCTGAGAAGCAAGGTGGCACGCTGCGCGAATTCGACTGACCGTTGAATATCTTTGTTTACAAAATTAGCAACTTCAAGGGTCAATCGTTTTAGCCTCATGCGCATGACTGCGTAATCTAATATCCTGTATCCATGTGACGAGACTGCCTGTTAGCTGTGGCACCTGAAAGCAAAGAAAATCTACTCGACTTCCAGCAGCCTGGCGGGAAATAACGAATACAAGCTGCATCAAAATATACTGTCGAAGCCGGTATGCTTGACGGTATGACGACTGACGTCGTATCTAACACATAAAACAACAACCTAAGAGGAAGAACAGCATACATTTTGTGCCCAAAGGACTACTTTAGCATCGTGCGGGTGTCTTCTTAGTGACTGTCGTGTTCGACATGAACGTGGAGGATTCGAGAATACACGCGAATCGTCTACTTTCGTGTTTAACAACACCGTCGATGATTCGTTAGTAATGGTCCAGACGGAGGACGCTAGAGGACATCCGCGTCGTAATGCCGCAGTACCGGCCGTCTCAGTAAACGAAGGAAAAAATATGGCAACAGGTTTGCCGGAATAAATGGAAGTACGATAACTTAGGTTGGTGCCTCTTGAAAGGAAGGTTAGTAGTCCTAGGTGCACGTTACAGTGGCCAGGCTAGACATAAGTCGTGTGTCCTTATAAACGCAACTATGACATTGAGGACATGCTGGCGCAACAGGGACGACCCGTTCTCGTGGACTTTAAGGTCTCATCCAACTCAAGAACGTTAGCGCGGGAACTGTCCTTCTGGGAGTGCACAGGAAGACCCTCGGGCTATGATGAATATATTGCAGACATGTAGCTAACTAGGTATGACGGCATAGCCAAACATCTGGAACTTTCGCCTACAGGGACAAATCTAAGCCGCTTTCTATGCTATATCCTGATTGGCGATCTATTTACTTGGGTCAAGAGTTATTACCTAACTGTTTGGGTCTCAGGATAGCTCCAGCTGGCTCCTCTTCAGCCGATGCTGGGCTTCAGGTGGCTTCAGATTTAAATCTTACCTCGGACTAAGTATCTCTTCGGTCATACACTCTGCGCCGGTGTTGAGCTCCACACTGACCACTATTAATACCAGCGGGCATGTGTAAAAGCATTTTCCGTTCTTTAAAAAATGTCGCCTCTACAAGCAAGCCGTGGGGAAGGCGCGTCCTTGAACGCACTAGGAAGGCCCTTATTGCTACCACATCGATCAGTCAGCTGCAGTTTATGACAGTCGGCGTCGGACTAGCTTGACCTGAAAGACCGCACCCATTGCATCATTTGATCTTTAGGTCATCGGGCGTAAGTTTACGATGCCCATCTTTGGTGAATTGAAGACTACTATTCACTAAACGAGTTCTGGGAGTAAAAAGTATACTCGAAACAAACTGGTATACCCACTGGCATTCCCCGAATGCAGAGAACTTGAAAGTGCTAAAAAGGTTTCATCTTCCGTCGACGCGGGAATATAGGTGACTACGAAACGAATATGGTGGAAATCGATCCAGTGTTCCACACGGCAGGATCGTGGCCTCAGGCGCGTGGAGAGAAGTAGACTGATCGGAATGGCATGTTGTCGCCCGATATACATGTGTACACGGCTTTTACCACACAGTTGGTAAGCCTAGCGAATGGGAATCAAACTCGTGAGCCTAGCGAATTGTGTACTTACAAATAATTTGATAACCCATGCTCACAATATTATGGTGTATGTCTATACACGTATGCTAGATAGATTACTCATGAATATGCTGTGTATATTTCTAGGTTAGTGCTTATAGCTTAGTTGTATTCCCTTCAAGTTGGAAATAAATAAACAAAACGACATTTCCCTTCGTCTTTCCAGCTATTCGCATTCCTTTTTATTTTAGGGTTATGCGTTTTCTGTAGGCAGAACGTTAAGCGTTTACTTCTGATGGATATTAATGTTTATTGCAATGGTTGTGCACGGGTGTGCAACGGACGCGTGCTGCGTGTCGTACAGCGTACAGTGAAAGCCGTGGGCGCGGAAGCATACGAAAGGATGGTGCAAAGGGCGCTTGCGATGCTTAAAGAAAAGCAAAAGGAAGAGGACAAACGTGCCGAGGACGCGGCACGTCAGGCAGATCGCAAGAAAGAAAAGGAGCGTGAAGCTCGGACTGCCCGCGAAGCTGCCGAAAAAGAGCGCGCCAAAGGTGCGTCAAGGTTTATTGATCGATAAATGTGCTTATTTATTCATTCGATTGTTGGTAGATGTAGATCGCCAACCGGTATAGTCTGGCTGATTGCCAAACATCGAGAATAGACTTTCGTTATTCGAAGATCTTTATTACGACATATTATCCACTTGCTACTAACTCTGTCGCCACGAAGCGGTTGCTAGGTCTTGACTTGATGGCAATGGTCACGCAGGGAGTCGAAGAATCAGGGAATCTATTCGTCAGGATTGGACGTTTACTGCACATTGAGCAAACTGACTTAAATAAGTGCTTCGAGCTCTTGCCGCCGGTTTAGATAAGAATTGCATCTCCACAACAGATTGTGATTTTTAAATTTCTGTAGAGAAGATAAACGCTTCATGATCAAGGAGGACGAAGAGGGTTGCTTAGCCGCGATTGTTTAGATTTGAACATGTTTGCAGCTCAATTTCAATTTCAAATTGAGGTTTATTCACGGAACCGCATTTTCACTATGCTTAAGTTCTCGTATATAAAAATATTTAAAATGTGTATTAACATCAACATTATCTATGTCATACTTTAACATGTCTCACTCTATACGAAACTAGCAATTGAAATCGCTAAACACTTCTCCCGTTCACATACATGACAAGCTTTCTTCAACCTATTGACGGGAAACTAGTGAGCTAGCTCACTGTGAATCCTTCTAATATCGAGTCTCCTAACTGATTTAAGCTGGGCTGGCACAACTTATTCGTACTTTACTTCTGAAGCATTCATATTGAAGGTTCCGTGAGGTAAATATATACTTTTAAACAATCCGTGGTTTAGCGTGGTCCAAAGCGTTTACCGTGGTCCGAGGTGCGTTTACGTCATACATGCATCTGTTACTGTCAAAGTTAGATGCGTATAGCATAGTCTTGATATGACGAAATGCCGTTCTGGAAAGTATGTATTTGTAGGACAATTTTTTTTACAAGGATTTCTTTGTTTGTCCGCCTAACTGTCTACAGACACAGCGCGCTCTACAGCAGCAGCAGAATCGCCTACAGCGGGTAGTATTCCGAAAACGAGCGAGTCCAGTTCATCAAAACCAGCCGGTGAAAGCGAACCCGCCACATCGGGATCGGCGTCTACTTCTTCACCTGCCGCGTCCACTGCTACAGCTACCGCGGTTCCGCCGCCTCCGGATAGCCGTCAGCCCAGGTCGAACAACGAATCGAGCTCGTCGAAAGCCTCGCCAGGGGCCGCTGAGCTCGATGCAGGCGATCGGGCCGCAACTTCTGGGGCAGGAGATTCTGCAGGTTCTTCTGCCTCAACAGGTTCTGCCGCACATGAGGAAACACCTATGGAAGTGGACCAGTCTGACCAGGCACCAGCTCAGCCCCAGTCAGCGTGTGCGGCGCCTCCAATAGCTGCTGTCGGTGCGCCTGCGGCTATTGCTACGGTTGATGAACGAGAGCCACAAGAACAACAGCTGCAGCAGCAGCAACATCAACGCCAACAACAACATCAGCAGCAGCAACAACAACATCAGCAGCAGCAGCAACAGGAACAAGAGCAGGAACAGAAACAACAACAATCATCATCACCATTGGCAGTAGGTATCTCTGCTGCCCCCGCCTTTCCGTGTCAGGCCGGAAACAATGCGGCGATGTCGACTACAGCATCCTTGACAGCGGCTACTGAAGCTACCGCGTAACCACCTCTCGTGACCACCCATTCAGCCGTATCGACAGCAGAATATTTGTAGTCAGAAGAGGAGTAGAGAGGATCAGAGGGCCACTACCGGTGAACAATGGACGACCTATAAAACCCTAGGTGTTTTGCTGAACGAATGCATCGCCATAATAATAATAATGATAGTTAATGCATCGAAATAATAATAATGATAGTGGCCCTCCATGTTCCATGTAGAAGTCAGATAGGTCAGGCACAAACAAATAGGCTTACTCAATCAACATAATGCGTTGATAAATTTGCAATAACGTCACCAAACTGCGCTTTTGTGTTCATGTGGCCGTCCTTTCTCTAGTTACACTGAACCGTGCACAAACAAGACCTGTGTGTAGTCAGTTATTGATTCATTGAACGGGCACTCTTTCTACGACGATTGTCGACCCACTCAAACCAGTATTGACCTGATCGTGGATTGTAATCTATTTGTTTACGTGTACCAGAACAACAGCCGTATTGTATATAAAATCGCGGAGACCCGGCAAACCGGATAGGCCATTTGTCGTCTTATAATAATAATAATACAGATCATATTTATTTGGTTATCAAAGCCAGCCGGTAAATGTACAGATTGAACTCCTTATACATATATACATTAGTTCGCCCACGCCTCTCCCCTTTGGGAGCTTGCCAAGAATTATTCTCGCGTTGCTGCGCTGAATTTTTAAGGCGCAGCCTCAGGAATGCTGTTCGACTTCTCGATGATCTAGCTGATTGTCCGCCATGTATAATAATACTAATAATAATAATGGCGGTATTTAATCTAGATAGTAATAAACTTGTAGTTATAGGTAGGGCTAGTTGTAAGTCGTATCGACGACAGAACACATTAAGATCACACATGATCATTTCTGAAGACAGCAAAGAATGAAGGATGCCTTGAGAATGGCCGCTTGTGGCGGAGAATAAAAGGAGGTGATAGCCGTCCTGTTGGAAAAGGGCGACACGCTTCGACGCAATGTTGAAGCGCGGCCAGCAGAGCAGAAGAGGCTGGAACCCCTTCTGACAAACTACGTAGCCGACTATGCTACCGACGTAAGGGCGCCGTCGAACAGGCTGAGCGGCCGGCCCTTGAAGAGGAGGCCAGAGTCATACGCAGAGAGATATACTCAAGCTAGCCGAGAAACCTTGGCCATTTCGAAGGCACTTCGACTAGAAACAACTCCTCAGAGCCCAGAGAGGTTAAAGCTCTGCTGCGGAGCAAGTTATCCATCAAACATTATAAATAAAATAATATACATGAATTTTTAGTATAATGACAGAGACATCATCATGCCGTGGGCACTGCTTCCAGCCTCCAGTTTCCATTACTATCCTTAATCCTGAAAAGCTCGGCAGGAACGGGGGCTTACGCAACACGGTAGTCTGAGAGTCAATCGAGGAGCCCGAGGACCTCCTCCCTTAGTATGCACAGCAGTTGCGGTTGTGGACCCGAGAGCGAGTCAGATCTTGGGCGTTTTTAAGGAGTTGGTGGATAAGTCGCTGTAACTCAGACAAGACATGAAACCCTTTTCCATGTAACCCCTCTGCGCTGGAACAGGGATATGTACAGGATGCTCGCTAACCGAGTATTTGAGACGGAGGAGGGGGCAGGACGAGGAGGCGCTTTCGGGCCTCCGGATGCTACGCTTACGACCCGGACCACTATTCGGGTGCATGTCGCGGAGGGTAAATTCTTTGCAGACGCACTTAAGGATATCCGGTTGCAGATGACAGGCTTGGTCACTGCGGTCCGGCGAGATCCAAGAAGACCATATCATACGATTAGAAGAAAGCTATGCAGGCTCTAACAAGAATATGGAGAAGGCCATTAGGCGGACTGCCGATATGCGGGCGCTCATCACTACACGGCTTATTGGGGTATCGGCCCCTTAACAAGCGACGCCGTAATAGCGAGCGCCGTGACGATGCTCCTCATCTCTGAGCTCCGGCCAAAACAAACATCGAGGTGGTACGTGCGTGCCAGCAGGTCCGGGAAACCTAAGGGAAACTCCCGGGAAACCTTAACTTCCCACATAGACTTCACTCTCGCCGGTGATCGAGGACTCCCTTTTATTTGAGACCAGACAGTACTATATGCTAAGGGATCGTTAAGTGACCGCTGTTTTATTTATTTTACCTTCGCGTCCCCTGAAAGCGCTAGGCTGGTTTCAAGACCGGCGCCCGAATGTGGCAAGCGCGCCGCTTAGACAAGAAGGTGCTGCTTCCCACAATAAATTGTCATGTTTCTTAAAATGGGAGCTGACGGCCCCGATGCGGCTCCAATCACAGAGACTCTCACGTCGGCCTGTGAGTCGGCATTACCTTCTTCCCGCGGGGCGGATCACCGACCCTCCAAGACTTGGTGAGCCTAGGAGATATGGGACGCCAGACAAAAGTGCACAATAACGAACAGAATCCTCACTCGTGGCTAGGAATTGCATGGTTTGGTATGCCGGATCAACGTACAGTCTCTGCAAGGCCTCTCATGGTAATTAAATTAAATGGAATATATTTTAAGGCATGTTTTAAATAATTACCTGGTTGCTCTCATCGTGCAATAAAACTGGCATTTTTAAAATCATGTTGGTATGTACGTAGCACTAGACTGCCAATTATACTCTTAATAGTAGTAGCTATTGCACGGCTTAGATTAGCATGTCACTGACCATCTTCACCTTTTTCAGATCTACTCACACGACACAGTTGTTCGTAAGTCCTATCCATTTGTAATTACTCGATCGCGTCTATTATATGCGCGGATATCTATTATATTCCTACGTAGCGCTGGCGACTTGAACTGCTTGAGATAACTGGCTTTGCCATTGACTTTCTATGACATCTTCTACAATGCCATCCGCTTCCTTCATAAGTCCTGCTCTGCTTTTCACAGCCGAACCTCGGTCTCTACTTATAGATTATTTGCTCCTCTTTTCCTGGCCTTGCACACTTTGTCACCCGCTGTATTGTTGCCGAGCCAAAAACTGCTATAACATATCGCAAAACTACCGTACATAAAACCGCAGTGTTTCATGTCAGAGTTTCCTGCCAACGCCATTAAGTCGCTCTTGTCACTCGCGATTCCAAGTATCCTGGGCTCTAATGTGGGCGTCGTTTCACTCCTGCCGTGAAGAAGGCCTTCTTTTAACGATGTTTAAAACTAGGATATTCTGTTCTTGTGCTTGATTTTAAGAAGTGTAGCTCAAGAGCTATAACAAGCATTGAGTATAGCAACGTAAGAAAAAGCGTTGGATAGCTCGAATAGCTCGGGAATCAATAAGGGAGATGCGTGAGTTGGTCATTGCCGTTAAAACTGTGCGGTCGAGGGAGGTGCCAACGTCAGGATGAGCCCCGCAAATGTTTTAGGTGAGAGTGACGGTAGATTTTCGGGTCGCTTGCTCCTACGTAATAAGACTTTTATACGCAGGACGAGGTTGGCTTCTTTCTGAAACCTGCCGTGTTACATTAGCAAGCGCCCTGTCTACGCTAAAATGAGCCGGATTTTGTTTCTGATTGGGGTGCCTTGCAATTGTGTACACTAGCAATATTGCCTGTTGTTAAATGATATCGGCTCTGCTGAGTTTATAGTCATATCGGCTACAATAGGTAGATCATAATCGATAATATCCAGCCGCAGAGACAAAGCGCTAGTGCTTAATGCAACGCCTTCAATATGGGTCTTGTGATGAAAGCTTACAAAAGCCTCGAATTTATTTTGACGGAGTGTGTCGTGCTCTACCGTCGTTTGTAGCTTACACTCTTCGAAGTTCCACCTTTTAGAAGATCGTCTAATGCTCGAGGATGGCTAAAAGAGGAACATCATTACAGGCGCCACTATTTGCAATTTATATGGCCTGCAACGAGTTGCCAATTAATTATCAATGAATTCGAAAAAATAGCCAAACACTTTGCGGCCAGAAAACAGTCTAGCACTCAAAATATTTAAGGCATCGATATGCAAAGAAAACCTTATTTATTTATTTTTTAAAAAAACGTGTAAATAATTCGCTGTCTTTTGCGTATGAAAAGAACATTTCCATCTATAATATAGAACGGCACATATTCCAAAAACATCAACAGAAATAAGTGCTTATTCAAAGTACTCAAAATAGGAAAATGATGCATTCGTAACAGCAAGAAATCTTCCTTCCGGCTGCTCCGCCCTCTAGCAGCTCTTTTTTAAAAGTTGTTTTCTTTAATTCTCGACTCTCTCTCCTCTGCCGTCGAGCCACACGGGTTTAGAAACGCCGTGAGTTTTTAAGCCCGTGGAGCTTCAATGCACCGAGCGCCGGATATGTTAAGACGGCCAACTAGGGTTTCCCCAACAGTTCTTATGTCAGCAGCATCGCCGTTGACTCTCAGCGGTATGTATGGCTTATCATCTATGTTCTCAATGAGCATCGCTCAACGAAGCTTCTATCCCATCTCATGTGTTCTGAGAGTGGCTGCGTGTGTGTGTGTATGATGATACTCCGCCTCCGCGGTGGCATCAGAACGCGGCCTGTTTTCCTAACTTAGCGGCAGCGGCGGTTGGCGCTGCAATCGCTTCGCGTTCGCTGTTCAGCCGCCTTGTTACGCTTGGTTGTTGATGTTTGTTGTCTGCGTGTTCTAGTGTCGTCTGCGGCAAGCCGGTACAGAGACGAACAGACAGACCGACGCATTGACGTTTAATGCTCCGGATACGCCTAACACAACTACAACGGCATCAACATCAACAACAACAACAACAACAGCAGCTTTAGTACTGAGTACATTTGCTACAGCGCTCACTTTGAGGTGGCTAAAGTGGAAAAAAGCCAAGCAAGCATCTTGTGTCGTTGTGTCGTCGTGAAGCTTCGTCTCTCGATGAGACGACCTCGAGTGTTCGAGAGCCGATTCGAGTAGCTACTACAGCGAAACTTCTGTGCGAAACTCCGGTGCGAAAATGGCTCTGCCGCCATTTCGCCAGCAGCAGTACTTACTGACGCCAAATGTGCCCATACAACGTAAGGATATTCCGACTGATATTTTCATCGAATATCTCGGTGTTCGGTTGTTCTATGCTTTTGCTTGCTTGCCTGCCTGTTTGCTTTCAGGCTGACGAATCTCAGACTCGAATAGACAGAACTATTTGTTGTCGTCATAGTTGCATAAGGCTCGCCGGTCTCATTCATTAATCGCCGAACACGACATTGACATCATAATGTCGGTTGGGCGGATACGCTCTACGAACAGTGATGACTGCAGTCAAGATCGTTTGTTGGGGTTGTCATCATCACGCACGTACCTCACAAATAGGACAGCAACGCTAGAAATAACATTTATGTAACGTTGCCTTCCCTCACATTAAACATTTTTTTTTAAGGAAGTTGTTTTTTTAATTGACTATCCTCCGTCCGCTACAGGCTTGGAACTCACCGTGAGGCTATCTAGAGGGTTTCCCCAACAGTCCTAGTGGCAACACGGCCACTGACTCTCAGCTGTATATGGTTTATCATCTATTCTCAATAAGCATCGCTCAAAGAAAATTCTACCAACAGCAGGGATCGAACCTGCCACACTCCTGTAGATAACAACCATGACTAGAGTACAGAGAAAATGTGTATATATATATATATATGACCCCAAGCTCGCGCTAGAATTGGTCAGCCACGTCAAACGCCTGAGAGTAACACTGGGAGCCCAAGCTGCCATTTACCAGGCATATTGAAGAAAGTAAAGTGAAGGCGTTTTCGTAGCCATGGTGGAACCATGGAATCTCCGACAAGTTGACTATAGACTGTAATTCGTATAATTAAGCTCAACACCAATTCAGGATTACCGTATTTCCTTACGTAACGATAGACTATCTAGTAGAAAGATAAAACACCGCTATTAACAGTTCGTAATGTGTACGCCTAGCTCAAATGCATAAGAAAGAGTCGGTTAAATGCAGTCGTTAATTTTAATGTCGAAGTCAAGTACTCCATGTTTCGGCACTACGCATTTAAAGGGTGAGAGAATCATGTCATTTTCAGAACACCATCGAGTAATGCCGTCAATAGCCGACTACAAAACAGCATGGGAGCCACTCGAGCTAACAGGATAATAAAGTTTTAAGTTATCTGCTTGTTAAAGATATTTGACGTTAGGTGGCAGGTACTTCTTTATGTCCAAAACAGAAACTGAGTTCAGATCTGTGTGTATATATATATATTTATACATATAATCTTTGAGGGGGATGTCCATTTGATAGGTAAAACATGCTTATTGTCTAGTTGTACATACAGATATAAATATAGACAATTGCGGCGCACACAAGAGGCTGTTATTCGTACATTGCGGGGCGAAAAACAGATTTTACAAACATCGAACAGTATCGTCATTACCTTGATTACGGAGTTGAATTCTAATCAAGCCTACGTGCTAATTACTAATTCATTGTATGTATAAATACTACTATTGATCGGTGGTAATTTTATTGTTGTCGTTATTTTTTGTTGTTGTTGCCACTATAGAACGTCCAAATCCACGTCCATCAGGAGGATCGAATCCGTTCGTCAACACGGGACATGGCCATTCGCAATTCGTGCCGCTCAAGGCTGGCTCTCGTGCGGCTACTCAGGTTAGAGCTTTATTAACCCCATATATATATATATATATATATATATTCGCAGAAATATGCCTGCTTATGCCTCGATATTTCACCGCTACGATATTCGACAACGGGATGGTTTGAAGATTGTCTTTGCTTTTGTAGTGTTGTTACACTACAAAGTGTAACAATTAGTCATGAGCCATGAGTGTTAACTCATCCTGCTTCTCTTCATTTTGCTTAGATATCTCTTCAAGATCATTGTTGGACACTTTCTTCGTGCGAATGGTTGGATAATATATGCTTTTTCTGTTCTGGATAATGTCTGTTTTGTTAGGTGGAGTCACGGGTACCAAAGCCCCCGAGGCCGCCGGAAAAGCCCTTGATGCCCTATATGCGGTTTTCGCGGCGCGTTTGGGACCACGTCAAGGCCCAGAATCCTGAGCTGAAGCTCTGGGAGCTTGGCAAGCTGATCGGGCAGATGTGGCGTGACCTGCCCGATGAGAACAAGCAGGTCTATATTGACGACTACGAGGCTGAACGAGTCGAGTACAGTGAGCTGTTAAAAACGTACCACAGTTCTCCGGCATATCAAAGCTACGTGGCGGCGAAGGTTCGCGCCCAGCAGGCCGCTGATGAGCGCGAACAGAATGAGAAAATGGGAGGACGCGGCGGCGTACGTATTCCGCGCCTAAACAGCTTGACAACTCGAGTTCTATCATAAACTGTTGCTTATTTGTCCATATATATATATATATATATATATATATATATATATCCAATACTATTATAGTGTGCTTCAATGCATGGATACATCAACTCAAAATAGAAATGCATACGTCGAAATCTAAATAGTTATTCTACGCAGGCAAGCGATAAGACGATAGGTTATTATATGGTGGTGTTGGGATGTGTAGAAAAAGTCGTTATCTTACGGGTGGAAGTGACGCACACATACTAAGTAGAGGTCCAACGGAGCATTTTTGTATTCGTTTGTTGTTTACACGACGGGCCGGTTGCCGTTAAATTTGCGTGTTTGTCGCAACAGTACTCGTCGAAGGAAGCCAACAAGGTGTCGATTCAGCCCGCTGAAGACGACAACGACGACGCTGCAGCTGAAGAGCTGTCGGTGAAGCATCTGGCAGCTTCCCGCTACATGCGCAATCATCGCCTTATTCACGAGATCTTCTCCGACGCCGTCGTTCCCGACGTCAGGTGTGCATAATTCAATTAATGAATTGCCTTTCAGTTGAATTTAATTGCATTGCGCCCATTATATTCTTAACAGATTTACTTACCGTTACTTTGCCGCTTTTTGTTATTTGCTTACAAAAGTATATATGAACGATTGTACTGTACTACCAATATATGGTGAATGAACTTCTTAACACACAGTCGTTAACACACGTCAAGCTAGTCGTTGCAGATGCCTACATTGTGGCTTGGGTGAGCGGTTGATCTGAGCACCTGTTGATGTTGTTGTTGCTTATTAATCTTACTTATTAGCAGTCGTATTCCACATCTAGGCATGGCAAGTCAATTACTTCAATTACTCACGACAAAGTAACGGATAGCTTACCATTCTCAAATGACTAAAGTTTGTTCGATATATATATATATATATACACAAATTGTATATATTTGTTAATTAAATTATATTTTTATTTATACATTTTTAATATTATTATTAAATAGTAAAATACATTGTATATAGTTGTTAAATTAATTATCTGCATTATATATATGCATATAAGATACAGCTTTGATCCTACATAATGTACTTCTTAAAGATAGAGTGAATTAAGTGGATTACTTATTGCAAATATACGCACGGATGGAGAAGTGCGAGCAATATTCAAGCATTTCGAATGTTTTGTCTTGCGTGCGGGTATTATTAGGTCGGTCGTGACGAGTCAGCGCATGGCTGTACTCAAGCGACAGGTGCAGTCGCTGACGATGCATCAGAAAAAGCTCGAAACCGAGCTTGAGCAAATTGAAGAGAAGTTTGCCGTGAAAAAACTCAAATTCATGGAGGCGAGTGATGCATTCAACGGCGAGCTAACCAAGGTATGTTGCCGAGCTGCTGTTTTTTATTTGGTGTTTCCGCTGTTTTGGCAGTGAAAGGAGCAATGCCCAAGACAGAAGACGCTTTTGATAACAGAAAGGAGGAGCAGTTTTTGGTTGCGTGGGCATTCTTCCGTTCTGATGACGTGTTTAATTGAATCGAGTGCGCATTATTTATTGAAATTCTTAATACCCACTATTTCGTCCCTCGAGCTCTTTCATGTATAATAAGACTATATATATATATATATATATATATATATATATATATATATATATATATATATATATATATATATATATAGTCTTATGAGTATGCAGATTACAAGACGAGCTTGCAAACGATATTTCAGTCAGCTAAATTACTGATCGTTTAAGTGCCGAGAAACAGGGTGGCAGGCTGCGCAAATTCGACTGATCGTTGAAGATCAGCATGTTCGAGGGTTAATCGTTTTAGCGCCATGTGCAGGACTGCGCAGTCTAATAACTATCAGGTGACGGGAGTGCTGCTGTATAAGCTAAAAGCAAAGGAAATTTTCTCGACCCAGCGGCCTGGCGGGGAATGACGAGTAAAAGCTGCATCTAAGGTTACTGTCGAAGCCGGTGATGTGAAATATAAAACAACAATTTAGAGGGAGAACATACATTTTCATCATGCGACAATCCGGCTGTCGTGTTCGACAACACTGTAGATGACTCGAGAGTAATAGTACAAATGGAACCTTAGGGGACATCCGCGTCGTACAGGCCGTCTCAGTGGCCGGGGAGAACGTTCAACAAGGTTGGGATATACGGCAGCACGATGACTTAGGTAATTGCCTTTTGGAAGAAAGGTTAGCAGTCCTAGGCGCACGTTACAGTGGCCAGGGAAGAGGTCGTTCGTCCCAATGAACACAACTCTGACATTGAGGGCACAGTAGCTCAACAGGGGCGACCCTAATGTGCCAATGTCGTAATCTACAAAGTCTCATTCAACTGAAGAACGTGCATATTTGCAGTCATTTTTATTTTAGGTTTATGCGTTTTCTGTAGGCAGAAAAGATGTAGAATAAGCTTTTGTCCATGATGCATATATATATATATATATATAATCATGTTTGTTACAATGGTTGTTTGCGATGTGTGTTACGGGTGTGCAACGGACGCTTGTTGGGCTCGCACAGCGGACAGTGAAAGCCGTAGACGCGGAAGCATACGAAAAGATGGTGGAAAGGGCGGTTGAGACACTTAAAGAAAAACAAAAGGAAGAGGACAGGCGTGAGGAGGCGGCACGTCAGGCCGAACTCGAAAAAGAGAAAGAGCGTGAAGCTCGGGCTGCCCGCGAAGCTGCTGAAAAAGAGCGCGCCAAAGGTACGTAGAGTAGGAAATGTTTGATTAACAAACCCCGACAAAGTTTGCTAATCGATAAACGTGTTTATTAATCTGCAGATAGGCGATCACCATTCGGCGTAGCCTGACTGATTGCCAAACAAGGATAATAGTCTCTAAATTTTTGAATACGGATTTTTACCTTTATTGAATAAGGATTTTTTGTTCAATTGCTACAACTTCTGTCGCCGCGTAAACCTTCTTTGCCAGTAGACGGAGCGGATGCTAGATCTTGATATGAAATGGCCATGTAGGGAATCGAAGAATCAGGAACTCTGTTTGTTAGGATTGGACCTTTACTGCACGTTGAGTAAATCGACTTAAGACTGAACCACTTTGAACTCTTGCCACTGTTTTGAAAAAAAAATGCATCTCTAAATCAGGCCGTGATTTCCGAATTTCTATACGAAAGGTGAATGCTACATGAACAAGCAGAAATAAGAGGGTGGCTTAGCCGCGACTGTTTGGATCTGAGCAAATTTGTAGCTCACTCTGAATCCTGATGATATCGAGTCTCCTAACTTATTTAAGCTAGAGTGGCAAAACTCATTCCTACCTTTGTTCTGAAACATTCATATTGAAAGTTCGGTGAGGTAAGTAAAAAGACTATGAAACATTTCGTAGGAAGAGCGTTTACGCCATACACGCATCTTCTGTTTCCCTTGGAAAACAGATGTGTACGGCATGTGTTTCAGAAAAACATAGTCTTGACAAGATGGAATGTCGTTTTGTAAAGCTTGTACTTGTAGCACACATCTTTTAACAAGCATTTGTCCGTTTATCTGTCCGCATATCTCTCTGTCTCTCACAGAGAAAGCGCGCTCTACAGCAGCAGCAGATTCACCTGCAGCAATTAGCATTCCGAAAACGAACGAGGCCAGTTCAGCAGAACCAGCCCGTGAAAATGAACCCGCTGCATCGGAATCGGCCTCTACTTCTTCACCTGCCGCGTCCACTGCTGCAGCAGCTACCGCGGCTCCGTCGTCGGCGGCGGGCAGCGATCAGCCGAAGCCGACCGACGAATCTACCTCGTCGAAAGCCTCGCCAGGGGCGGCGGCCGCTGAGGCCGGTGCAGGCGATCGAGCCGCAACTTCTGCGGGAGGAGATTCTGCAGGTTCGTCTGCCTCAACAGGTTCTGCCGCACACGAGGAGACACCTATGGAAGTGGACCAGTCTGAGCAGGGACCAGCTCAGGAGCCAGCCTGTGTGGCTGGACGACCTGAGCGCCCTGACCAGACTGGTCCAACTGCTGCTACCGCTGCTCCTGCTGCAGCTGCTATCGCTACGGGTGATGAACGAGAGCCACAGGAACAACATCAGCAGCAGCAGCAGCAACAACAACAAGAACAGCAGCAACAGAAACAACAACAAGAACAGCAGCAACAGAAACAACAACAAGAACAGCAGCAGCAACAGCAACAACAACAACAACAACAACAAGAACAGCAGCAGCAACAACAACAACAACAACAAGAACAGCAGCAACAAAACGAGCAGCAACAACAAAACAAGAACAGCAGCAACAGCAACAAGAACAGCAGCAACAACAACAACAGCAGCAGCAACAACAAGAAAAGCAGCAGCAGCAAAAAGAGCAGCAACAAGAACAGCAGCAGCAGCAACAACAACAACAACAACAACAACAACAAGAACAGCAGCAAAAGGAGCAGCAGCAACAACAACAACAACAACAAGAACAGCAGCAACAGGAGCAGCAAACACACCAACAACAAGAACAGCAGCAAAAGGAGCAGCAACAGCAACAACAGCAGCAGCAACAGCAACAACAGCAGCAGCAGGAACAACAACAACAACAACAGCAGGAGCACCATCAACAACAACAACCATCAGCATTGCCAGCAGGGGTCGATGCTGGCCCCGCCACTCCGCCTCAGGCCGGAGACAATCTGGCGATGTCGACCGCAGCGTCGGCATCCTTGACAGCGGCTACTGAAGCTAGCGCGCAACCTCTCGTGACCTCTCCTCAATCAGCCGTGTCGACAGCAGAATCGTCGATGGCTTCTCGAGATGTCCCGTCACCCGCCCCGTCTGGTCAACAGGAACTGTCAGCGCAAACCGCACCACAGACTACGGTAGGCTTTACTTTAAATAGGCAATAGTGATTACGTTATATGCGCTGTGCACGATTGCATTGCGGTAATATGGTCTACATGAAATGAAATTGCCTTCGTCACTGAGTGCGGTAGAAGGTAGAAAGAAAGGCGGGCGTGGCTGTCCCTAACCATTGAGGTGTGTCAATATTCTGTACCTTCACGGCTGTGTTATATGGATTTCATACGTTAGTCCGTTTGCTAGCTAATATATAAGCAATTTTGGTAGCGTAATGTTGATGTCTGTCATTGATTAATAAGCCAATCTGCCATTGATGGAAACTGCATTTCGGGTGCGGAGAAACACCAAGGCGATATTTTTTTCTTCTGACGGTCTACAACAATTACTGCTTGGTCTTACAGCAATGCCGTTTAGGCAGCCTAGTTTTACTATTTTTATTTAAATTGTTTTTTTTCTACTTACTCCAGCCGGGCAGTCTCAGTAGGCATTTAATCGCTTTTTTTTCGCCATTTGGATGTCCGCCTAGGTGGACATCCGGGTTGAATGCTACCATGTACTTCAAAACTAGGTTTAATCAATTGGAAACTAACGTCGGTTGTTTTACTTTGTATAGCCATTGTCTCATTAGCTGTTGTACCCAAAACGGATTATTTCAGGAGGCGCAGATTGGTCCTCCTTTATCCAGCAGCTCATCTTCTGTTGCCCAGATGCTCCCCACATCATCCGCATATACGTCAGCGGCTTCGGCACCCACTAGTACAACTTCCACCCTTCCACCCTCAATTCCTATGTCCACCATTTCTCCCGTGCAGGAGCAGCGGCACCTGCAACAACAACAGCAACAACAACCATCCCAGACTGCCACTCGGCACCTCCTTCCACCGTGTTCGCAAAGCCAAGTGGCAACGGATGCATCAGATCAGTCATACTCTGGTCGCACACTGATGCCGTATGGACAGCCTGCCACTAGTCAGGCTTTACCATCAGGATCTATTCCCTATCCGCCGCCTCATTCGCAGTACCCTGGACATGCGCAGGCTGTACCTCACGGCGTGCCACAAGTTCAGCAAGGGACTGCGCAGATGCAACAAGCACCACCGCAGGCACAGCAGTCTCAATCGCAGATACAGCAGGGTCCTCCGCAGATGCAGCAAGGCCCCCCGCAAATGCAGCAAGGCCCCCCGCAAATGCAACAATCTCCGCCGCAGGCGCAGCAAGGTCCCCCGCAGATGCAACAAGGACAAACACAGCACCAGCATGATCTGTCGCAGATGCAACAAGGATCACAGCAGCAGCAGGGTCTCCCGCAAATGGAGCAGGGGGCATCACAAACTTCTTCGCCGATTCAAGAGGCAACTCCCCAAACACAGCAAGGACAACCACAGATACAGCAAGATCAGCAACAAGTGCAGCAAGGTCCACCTCAAGGACAGCAGCAAGGTCCACTTCAAGGACAGCAGCAAGGCCCACCTCAAGGACAGCAGCAAGGTACACCACAAGGACAGCAGCAAGGTCCACCACAAGGACAGCAGCAAGGTCCACCACAAGGACAGCAACAAGGTCCATCACAAGGACAGCAGGGTCCACCACAAGGACAGCAAGGTCCACCACAAGGTCAGCAGGGTCCACCACAAGGACATCAAGGTCCACCACAAGGACTGCAATATCCTCCTGAAATACAGCAAGGTCAGCCTCAAGTACAGCAGAGTCAACCTCAGGTGCAGCAGGGTCAACCTCAGGTGCATCAAGGTCAATCTCAGGTGCCGTATGGTCAGCCTCAAGCACAACAGGAGGCTCCGCAAGTGCAGCAGCAAATACAGCAAGGATCCCCACAACAACCTTCGGGCCCTTCCCAACAACAGATACCTCCACAAGTTCAGCAAAGTCAACCAGGGATTCCCCAGGTACAGCAGGGGCCTTTGCAGACACAACATGGACCTGCACAAATGCACCAGGGTCCACCGCAGATGCAACCAGGGCTCTCTCAAATGCAGCAGAATTCTTCTCAGATGCAGCAACTCCCCGCCCAGCATCAGGGTGGTCAGCAGTGCGCCCCACAGGTGTCTCAAGCTCTACAGCTCATGCAACAGAGCTCGCAGCAGGCCCCTCCAACAATGAGCATGGTGGCTCATCCAGGACAGCCACCCCACCCGGGTCAATACACGTCAACTCACGTGATGACTCCTGGTCAGGCCCCGCCAGTGTCTGCCAATCACGCTGGACCCCCAGTGAGCCACGCTTCTAGCCACCCCGGCATACCGACGTCCGTTGCGGTTCAGTCCCATGTCCCTCTTCATTCAGGTTTACCCCACCAAGGACCCCCAGGCATGCCACACATGCAGGGGCATCCAGGAATGCCACCGGCGCCACACCCTGGCATGGCTTACCATCAGGTCCCCCCAGGTCATCCTGGCATGCAAGTTGGCTACGCGCCCCATCCAGGTATGGCTCCTCACCCGGCTCAGTACGGGCATCATCCAGGCGGACCACCGATGATGCATCAACCTCACCCCGGTGCGTACCCGATGCCTGGTTCCCACCCCGGCATGAGCGCCCATCCTGGTCTATTGCATGCCCACCCCGGTATTCCTGTCCAGCAGCATCCTGGAATGCTTCCCCATCCGAGCCAACAGCAAGGGCCGCCGCCGCAGCAGCAACAACAACAACAACAGCAGCAGCAAGGGGGCTCTCAGGGCCCACCTACATCCCAAGCGTCTGCCTCTCCTCAAGGAGACACAGGGTCATCACAGTCTGGCCCCAGGCAGACGGAACGAGCTCCGGAGAAGATGGACTCCTAGGTCGCGGAAAATGTATTTCAACGCGCTGTTCGAGGAGCAAGCGCATCCTTAGCATTGCACTATAACGAATGTATCCAAGCAGAGGCCAGCGGACGTCGCTCTTAGGTCTTAGTTGCATGAGATACTCTACATACGGTACTATAGTAATCGAAAGCAGAAAAAAGTACATTAATCAGATGACGAATTACAACAAAAGACGAAATGACAAAGTAGGAAGGTGACTAGGTAATTAAATGCCTGCAAATAGCAAACATTTTGTAATTGAGGTACCGTAGTTTAGTAGTTTATACAGGCGAGGTTCAAAATTTTCGAAGGACGAGGCAAAGGTGCGCCGACAGATTATGCGACATATATGCAGCATATAAGTTTATTCTCATATGCCTTCTCGCGGACACGCTTACGTTGTTCGTATTTACGTACTGATGATTGGTAAATTAATTTCTAAGCACTTTGTGTAGCAGCATTAGAGAATCGATGCAGCAGGAATCGAGTCTCTACAGCAAGAATCGATTTGACTCAGGGCACGCACTTCTTTGCTGAAACCTGTGTATTGTAACATATACCTAAATAAATATACATATATATGAAAGCACGAAAAAGCGGTTATTGCCATCATGACTACTAACAAATAACAATAACTGCTCATTTTATTATTTTTATTGTCACATGTGTTCATCTGTGTCGGTGTTTATGTACACGAACTGCACATCAAGGACAATTTGTTTTTAATTTCGCTTTTTTTCTGCATCGGACGCATATATATATATATATATATATATATATATATATATATATGTGTATACTTGAATTAGATCACATCTGCGTAATATTCTTAAATAGAATAACCTACTTAGCACTAAAATCGATTCTCGCCGTGTCCGGTCTGTGCAGCTATATTGCGATGAGCATACATTGCATCGAATTCACCACTCTTGCAATTCTTTCACGATTGCTGTTTGTCTCTATGCATCTCGTTCTTTTGCAATATATATATATATATATATATATATATATATACTCCGTTGCAGTACAAGGTCTTGTGTCAGAGACGTCGTTATTTTGTTGTTACTGATCTAGCTAGTTTTGCTGCGTGCTGTTGTTAACCGCTGTCATCATAGACATGACGGCACCGTTCTGTACACGCACGTGTATGCATTGGCATACAACTCATCATCATCATCGTCATCCTACGCATACAGAGTACTGACTCATCGGCAAATGCGTCTTGTTGGTTTAGTGCCAATATCAGCAGCTGTTTGTATTGTCCCCCCATTGCCATCAATTAAACTGCGCTCCAGTGCGCTAATAGACGTAGCAATAATTGTATTAATGGTCACTAGCATATTCATGATAACAGTGCGATTAATATTGACAATTGGCAATATTGTAATTAATTAGATAACAACTAGATCATCAACAATAAGCATTTTTTTCCATTATCAGCCTCGCCATGATCACACTATTCACGCACTGCCGTCAGTGCGATACACCAGTGCGGCTGTCGCATTTTGTTGAGTGAGTTCACGTCAGTAGTTTTTCCACTTTTTCTCTTTCTCTCATATATATATATATATATATGCGCATGCATACGCTAAGTTATAGGGCGGTCGCTTGTAGAGGCCTATTTATGCTATATCCAGATGAAGTATCCTATCACCTCTCAGATGGATAGCGGCCACTAGATACCAAAGACAAAATGTAGTTTTCAACGATACAGACACATGCCTTATTATGTCTTATCAGTTCCACCCAAAAATCGTCGCATCAATGGACCATAGATGCACCAATTATTGATTTTCCTGGGAACCTACCAGAGAGGAGGAGCAGAACGAAACGTAAGCAAATGGTGATTTTGGCTTGCAGTGTATTAAATAAAATATTTGTGTTGCCCCATTAAGTTACCCTAAATTCTCTTCTTCTCGAACTTGAGTTGACCGACTAGTAATTGGTTCTTGTAAACTGCATTTAGGTGTAATATGACATGCTAGTTGACAGCATACGTGATCCGTCGGTCTGCTCAATGTAAAAATGGCTTTAGTTGGGATATGTAAGGATACTGCATATATATTAAGAGATCGAAATAACTATAGACTATTACCCCGCCCGACACTCAGGGGTGTTTTGAATTACCATCTAAAATAGCGTTGGGCGCCTTCCACGTTCAGGATTGGAACAACACTACTACGCATGTAGACAAAAAGTGGCCGTAATTGAACTCAGCTAGTATCTGTATGCATATAACTTAGCCAGCTGAATTAATCTATCATACCATCTTTAACTATGTAATCCATCTGCGAGTAAGCCTCAAAATGCCAATCCGTTAGCCCACTTGGATATTAACGAGAATGCTGGTTATTCCTATAGCTCTTGTTTAAGTCCACCTATAGCCTTAAATCTGTCAACAAATTAACTGAAATGGCCAGTTTCCAAACGTCTAGGTCTAGTTAGTTGTCACTTAAGTATCTGAAAGACAGCGAAATCGTCCGCTATGCGCGCAGAGATCATCGTCAAAGAGAGCCTTCCAACTGGGGCCGACGGGGGAGAGGCAATCTCGCTTCGCTCTCAGAACGGATGGCCGTAATTTATCTTGCTTCTCTGGCTCGATCATGTCCAGTCCCGTTCTGGCTGCATTGTATATGCTCTTAATGCTAACAGTGATACGACAGCTCGCGCAGCTCTATAATGTAAATGACAATATGTGCATAGAAAGACCTCGCCAGGACACGTTATCACCCGACGAGGATACACCCAAGAGGCACCCTACCCTCTCTAGGCGATAGGTGTCGCTTTTGTCATGTTTGTATCCATCCATCTATCAATCCATTCATATCCTTCATATAAGACAAGCAAAAAAAAGCAACACAGACTTGGGCATCGTATGGTGAGTTTTCATCATGACTCAAGCACGACCACGAGGCGGCGGATCAAGGCCAACAACAAACACTTCACAGGTTACTGCGCTCTCTACCTCGTTAGTCATGTCTGACAAGCGACTCTTTTGTTGTAGCGGTTTCATAGGCCAATGACTGTGGAAGCCTTCTTGAAGTGCCGCACAGCGAGACAGACAGACAGACAGAGAGAAAGATAGATAGAGAGAGAGAGAGAGAGATAGATATACGTTCATATTTACATACATACATACGTACTTAAAGCGTACAAAAATCTACACAGCCACGCCACCGAAAAACGCGCATGCGTTCTTGCTCTAACGTTGGCGCCAATGATTGTTGTTGTTGTTGTTGCCTTCGATAGAGTGGCCAGCCTGATCGAAGAATTCCTCGCGGCGGTGCATAAGTGACGTCGCCACCGCCGGTGACGATGACGATGATGATGAGGAAAAAGAGGTCGACGATGATGCCGACGGCTCGGTGGTGACAAAGAAGCTTTCGATCATCATCCGACAGATGGGGCAGCGGTCCTCAACGTGCCCGAAGCATTCGTGACACACGCAGGCGTGCCGACACGGCAGCAACGTGTGCGTGGCCGGCTGGTCCATGCAGATGACGCAGCGCGGCTCGTCGAACAGCGTCCGCACGGCGAGCAGCGTGCCGTTGTCCTTCTTGAGGTACTGCTGGAGCACACTCGTCTTCAGGCTGCACCCGTACAGGTGGTAGATCGAGTAGAGCGAGGTGCCGGCGCCGGGCGCCGTCACCACGGTGACGAGGTGGTAGCGCGTGCGCGGCTGGTCGCCCAGCTCACAGTCCTTGACCTCCAGCCGCAGGCGACGCCGGACCCACCTCCGGTATGAGGTGCGACTCGTCGTACTCGTGTGGCAGCTGCTCGTTCCAGGGAAAGTCCTATCCGAGATCAGAGTCAGATCGAGATGCAAGACACACAGTGGTGCAGAGAAAGAGAGCAGCGGTCGTAGGTAAGACGAGCGAACCAAACATCAGTTCATTCATTCATACATCATTGTTCGTTAGCAGCAGACCATAAGGCCGCTCATGCAAAAACGCTCGGCGCTCGTCGTCACGCTAGCTCCACTCTTGTCCTAGACACCTACGTCGTCTACGTAATATAATGTGCGAGGTTTCCGTGTTCACTAGTTGCCGTGCTGCTAATACGTTGCTGCTGCTGCTGCAGCTGTCGCTCTTGTGAACGAAGCAATTTCTATCCTACTGCCACTTCCCCCTAAAGGAATCTTTGTTTGCTAATTAACACTTGTTTGCCCACAACGCGTACATATACGTATGGAATGAGTTCTCCAAATCCATTTGGGCATCCCATTTCTCCCAGCTTCTAGTTGTAAGTATAGCCCGACATCGGAACAGTGTGTGCGTGACACTGTTTTTGTCTCCCTCTTTGCAGCATGAGTCACAGTATATCACGTGAGCGTCTTTATCGGCAAACTGACGAGAAGACTGATGTTATGCAAAACCATTCGTATGTGAGATAGGCGATGACGACTAACGAACTGGCATATATAGGATATGTTCAAATTGTAGTATTTACCGCTGTCTGGGACAATAAGCGATCTTTATATAAAACAATTGTGCACAATTGACCAGCCAGAGGAAGTCCGATGCAATATCTCTTGTGATGTGTCGCATTCTAAAACGCTTTTGACATGCATGAATTCATGGAGCGCAACTGGTAGAAGCTAGTTGAATTGCTAGTGAATTGAGCCTATGCACTGTCCCAGCGCTGCGGAAACAAATGCGATCATGGGTCATCAATGGGTATGCAAACATGCATTCACTGTACCATTTCAACACGGCATTGGCTTTCTAATCTAGCCTAGCAAATGGGAGGCCATAGTGCACGCATCTTTAGCTTCATAATATCAGATTTCAATTTAGGCAGCTCATGACACAAAAACGACCCCACCCTGTCTGGCTCTCGGCCTTTGTCGTGTACCGAGTACATACAATAGTTCTATTCTTTGAAGTGAGAAAGATAGTCAGGCCCGAGCGGCACAAATTACTGAGCTAAGCATAGAGCTCTGCGAAGAAACTGCAGGCCCGAGGCCAATCAGTCGTAACAGATGCTTACCTTAATGCTTACGCCCCAGTAGGCTTTAAGTTCACAGTTGATGACGTGTGTGCGAATGTCGATATCGACGCAATGGCTGCCGAGGTCACGGATCTCATAGACTGTGGCCGGCGTGCGAATTCGCTGAACGGGTAGCTGCTGCGGGGGCCGCTTTACGTAGACGACCGACGTGCCCCGGTCGGGGCTTAGTAGGGCGCCAAACAGAACTCGGCCGAACAGAACGACCACGTTAATAGCCACGCATGCGCCCACAGCGTATAGGACCTCCGTCGGACCCCAGAATGACATCCTGCAACCGAGAAAATCATTGACAGCCATCGCAATTTTAGAGGGGCTTCCATCTATTTGGATTTAACGTGCAGGCGTTAGGCATGTGTGAGATGCACTGCGCCACAAATAAAAAAATATATATATCACATTACGAATCACCGCGTTCATTCTTGCTATTCGTCAGCAGCACAATCACAATTCATCACATTGAATATATATATATTTATATATATATATATATATATATATATTTGGGAGGCTAGTAACTAGACGCGAAATTAGATTCGACGTGCCCCTGGCAGATCTATTCTCTACCTAAACTTGACTATGTCTGGGGGTATACATTCCGTTGCTTCGCGGAATGGACACCTAAAGAAACATTATGGAAGAATGAATGCACATTGTATGTGTAGTATTTGACCCATTTTAGCGATTTGCACGATAAAAAATCCACTCCCTTAAAGTTCCACTCCGATATTTTTTAATCTCGTTTTCATTTGCAAAGGCTTCAAATGTCCGCATTACTTAATCAGAAAAACCTAATTGCGCTAACAACTAACAAAATTAACGCAAACCTATATGTATATATGGACTCATTCAAATAAAACTCACTGTTGAGTATTTAATGGCTGACATGGTGCCTAGTTATGGATTGGTACTGCCATGTACAATCTGAACAGCTTGTCTTGACTGTAGCCACACACTTCATACTATAGGTAAAAAAGTTTTTATTATACGTTGAAATCGTGCATGCAAACATCTACGTTAGGAGTTAGATATCCAGCCTATAGCAGGGCTAGCTGAAGTGCCCATATTCCCTAGACAGCAATTTCACAATACAAATCGGGAAGAGTCACATTTAACGCAATCAATCAACACCAGATTGATCAGCAAACGAAATCACGGCCGGTGTCTGGTGGGGGTCCATATTGGGGCTAAAACTGTGGAGCCTGGCTTACGACGGCGTGTTACGGGAACTAGCCCCTAGAAATAAAGGCTGTCTTGCCAGAAGAGGAACACATGCTTGGTACTACTTGCCGTTCTTCTATGCCGACACCCGGTCACGACCAGCAACGGTGTCCGGTACCTGGACGTCCAAATGAACCAGGGCCCGACTAGAAACTAGTATACAAGGCATACCATAAAAAAGCTGTGCTTGCTGTGGCGAAACTCAACGGACGGATACTGAGAATTAGATGGGGCTGGGAAGACACAAAGAAGGCTACTAGCCACAGCGGTACTTTCCATCGTATGATAGTCCCGATCTGGTCGAGAGGTCTAAAAGAGACATTGCATCCAGCTAGTACTCGGATTTGCAGAACACGTTAAACTGTACCAACCGCAGCCACGACATTTTAGTAGTGAAATAGTGCCACACATATATCTTAAGCTTTTTAAGCTTTACTCTCTTCATGGACTGAGAGGCAAAACGGCGCTGACAGGTAAGAGCGTCTGCCGTATCAATGCAAAGTCGTTCTGCTTTAAGAAACGCCCCTATGCTACGTGCAGTTGGGCCTAGTCGAACGCGTCTTCTCTCATTTCTAGTTCCTGTCGCTAGCATGCTTGCGTCCCGTGTGCGCTTTGTTCAAGGATCGTGTTGCGCTTGGGTGTCTTTCCATCTGCCCTCTGCTAACCAACGGGCTCATTGTTTGTGAGAAATTTACGCAGTTCTTCTCTTCTTAGCTATTTCTCATCGTTCTGCACGTGTATCACCTATGTGATCACATTTGCTATTAAACACTTGTGTTGCACATGCGTACATACACACGTATGGGATGAGTTCTCCAAATACACTTGGGCTTTTCATTTCTCCCAGCTTCTAGCTGTAACTATAGCCCGACATCGGAGCAGTGTGTGCGTGACACTGTTTTCTTTCCCTCTTCGCAGTATACGCAGTATATAATACGGCGCTGATTGCGCCTGTCCAATGCAATGGCGAAATTCTTAGGAGTCGGTATGCTTTACTATAGTCTGTGATAGGTAGTTCGTTCACTCCCCTCCCGGCCTGCTCATCCATTCTTGGATGAACGAAATAGTTTATAGAGCACTAGCAAATACACTCAAAATAATACAGCATCTGAACTGAACAGTTTGCTCAATAGAGGCAGAAGCATAAAAAGAACGATATATATATATATATATATATATATATATATATATATATATATATATATATATATATATATATATATTTCAATCAATTATTAACGATCATTAAAACATTTGGGTACATGCGAACGTGCGCACCGTTACGGGGGTCTTGTGTAGGAACCAGCAATCTCTGGAAGGTTTCCCGGAGCGAGGTCGCATTGCCCCGCTGCACATCCAGCGACAGACACTGTATGAGCTGTAAATCGCTCGCTAGAATCAGCAGCTTCCCGACCTTCTCTACGCGAGTGAACGGGCCAAGGGTCTCGAAGGCAAGTAGGTAAAACCAGTACGGGTACCCGATGTGCTGGTACTTTCTCACCCTGCCGGCCTCGGCGAGAGCTGAAGCATGATTGGCCCGGGCCGCGCCAGCACTGATTGCACCATTGAAGGGGCTAACAAGCCAGTAACTGTCGTCCCAAGCCAGCATGCAACCGCTTTTAAACGGAGTTAAGGTCAGACTGCTGTGACCGTCAGGTCGTTTCTGATGATTCTAATAACCGACAACATAAGAGACAATGCAAGATGAAAAGGCAGGCAGAGCATCTTCAGAGTAGCTCGCAGCAAACGCACGGTGTCGTTGTTTGAAGGAAGCAAGCATCGGAAGCAGCGCGGCAATGTTGACTGCGATGTGCATGTCCCACGGTTTTTCCTTGTGAGGCCGCGCTGTGCCATTTTTATCGTCTCCTTCCTAGTTTCTGGCTGTCCCGCATGTAGGGGCGTTCTTCTGCACCCTACCCCCTTTCGCGTCAATATCCCATGGAATCGTTCCTGCCTGGTTGACCTGCGTTGCCACGACTAAACGCTGCTTGCGTGCTGACAATCATGTAGGCCTAAATAGCTCACAGCCCAAAAATCCCTTTGGGTCGCTGCAGTATTTGTATGCTTGCCGTCTATCTCACGCTGTTCATCTTTCGCGTTTTCGGGTGGTAGATCCAGACACCAGAAAAGTGATCGATTCGTTACGAACATGCGGAGCCTTTTGGATTATTTAGGCATGTTCATTTTCCCTCGCGATAGGTAGCAGTGGGGGCGCTTAACGTTCTGTTCTAAAAAACGGATACGTTGCCATGCGTAGAGTCAAACCCCCTACTCGGGTCGAATTATTTCGCCTTCCTTGATCGTTAAATCGGATTGCGTATGACAGGTTCAAGGCAGTCTCTTGCCAAGAGATCTATATTGCCTATATGCACTTTGCCTTTAGAACGACCTCATTGCCATTACAACGACAATTTAGCATGAACATACTCCTTTCTCTCTCTCTCTCTCTTTAAGAATATTGCGTCGTTTCTATTTGATGCCAGCTACAATACGTTGTACACACGCTTCCACCCACAGTAAAAACTTTGCCAAAGCCTCGTTTTTTTTGCCAGGATCAGCACATGCTGAGACGACGTTATATCTGTGTTTGAATTCGAATAATTTACTGTACGCAATATGCCACGTTCCACACAAACGATCCCGGTATGCACCAACCAGTAACACACTTTCGCCGCCATTTATCTGCGCTACTCCGTCTCCGGTAAGGTAATTAAGGTAGCTAACAGAACAGCTGAGTGAAACGAACTAGCTAAAGGCAGCTCAAGGAAATGCCAGGCTAATACTGCTTCTTGATGCACTCTTCACACATTTTTCACTGAATTCTCTATCGAATTCAGCGGCCCCGTCACCGGACATTGTTCGATCTAGCATAAAAATAATTCATGTCCCAGAGATTCTCCGGATCCAGATCTCCAATTTCTTCTGCGTAAGGTATGCGTCGATAACTAGTAAATGCTGACAGTGCATGAAGATTTGGTCACTATTGCATCCCTGACGGTTAAAATCTTATTAGCTTGGAAGGACCCTACAAAAGTATGAAACGAGGTCCGATTTGAAACAACGTTTGCATTGCTGACTGGTTTTGAAACACCAACAGCTTAATTACCAAGAGGTGTTTTGCATATATATATTATTTTTTACTTCCCTTCACTAGTAAATATCGCAAGTTGTGAAAAGTGTAAAACCCGGTCATCGTAAATTGAGTTGGTTGTCGTGCGAAAGCTGATAACGCCATACGTCAAAATACGGTATCTGTTAGATAAGAACGTCTGTGGGCCTAGTACATGTAAAAACGTCGTATATGCAATTGATTCTGTACACACGCAACGAGTGCACACGTGAACAATGGGCTACTGCAGATATATATATATATATATATATACATATATATATACTATATATATATATATATATATATATATATATATATATATATATATATACATATATATATATATATATATATATATATATATATATATACATATATAACTGCAGTTTATCAACTTTAAGAATGTAAAACTTACTTGGGCATTCCTTTAATGTTAGATGCAAAAACTCAAGCCGTCAACAGATCTACTGTGGCAGAGAACCTAATGTCGGGTTGTTTTCGCGGCGAATGGCCGAATGCGCACATGCAAATCCAAATCGGTACAGCCTCTTCGTCGCTTAACAAGCATCAAGCATGGTAAATAGTAAGGTGATACCGCCTGCCGCCCGCACGGCCTATCTTACTGCCTTTTGTACCATACCACAGCAAAGGCATTGTTCAACACGCCATTTTATGTGATAATGAAATCGCCCTCTGTATATATCGAGCGCACAGACCGGTAGTCGTTTACCTATGTTACGACCAAAGTGCTACTTGTCTGTATCGCACAACAGACACGTCTCTTACTGATACACATGGATCGCGTTTAGTAGATCTTTCTTTCTACCGAGCACTTTATTCTGGCCTTTCCGACATAAAGCGTGAATATACGAAGTGTACCTTTGTTGTTATTGCGCATTTACAACTCTACACTGACTCTGACTGACTACTCTTGGACGAAAGGTGATCAAATGGCAGAATAGTAGTAGTAGTAGTAGTAGTACGAAATGTGATGATTGGCAATATCGAATAAACATTTACATATTGACATTTTTGTGCCGCATTATTAAAGCAACCTAGGTAGCAATCTCCACATGTAGCTAGTGTGTCGTCATCATCATCGAATTTAAAGTGTTCGAAGTTAATTTCTTCTGGCGCGTCTTTGGCCAAAATTGCCGTTCATGACACAAAAATGGGAAAGACGTTCAACAAGATCCCAGCAATTTCCTCCGAATATGGTATTCTTCATCGATAAGAGCAAAAGTGATGACTCCCACGTGATGACTCTTAGGCTGGCTGTGTGCCTAAACCGTTACCCACCAGCCTTCTCTAAATCGAATATCGGCGGCATGTCTTCACAGCAAGTCTTAATAAGCACATATTACTAATTTTCCTTGCACTGCGAACTGACGTATCTGCTTAATTTAAACGATACTTAACGTATAGTATACAGTTCATTAAGGAACTCTTGCGATATATACTTTCATAGATAAAGAACAGGTGATTGTAAATCAAACGGGACAATCACAAGTGGCAACCGAGCAATATGGCTTAGTGGCAAAGCCTTTGCCTTGCATTCGGGAGGCCTTGGTTCGAGACGCGAACCGGCCACTCTTAAATTGGTTTTCATGGTTCTTAAAATAGACAAAGTGAATGCAGAAGTGGATGAAAAAATCGGCCATAACATGAAAATGGTCATTACATGAAAAAAACACGGGGATTTTTTTGCCTTATGGAACAATAAAAAAATACGAAACATTTATTTTAACGTGTGCGCCTTTTTTAAGTTGTTTTCACTGTTTCACATGGTTAGCTCGTCCGAAAAAAAGCCGTTTTTCGTCCGCTCCGTCGTCCCGGCAGCGCACACCAAGTCCTCACCGTGCACACGAAGAAGAAAACGCTAAGTACAACGTAGGTCAACGTTTTTTAAATGTATTTACTCGATACTATTATTAGTACCCTACCATGCTGTGTACAGTGTCTGCATGGGGTTACAATAAGTAAGGCAGCAATAACAACCACAACCACTTCGAGAGGTATGTGAGAAGTGAGAAGGAAAAACCTAATTTTTTTTTCGAATGAAGTCAATGACATCAACGCCCCATCACAAGCCGTCGTCCTGATCGTCTGTGAAGAAAGACTTCTTTTTGAGACTCGCTCACATCGAAACGCTTCGGCGGCTGTGCATCAGAAGCATATGTTGTGTGGCATGCTGCACGCGCATGCTCTGCCCACACTCCGGGCAGACGGTGATTTTCCGGCCGTGGTAAGCAGACGAGTCAGCAGGTGACGTGCTGGCAATTTCAGCTCTTCGGGCCACTTCGACAGGAACAAATTGCTGATTGGTGTCGTCTGTACGCCCCGCGTTTAGACAACCAGAACAACGGCAACGACTGACGACTGTAGGCGGACATCGCTGCTCGGCTATCGATGGCTCGGCCGTTCGCACACTCGGGAGAAAAAAGGGCACCATCACCCCTTCGACACACGACAGCAATACTCTGGAATGACGTGCCGGGCGGAAGCTCGCCGTTGGAGTCGGAGCGTATGGCGTCCGAGCGCGAGAGACGTTTTCTTTGTTTCGCTGGCCATGTTGAGGAGAGCTGAGGTGTCCAGAGGGAGCTGTCCTCTGGAGTGACGACGACGACGATGCGAACCGTGACGACAACGGCGACGACAATGAGAATGAGGCTGTCGAAAGACGAACTTTCGAGCCATAGGGCTTCCGATCAAGTTGATTTTCAGCTTTGCTGGAATGTCTGACATTCGATTCAGGTCTAGCAATTGTCGGTGAGAAACTGCGATCGCCCGGCTCTTCATCACGGTGATGACTGAGATAATGATGATGATGGTGATGATGATGATGATTAACGTGATCGTGATGGTGGAGCTGGTTGCGGTGTTGTTGCTGTATGTGAGCGTCAAGGCAGGTCACGATTTCTCCGCATGCGGCGCATTGGAACACCGGCGCGATACTGGAAAGCCTATCGCCGGCCGTGTCATCATTAAGAATATCACAAACGTTTTTACCACAGTTGTCCGTTTTTACCATGGCAGCAGACGTCAACGGTTCGGCTAGGCAGTTCTTTTCAACAAAGTGACTGCTTTTCGAGCTTGACCAACGGCAGTTCATGTCAGTGTCGCCAGTTTGTCGTTGTTGTTGCTGCTGCTGTTGTTGTTGTTGTTGTTGTTGTTGTTGTTGTTGTTGTTGCTGCTGCTGTTGTCGTTGTTGTGGTTGTTGCTGGTGGTGTTGGCGAATATGTTGTTGTTGTTGTCGGTATCCCCGTTGTACTGGGACAACTTTTTGGGTGGAAGATACGTTTATGGCACACGGCTGGCGGCGTTCAAAAAAAGCAGGTGAGAGTGTGAGGGTCTCTAAAGGTTGACGGACACTCCCTTGACCACGACGATGATGGTTGTGAGGTGGACTACGAGGCTGATAACAGCAGCAGCAGCAGCAGCTACAACAATGTTGGACGTCGTCGTTCGTCGTTGTCGACGATGTGAACCACCGCGGCCGAACCAACGGGGTGGTTATGGATCTTGTTCTTCTTCAGCTGTTGTTTCAGGCTACCGCGTGCAGCAGTGGCAGCAGCATTAGCAGTCGAAGGGTCTCGATTCTCTTCGGACGACGATGACAGCGTGGAAAATGACGACATCGACGAAATCAACGAGTCGCCGAACACCGATGGCTTCGCATGCTTCAGCTTCGCCTTTGGATGATCATTGTGCAGCGAGGACGCGGTGGAGCGTGGATGCGGCGTCATGGAACACGAAACGGGTGGTCCATCAGAATTGGCGCTTTCGGCGTTTTCGGTACTACGACTATACGTACTACTACCACGGCCGCCACCATCGCCACCAGCACCGAGGCTTCCACTAAGGCAGACACCGCCGCCATCTCCGCTGCTGTTGCTGCTGGTGCTGCCGATGCTGCCATGTATCGATGATATACGTGGGCGCGACGGCATCTTAACAAGGAGACGACGACCACTCATCTTGTTGAATGGCTATTTAGCTGAACTGGTCACTGCACTGGCCAACCGAACGAACGGACGGAGCCACTGCTGGCCACTGACAACGACCACGAGCAAGGAAAGAAGAGCGGAGCAAAGGAAGTAAGGGTGGGAGTGAGAGAGGGGTACGCTGGGAAAAAAGAAGCTGTAGATGAAGATGATCCAGAAGAACAAGAGGAACAAGAAGATGATGATGATGATGAAGAAGAGA
The DNA here is from genome assembly GCA_003439945.1 of Dermanyssus gallinae. Lineage (NCBI taxonomy): Eukaryota > Metazoa > Arthropoda > Arachnida > Mesostigmata > Dermanyssidae > Dermanyssus > Dermanyssus gallinae. The sequence goes on from QVRM01006730.1 coordinate 145,625, forward strand.
CACGGCAAGCTGAAGCTAAACCCTATTTGTTGTTTGCCGGGACACTACCGACTGACAGACACTACAAAGAGTATTGCAGCAGCAGCAGCAACAACAGCAACAGCAACAGCAACAGCAACAACAACACCACCACCACCACCAACAACAACAACAAGAACAACAGTAAACAACTACAGCAACAACTAGAAGTAAAGTTTTCGGGCTGACCCTCAGCCAAGATTTAACGTCCACGGAACTGAAGATCTAACGTCCACAAACTAGAAGTACTATTACTACTACTGCTACTACTACTACTATTAGTACTGATACTGATACTACTCCCACTACTCTCCGACGAAACAAGTAACTAACTGCCGTAAGAAAAACGGCAACGGACGAATACGGACAACTAACAAACAATTCTGTGATTCTCTGATGGTGAATTCCTCCGATCGAGTACGAAAGGCGGTAGCGACGGCGGCAGCTGCGGCTGTTATACATCTGTCCAATTATCGACGAGACGACAAGATGTTCTGCATGCAGCTGCATAAGCGCCCGCCAGAACGCCATGACGCCAGCCCTGCTAGCCTCAGCATACGCAAAGCGGACTTTGTCCGTTTCACCGTTGTCTGTCACTGTACTGTTGAGATCATCAGCTGTTTCGGATCACCACCATCATCGTCATCATCATCATCATCATATAATCACCAGCCATCTTCATGAGCTAGAGTACAAGAGTGGGCACGGTTACGCTGAACGCACACCCACCGACCGCATACTGAATGTATGTATACATATACACATTCGGCGCTCCACGACACGGCGCCAGCACCACCACGTTCGACTGAACTGGCCTGGGTTGGCGGGCGAGCGGGCGGGCGGGAATCCGGCCGTCTGCGTTTACTTCGAATTTTCGCCAGGCTCGGTCAGCTGACAACGAGCGGCTGAGAGTGGTCTCTCGCTCGCTCCACACACATGCTCCTATGATGATGATGACGGCATGCGTCCATTCTGTCTTATCGTCGTCGTTAACGAGAGCCATCTATGTGAGAATACCGCGACCCCGCGGTATTCTCACCATTCTGTTCCCCTCTGGTCCTTCGCCCTCTCCCAAGTACACTTTTTTTTTTAATTTGACCGACTACACTTGTGGTACGGCAAGTTGATTTGAAAACCAGCGGAAATGTTTTGCACTTTACTTCACGGTGCCTCCCAAGTAATACTACTACTACTACTACTACTTCTATGCAAGAAGGAGCGAAAAGTACTCTGCTAGTGAAAACAACTCTCCGATGCCAGTGGCGCTGATCAAATGAAGTGCAAGAACTCATTTGCTCTTATGGTAGTTCGGCCGCGTCACTAAGTTCGGAAGGCGACGTATATATATATATATATATATATATATATATATATATGCATTTTTTAAAGAAACAGTTAGCTCGCATCTGTAAAAAAAGTGATTGTATATACTAAGTAGCAATAGAAACAGCAATCGAGACGTATTTATGCACAAATATTTTACAATTTTCTACACTTAGCTGTACCATAATACGTGTCGGTTAAAAAAGAGCTGAAACTCTAAATAGTCCAAATGCAGAATCCAAATTCGCAGTCTCAGTAACATTTGTAGAGAAACGCTAATACTAAGACTGATATTCAGACACGCAAATTGCATATTCGCAAGGAGCGAGACGCGAACGGCTATAAGCAGCGGAAAATCAAACGTCGATAATCTAGCTCTGAATTTGAACGCGCATTAAATTAGACACGTTTAGGCGACTACATAGTGGTAGAAAGAGAACTCTGCTTTGCGTAGGCGCACAATATATATATATATATATATATATATATATATATATATATATATAATCATACCATTGTAGTAAACGCAGTTTAAGTGAAACGTAAAAAGCCTCCTCGACGCTAAGCAGAGCGCCAAGGTGTAATACGCTAAATATAGTAACTAGGACTTATACAACTAATTAATTCCTCAAACGTCATTCTCGCATATCGAAATGTTTAAGCAGCAATTCTAGTGAGAACTATACTTAGTAATATAGCTCAACATGTCACAGCGCAGAGCTTATAGCTAAGTTGCTTTGGAGCTTCTCTCAAGCTGCACTTATAACAAGATCAACATTTATTATTATTATTATTATTATTATTATTATTATTATTATTATTATTATTATTATTATTTATTCAAATTTCGTAATTGTGTTATCAGAGTACAGTTGTGAGGTTCGAACGTGTCGCGTCGATTCAAGCACGTATTTAGCTGCTCATCCCATGGTGCCGATTATAGAAGCGGCATTGCCTCTACACACCGCGAGAGACAGAAGCTGTCTCAGATATTCGCCTTCGCGCTGGTCCCCCGTTGTTGCTGTCATTCTCCTGGCCAGATCCCGAATGAATTTTGCTGTTCCACTGCTGATGGGTCCTAATGTTTCCATAGCCACCGGTACAAAGTGAAGACTGTTTACAAGGTCTGCGTATTTGCGTCTCTTTTCCTGTTCGGCGTGCTCTGCTACCCATCCTGTGCTAACAGAGCTATGGCTGAGGTACGATGGAGCTACTGTGCAGGACACTGTAGCATCCCAGGCCAAGCACTTGCCGTGAGACCATAATGGTATGATCACGCCGTCAGGTCTCTTGTCGTTGTCTTGTCCGAGGCCCCGTGGTTCTAGTTTTGCTGGCAACTTTGCCTTCCTAAGAGCTCTTTTGATGATTTCGTTTAACTCCATGTGCCGTGAAATCCTTCCAGAGCTTCTTGGACAGCTCAGTGGGTGTAGACCGTAGGCATCGACCTCCTTTCCGCATGCTGCGCAAGGAAAGGGTTCGCAAATTTAAGCGTCTATCCTGCTAGCAGCAGCCATGCGGAAAGTGGTTGGGTCCAGCATGATGCCTAAATGTGGAGATGGCAGGGCTTTAAGCCAGCCTCCACTAGAAATATCTCTGGCGGCTCGGAAAACCGCCTGTTCACGGCGCGTACACAAAGAGTCTTGAATGTCTCTTGCTAGCTTTCTGCTACTATATCCGTCTAGTTTGCGCTGATATAGATGTTCTTTCAACGGGCCGGGGTCCAATTTCATCCTGATCTTACATTCAGCCTCCACCTGATGTTTGTGAATTAGCTGTTGCACATCGTGGCTTACCAACGATTCTGACAGAGCTCCGAACTGGTTCAGCGAAGCAGCGTAACATACTGGAGCCAGGTCTACTGCACTCCTTAATAGGTAAACTTGCCCTCTTCCATATCTCATCGTTAAGCTTGACGTTCAGCACCTCGCTCATGATCTCTCTGGTAGAAGTATCATATGCCTCAAGTTCATCTGGGCAGAGATCTGTCGGTGCACTACGAAGTATGTAGTTTAAACGGGGTGCTTCCCAGGCTGTATCTCCACACGCACATTGCCGCTTGTGGATGCATTCGCTTGAGCAAAGGTGATACGCCCTCGATAAAGGCTGTTTGGTCGTTTAGCACTTGAGGGATTCTTCGCCTGCCTAATGGGGTTCCTAGGCCCCCTTTATTATTATTATTATTATTATTGACAATGAGCCAATAAATAGTTTACTTTCGCTCACTCTCCCCCTCCGTCTCGCTTTTTGTTCAGATTTTTTTGCGTTCCTTCTATGACCCTTACTCTTCCTGGCTTTTCCTCTCTGACTGTTCCGTTTGGTCCTGGTCAATATATGGTCAATGGGTCGTCGCTGTCGTCGTTGCCTTAGACCAAACTGCCTTAGAAATAGCATCAGCAGCAGCAGCGGCGGTGGCAGTCGGTATAGCAGCTCGGTATAGTTGTCTCTAACCGCAGTAGGTCTCTAAATCGTCGTCGTCGTCGTCGTCATCGTCGTAGTAGTAGTAGTAGTGGTAGTAAAGAATACAATCTTTACGTTCTGCTTTTGGAAACACAAACGGCCATAGTGAGTCACGTTGTTGTTGCTGCTGCTACTGATGTTGTTGTAATTGTTGTGGTTGTTGTTGTTGCTTCTTGGTTGGTATACTGCTTGCTAAGCCTGCCTGCTTGGCTGCAGTAGCTGCTTGGACGGTGCCCACCTATCTGGTTAGAGCGTTCGACGACCACGACGACAACGACGACGCCCGGTCTCGGGTGATCTCCAGGTCTCGCCCACTCAGCTGGCCACAACCGCCACGCCTTACGCCACGCGTCCAATGATCAATCGGTGTCTTTCTCAATTCGCAGTGCAAACCCGCCGCAATAGTTAAGCAGTAGTAATGATAAGCATTATTATTATTATAATTATTTGCGTTCGTCCGACAGAGGGTGTCATTGGAACTACAGAGAGGCGACAGCAACGCCAAGATGATGTTCAGTGGTCACCAGCACTCGAGCAATAATAATAATAGTAATAAGGCCCATAATATTATAAATATTATATAGTTAATATATTAGTAATTGTGATACCTGTACATATTAATAACAAACCCTAATTTAAAAACGTTATTATTATTATTATTATTATTATTATTATTATTATTATTATTATCACTACTAGTATTACTGATGACAATGGTGATGCTTAATATATAAATAGAGTAAAGCCCACTCCCGTAATGTTTAGACAAAATTAGCTTCTGCCCATCTTGCATCTTATTATAGGTAATAATAATAATAAAAATAATCGTCATCATCATGCATAGTTTTTGAAGCCGATGCGCTTAGCTAGTAAGCAATAAATGTCTTATAGCAAACGTTTAACAACAACAACAAAATAATAGAATCAGATGTCATAGGGGACCGACACAGATAAAGAAGCGCGTGATTATGAATAACGATAACTGTATAGTATTGTATGCATACATGATCTCAGGACGTTGTTCCACAGCTGTGTATGTAATCGTGATATCAATCAAGATCTATATCATCTAAGCATCAAGAAGTTATCCAATCGTGTACGGCTATACGCAGCGGAGCATCAAACGTCGATAATCTGGCCCTGAATTCGAACGTGCATAAAGTTCCACAGGCACGTTCAAGTGTTCACACATTGCTTTTAAAAAAAACTTTGTTTTGCGTTGGTTTATATATATATATATATATATATATATATATATATATATAAGTACTAATGACCCTTGGTTAAGTCCCTGCTACATCGTATTGTTACGTCCCACCAGCAGAAATACTGATAAGGACGACGACAACGACAACAACAACAACAACAATGAATCGCTGCTCTTCCACCTCATTCCACCACTTACACCCAGACAGATGAGCATTATCATATCCGGCTGCCCCGCCAGTGACTTCCTTTCGGCCAGTGACTCTCTAACGATGGTGCATTACCATCATTAATATTGCCATAATAAACACTTCGATAATATATCGATCAAAACGGTAAACGGCAACGGTGTGTTGTACTCTTGCGATTACCATTGCACCAGCCTAGATCAGCCTATTACCTAGCTACCTACACCAGCATCAAAAGCCACACTCAAAAAGCCCCATCTGAACAGCGCGGGGGTAGGAAGGGGAGGGAAGGGTTGGGGTAGCGGGGGTAGCGGGGGTGGGGGAGGAGCATTTTGTTCGCCAGCCAGATAGATCGATCAGCCGCCGGTTGCAGAAATGAGAGTGTGAGGACAAGCCGCAGAGCAGATGACTGCCTGCGACTTTTGGCTTGCGGCTCTGTGGTGCAGGGGTGCACGGAGTGTAGGGGAAACAGCAGCAAGGGGTGTGTGGATAAAATATGGTGATGTAGGAAAAACATGGTGATGTAGGGAAAACATGGTGATGTAGGGGGTGCAAGGTCGGTGCAAGGGAGTTGTAATGGCACTGGGAGTAGGGGGCCCGCTGGGAAGGGCCCGCTGTTCTTCTGAACGTTCCGAACGCGTTCCAAACCGCCGCCTGCTGTGTTTTCCTACCTGGGCGAAGAGGACGTTCGCGTTGTCGGAGAAAACGTCGGGAGTATTGTTGTTGTTCTTGTTTTTGTTGTTGTTGTTGTTGTTGCTGCTGCTGCTTTTGTTGCTGTTGCTGTTGTTATTGTTGCAGCTGTCCTTGTCGACGTTTTGATGGTCGCAGGCCAAACGTCGAAGGCCAGTCCGCAGCTGGGTCGGCGAGTGTCACGAGCCTTTGGCAAACACCACCAAGGCACCGAAGACACTGTTGTTGCTGCTGCTGCTGTTGCTTCGGATACTGCCCTTCAGTTGCTGTATTTGTGGTTGATGGTGGTGAAGCTGCTGATGATGATGATGATGCTGCTGATGCTGGAGTTCCTCGTTGGCGATCATCTCCTCTTCAACGCAGAAGTTCGAGTTCACTAACGTTGCGGTCTTCATCTTCCTCGTCAACACCGCTGTCGTTATCATCGTCGGCTTCGTCGTCATCGGCATCACCGTCCACATCATCTTCATGTTTCGATTCATCAGTAGTAACATATTGGCCATCAATTTTGCGTTAGTTCTATCTGTCCACAAACTGGCCCACACCCGTCCGAACACCGCCACACCGACACTAAACAAGGTTGCTGCTGCTGCTGTTGCTGCTGAAGACGAACTGACTCACTCATTCACCCAGCGAGGAAGTCTGACTGGAGGAAGATGAGGTGACGATGATGATAATGGTGATGATTGTGAGAATGATGCTGGTGAGGATGATGCTGAGGAGGATGATGACACGGCGATACCAAAACCAAGATCAACTACTACAACAACGACGACAATAACAACAACAACAACAACAACAGTAGCAACAACGACAACGACGACGACAATGTTAACAACAATAGCAACTACAAAAACGTCAAAGAATGCACTGATAACAGCTGTACTGATCGTCACGACGCGCAGTACAGCTAGTTTGCTGGCTAGATAGACTACAACAACGCTCGATTACTTTTGACCCGACTCGACAACTCAGTGACAATCATTTCACATGTTAACTGCTTGCTTGCCAGCACGACCTAGTCGTCATACAGTGCTGATGATACTATAGATACATCTATCATGAATAATGCTGCTGCTTCTGCTGCTGCTGAGGATGATGATGACAGTGATGATAATGATGATATGATGATGTGATATGATATATCACCAGCTTTATTCATGATCAAGTCACTATGTTTATTCCTATTCTGATTATTAGCAAATAAGCAGCCACCACCACCACCACCACCAACAACAACAGCTGCAGCAGCAGCCAAGCAGAAAGGGCTCTGCTCAGCTTGTTCCAGTTGTTACAGCTGTCCTACCTGCTGCTGCTGCTCCGGCCGCTGTTATTGTTGTTGTTGCTGTTGTTGTTGTTGTTGTTGTTGTTGCTGCCGTTGTTGCTGCTAGAGTCGATGTTGTTTCTCTATCAGATAGCACCGAATCAACTGAACGAACACAGGGCTGGCTCTATGATGTGACGACCGAGGTCGACGGTGGACGCTTTCGCGACAGACACTGGCTGGCGATGGTTCTTGAGGTGGTGTGAAGGAGGTACTCAGCTGGAACTGGAACTGGAGGGGGTGAGGTGGCCGTGGTGTTGTTACTGCTGCTGCTGCTGCTACTGTTGCTCCTGTCGTACGGGGGGTGAATACGCACACATATGAACAAGACAACGATTTTTGTCTGTAAACTACACTTATCTATCTATCTATCGCTTGCTAGCTTTCATCTCTCCCTCTTTCTCTCTCTCTCTCTCTCTGTAAATCTATTCTAATTATCCTAGATTGTTGTATGACTAGCCTACACAGCCACCTCAACAACAATTACTGCTACTGATGATGTTGTTGCTGTTGCTGCTGCTATTGCTGTTGTTACTGTCGCTGTTGTTGTTGTTGTTGTTGCTATTGCTACTGCTGTAGTTGTTGTTGCTGCTGCTGTTGTTGCTGTTGCTGCTGCTGCTGCTGTTGTTGTTGCTGTTGTTGAGTAGCTCACCACCACAGGAACAGAATAATGATACGAAGACTAATAGAAACGCGACGACCACCATAGGCGAAGACCAAGCGCCCGACCGACCGACCGACTTCATCAACACTGATGCGATCGATCGATCGATCGACGATGATGACGCGGCCCCGGCGACACCCTAGTGAGTAGTAGTAGTAGCTCCTATCAAAAGAGTCAATGATGAATAATCAAGCAATAGCCAAGCAAGCAAGCCAGGAAGCAGGCAGAATATACGCATAATGCCAGCCTGATGTGAGCCAGCCTGATGTGAACCAGCCTGATGTGAGCCAGCCACAGCTCTGCTACAGCTGCCAATCCGACCAGAATAACCTACCTCCTACCTCCTCCTCCTCCTTCTCCTTCTCCTCCACCACAACTGTGGGCTGGAAATAAGCAGCACGCGCTATGTAGACGGACGGACGGACGGATCGACGATGCTCCGTCGCCGACGACAGCCATACACGGACACGGCCACGGAGACGGCTATGGCTACGACAGCAGCTAATACTACTACAGCGGACTACACAGCCACTGTAATGAAGCTGTAGTAGTCATAGTAGTAGTAGTAGTAGTAGTTAGTAGTTAGTAGTAGCAGCGGCGGCTCTCTGGTAGGCTTTATAGATAGGTAGGCAAAGAGAGAGAGAGAGAGAAAGAGGCTGGCCGGCCACCACCGTCACAAGCACTATTACTAACAAGCACTACTACAAAGAGCAGCTGCTGAGCACCACCGACTCTCGTCAGCTGTTTGGGTAGTGCTGGTGGTGGTGGTGGTGATGGTGTAAATGTGATGCGCGCGACTGGCGGTCAATTTCGAACTTGTCAATCTACACTTGCTTTTTTCCTTTTTTTTTGGTTGGTGAGAGAGCGAAAAATGCTTTTACGCACACCCCCCAAAGCGGGTAGTGTGGGGCACTCGATGCCGATGTTGTTGGCATAATACTACCACTAAAAACCTCATCTATCTCACCTAAATGGCCTCAGGAAGAGGCGTGGAGAGCTGGAATCATTCTTGAATACTACTACTACTACTTCAACCCCTTCCAATCTACACTACTGATAATAATAATACAACAACTACGATCACTAACAAGAACAATATATATAGACCAGCCAGCCAGGAGGCCACTCGCTGGACTATTATAGCAGCAGCAGCATTGTTATGCAGTCTATGCTAGTTGCGTCCTTCGCACAAGACGATACAAACAAGCGTGTTATATGTATATATATATATGTATATATATATATATATATATATATAGTAGTTGTATTAGGCATTATTATTTTTTTATGGCAGCGTCCCAAGTGATAGTGGACGTGTACAGTATATATTGCGTGCATATAGCGACTTCCGCAAGCGAATCACCATGTTGAAGATGACGCGGCTTCCAAATATCTCCAATTTCCACACTGGCTGGCCCATCATATCTTTGGCCCCCAATTGAGCACTAATTTGTCTGGGAATCGGCCTCTCCAGTCAAATGCTTTTTCCATAATGGGTAGGCACTCCGACAGTAGGTAAACTCGTATATAGCGATTTTACGCCCTTAATGAAAGACACAAAACTCGCCTCATGTAGAGTGTGAAACATTGCTCTACCAAATGAATACTCACCGGAGTCAGACTATCGCACACTCCGTAAAGACCACTGCCTTAATTATGAATTGCAACTGGAAACAGCCGGATCCCACTAATACCGTAAAACGGATGCAGCAAAACGGATCGCCATGAGGGGATGCCAGGTTTTGCCTCACCTCCAACAAACCATTGCTGTAAAGTGTCTTTGGCAAACAAGCTGCCTATAAGAGCTGAAAAGGGATTATCGGCTCCTACTCGTTGAAAGGACGACCCCGCCAGTAGGTGGCTAATGGCGCTACCAAAGGCTTTCACGCAATCGGTGCAGCAGACCCCGTGCAAATGCAATTTAGACTTTGCTACAGCTCATACAACCTCTAATTGGAGCACATGCGACTGTGTAACGGGTATCTATTTCTGAGGCCTAAGTACGACTACCATCACTTGGTGCGCCTAAATACTAAGTTTCATGAGAACTATAACTTACGTGGCGCAGAAGACAACGTGAAGTTGACCTGCATATATTCAATTGAGTGAAATCAATTATGATGATGATTGATCGCCAACAATTGTTAGATGAAGTATCTAACAATTGCACAGATGTCGGTAAGATGCCTCAGAGCTGAACTACTTTAAGGTATAGGATTTAATGTGGGCATTAATTTCATGTTTACGTTTGAGATTTAATGTTTAATAAGGTACTATTATGATTGTGAATGATGTATGCATTATTTGGTGCAGACGCTTCTGTATTCTTGAACAAGCGATTATTATTTTATAGAGAAGTTTCTCGCTTCCATTTATCTATGAAAACTACATTTCTATTTCAATCTGTTAAATTATATATATATATATATATATATATATACAGAAACCGACTGTACAGGACGACCTAGGGAGCTCCTTGGATAGGTGACACTTGAGATTTTCGGCACGTTCACTCTGCATACGTTGTTTTAGGCATATGTTTTATATTTTGATATATTTGTGCGTCTATCTCAAATTTTTCTAAAGTGTATCGTGCAGCTGCAATATTCAGTGCTTTCCTCCTTGAAAACTGTCTCAAGATTGGGCATTACGCCTTAGAAAATGCGTAGCGTGAAAACGGCATCGTTTTTAACGAACTGTTGTAAATAGATGAAAATGGCAAACATGACTTATACATTGTAATATCATAAATGGGGCTCCGAACAAGTTCTGTGCTTAATGGAGCTCGGAATTAACAAGTGCAACTATCTTAAATTAGTTATAAAATTATGTATAGTATATGTCAATAAAAAAAAATTTGATATATTAGTTCTGCTAATCCGGTCACGTACACAACGAAACATCCCAATATAATTACATATCTATCTGGCACCTTAGAACACCACTATCTAGCATCCCCATGCATTGTTGTTGACACTACTGCTGTTATTACTGTCCTGGTCAGTACAGGTGCCGTTTTGGTTGTAGGCGTGCTACTTTTACGGCATGCCGTTGCTTCTCTTCTTATCGCAACGCTGTATTTGATGCTGTACAATCCGTCACGCTACTTGTTTACAAGTTTTTCTTTTTCTGTCCAAGAGGAAATGATCAAGAAGCATTTTTATGTCGATATATCAGATCTTTTCATTGCAGGCTGTGCTCCCGTTGCACCAGCGATAGATATTGAACTATGTTGAGCTTAGAAGTAGATTCGTTTATTCCTTGCAAACACTGATGATATAAAAGTTGACTAGACACAAAGTGTATGGCTCAAAAGCCACAAAGGCATTTTAAAAGCTGAATTCAACAATTTAACAGTCTGTGTTGGCAACAACACATGGGTGGTCAATCTTCGACCACTACTTGTATGTCCATGCACACAGACACAACCACAATCTGTATATATATATATATATATATATATAAATCTCAACCTACTTCTATGTCCCGCAACAAAATTTTATTCAACAACTTCATTTCAAACAGTACTCAAAGATGTCCGACATCTTTACTATAAGGGCACCTTGTTATGTAAGGTTGTTCAGCTTTTGCCATAATATGGTGGCTCCATAGGCTGAGACATATAAAAAAACAATAATAAAACAAAACTTCAGTAACACGACTAGTAGCAGGCATCTAGAAATGACTATCACCCGAGCTAGACAGAACCGCATATGGCGTAGCCACAGTGATGCAGTTTGCTGGCTGGAACAAGTGCGACCTTGTGACTACGTTGGTAGGCCGTTCCCGCGAGTCGGCTGGTTTCAGCTGCAGCACCTTGGTCCCTGATGGCGAACGACGATCGATCTCTCGGCAAAGGCAAATCTTCCTTCACTCCTGCCTTCACTCCTAAGCGAGTCTGGCCGTAAGATATTTGCTATGATTCGCTCGTCGTTCGATGTATCGTCGAAGGTCCTCGAGAGTCTCGGGTGGCACCGCATTCGTGCCCCGGGTGAGCGACCAGAGCTTAGCGATAAGCGTCTGGCTAGGCCCCGGCTCACTGGCCGCACCGTGACTAGCCAGCGTGTAGAGCAACTCAACGAGCAAGGCGCCCTGCCGTTTCACGAGCTTTGAGTCACGCAGCAGCGCAAGATAGTCGATGATATTCGAGAGAATCTGCGATGCCTGAACTTCAACGGCTTCCACGTATCTGCCACGTGCCGACGTATACACATATACACATACACACACACACCAACGCAGCAAAGCTACTACTGAGAATAACAGTTGTGCTAATATTAACTACCATAACAGCAATCAAAATTGCAACTGAAACAATACCAACTAAGTAATGAGTTCCTTCCAGAAAGTCCATCAGTTACTAACGCCGAGCATAGCTCAACCTTGTCACTTGTGTGGAAAATGAGCCTTACTTAACGAGACATAAAAACGCATAGTCCTCCTTTGAACCCGAGCACACGTTTGCACGTTGTTACTCACACACAGTAGACAAACTAAGCTATGGTAGACAAGAGCCCTTTCACCTGCAGCACAAAGAGATAAAAGTTCGAAATAAAACCAATCTACGATAAACATCGGTGGTACCGCTAGCGCGTAAACCACTAATTGCTTAATATCGAATTAAAACACTTAATTACTATTTCTACTAAAGCAGCTAATATGGCTTACCGATCAGTAATGCTAATAGGGGGATAAACGGATCTCTTACTAGGGTGCCACGGTAGGTAGCACGCCGAGAAGCGTAGGCTCTTGCCGAGAGAAAAGCACGCTGACGCTTTTGACCGGGGCAAATTTTTCTGCAAACCTTTGATCGCCGCCGTACAGTGAATCGTTGCAGTCGAACTGTACGTCTTCGGCCCAGGGCGTGGCCATTCTCGAGAGAACCCGGAGCGTTGCAAGCCAGAGGCGGGGCTTTACGTCAACATGCGGGTCGAACGAGTAGCGATCGATGACGGCCAAAAGTGACGTTACCAGCGCCAGCGGCTCTTCGCGAGGATCATCCGGCGAGTAGACAAGCTGGCCGAGAAGCGACGTAACGCACGCATACAGTTCGCGTTCCGGAATTGTTGGCAGCGTCTCGAGTGCAGCGTCGTAACAAGCATCTGCGTACGCATGGCACTGGTACTTCAGTGCCACGATGGCCGTTTCGAGGTACAGCTTGAACCTGCATTGAGGATATGATACGAACACGTTCGTATACAAATGGTAAAAAAGGGGACGACAGCCGTTGCTACACCAAAGCATCACTCTTCCGCCTCTGCACCTCTAAGTTAGGTTTGTCGGGAAAGCGTCAACACCATCAGCAAAGACCAACCGCTAAGTCTATACTCATAAAAAGAAAAACCCCACGCACCAAACAAAACGGCTTAAGTGTGGCAGTATTGACTGCTTGCTGACCACACAAACCTACAGACGACGTTCCTGCTATACACATTTCACGCAAGAAAGGCACCAACAGAAATCCTAGGAACAAAGACAACGTAGCGCACAGTAAACATACCCTACCGTCAAAGGCCTAAACCTACCTGAAGAAAGAAGGAAAATAACTTTTTATAGAAGGCTAAAGTAATCAATTCTGTAATAGTTGTGCAGTACTGTTAAATCTTAAATAAATAAAATAAATTTTAAATAAATAAAAAAAATCTTAATTAAATTTAAAAAAATTCAATCTTAATTAATTAAAAAATTCAATCTTAATATCTTAAAAGCCACTGAGTTGTGAGCCATACGCGCGCACGCATAGACACACACACATACATGCACTGAGGCTTGAATTTACCCAGTGACAAACAGTGATTTGGTTGTCTTTTTCAGTGTCGCCCGAGACATAATGAGCACTACTAGGCAAGTTGTATGTACGTCTCATGCGTCCAGAATCTGCACCATGCGTTTATCTAAGTCCGTTGTCGTTTGTTCAAGCAGTGACGCCAATACAGCACTCGGACGCTCGGACAGTAGCGACCGACAATACCTCATGGTCGAGTTGTACACAGATGGAATCGTAACGATGCAGTAGGCTAGACAGGCTTTTGCCTGCGCCGCGCTCTTGCGCGACGTCCGGCCCCGGGTCGTCTTCTGCAGCCGAACGGCGAGTCGGTTGACCGCATGCACGAGGTGAATGAGGACGTCGTCGAGCGTGCCGAGGCTCGCGCGCGCATCGATATAGAACGACAGCTGAGCCTCGACGTCGTCGGGAAACTCGATGCGATTGAGAAAGCCACACACGAGGCCGGCAAGGCTTCGTCGCGAGTCGTCCAGTGTCAGCGCCGTGACGGACGATAGCATCGTTTTCGAGACGTGCATCAACGACGAAACGAGCACCGGTTCGCTGGTCGGCTCTTTCTGACGTCGCGTGAACGTCTCAAGAAGCGAGCGACAAGCGTCGCTCCTGTAGGGCTCCTTCTGAATGAGATCGAGCAGCGGCAGCAGCCGGTCCATGTTGAACAGCGACACCAAGTCCTGCAGCAGTAACAACAACAACACCACCATTATACTGGCAGCTGTTGATTTTCATAGAGACCATAATCTAAACTCATCCAGATACATCCCTATAGAATGGCTGGACGATGCGATGAGCTCTATAGGACCAACTCAGCAAGTGGGCTTGCGTCCAGCTTTCTGTAGGCATTACAGTACACACAGTAGTGTGGCCATTTCGACATTCCACTTCAATTTAGCATAGAGTTTAGTAATGCGCCGGGACGAAGGTTGTTTACGTACTCGGTGCGCGCGGCGGCTTTGGGGTCATGGAGAGGTAAAGGGTGTATAAAATAAGGATTTAGGATTCTCCTTGGTAGTTAGTTACCTGAACGTTAGAAGCAATTCGGTCGACGATCGCGTACAGTTGGTTCTGATGTCTCTCGTATGCTCGATCCACGTTCATTTGCTTGATCGTTACGGCAATGAACGTGTTAATGTCGGCGAAATCCATGTGTCTACATACGTAGTCCACCCATACTTCCGCGCACGACATGTAGTCCGCCGAGTTCTTGAAACGGGCAACGTGCTTCCACACTTGATTCAATACCTGTTCGATAGAATGGCATTCACTGTAAGTAATTCATTGTGTACGACCATTAGTGACCGCGGTCCGATGGAGCAGCCTTCTTGGCCTGAAGGCTTCTTATTACCTGCCGGCATGTACGTGTAGTTTGCGTGGGAGTGTCAAATAGATAACATTCAACCATTACGCTACCATTTAGACAGGGTTATTAGACTGGACACATAAGCAAATATGATTTTAATCCAAACTAATAACCCTGTCGAAATAAATCCCACACTACGAAAACTACAATGAGTTAACTTTACTTCTTATAAACGATGCCACAAGCTAGTCTAACCATAAAGCGCACGTTTAAATGGAAGGTAAGCATACGACCAGAGCAAGACACTGTGCTCTATATGCGTGCGTCACTATGCGTCGATTCGTGTCACGTGAATAGGTGCAGTTCCGCTATACCAGGGCTGTAGTGAACAAATTACGCTCGCTATTAAAGGGCTGTAGTGAACAAACCACGCTCGCTAATGTAATCTTAAGTACGCCTTATTCAATTATGGAAGCATTGTACGACGCCGCTAATCGTTTAGAGATGATCCCAAGAACCGCTTGTTTTTCGCCATCTTCACTGATATGACAAGCGCATAAAGTGTTATTGCGACTCCCGTTGTTGTGCCCATGGTGGCGGTCACGATAAAGATGTTAATGCTACGTCCATGAATAGGTGGTAGATTGACCCACCTTAACCCGAGCGCCCTCCGGTGGGTCTTCGACGATGAGGCATAGCCCGAGGCTACGATAAAGTTGTGCCCGAGGCGCCGTCACCGTGTCGGCCTCGTTGATCTTCTCGACGATCTGCTCGGCTCGCTGGGCGACGAACTGAGGCCGCATCGCCGTCAGAAGGACGCTCAGTATCAGAGCGGAATTGCGTTGCGTGCACTTGTTGAGCAGATCACCGAGCTGTTTGTCGCTGGCCGTCTGTGTGGTGCACTGCAGCAGAAACTCGAGCGCCGGCGTGAACAGTGCGTAGTATGACGGCAGGTCTACAAGGTCGGACTTGAGTCGCTCTTCAACGATCGACGACTCCAGCTGACCGTACGTGACAAGTAGGCCAAACATCAGCTCGGAGAGATGCTCTCTAAGCCGTTAAAGACGGGCCGGCAGGGGAAAAGGGGGGAGAGGCAACGGCCGAAAGAAAATAAAATCGTTAACTAACCGCTGCGGTACCTAGCGCTTAGCTACTTACAAGTACAATCCATCACCTTCTTGTTAGAATTTTCCGAGGCGTACGAATCTACATGCGTGTACCTTTACGCGTCAAATCTCTGCGAGTGATCGACGAATGCTACGCCTGGCATAATTTGTCTGTTCGTATCACGACAGGATACTTTCTAAATACATTTCCTAGTGTTGACTTACAAACAATTGCAAGGTTTGACCGTATGTCCCCCATCATCTCAACATATCTAATCTCATCATCGTCATCATCATCATCATCATCATTCATCGAAACACATACACATCGACATTAACGGACTCAAGCAAAACACTTGGCTTAATTGTGCTTAGCACGTCTTGCTATCTTATTTGAACTATTCATCTAGTCAACTAAACGTCGTTGAAATACACCAAATGTTGGTTTGTCGCTATCTTAAGGGAATCAAACAACCGACTCAACTCAGTTGGCTCGACCCCCTAATTTCACTGCATCAATACGACAGTATGGAAATTTTTTGGCTAACTCAAGTTAGCCGTAAAATTTCCATAAAATTCCAAAGCCATTTGTATGGGCATATTGCGTTGCACGTGGAGCGGTCACCTGAAGCTTACCTGCTATTCGGTGCCACCCGGGAGCCAACGCGGGCCAGATAACAGCGAGCGTAGGCAGCCACTAGCGGATCGCCAATACCTGTGATCGTTTTCGCCAGCCGCAAGAGACCCTTCTGCATTTGCAGGCCTTTCGGGTCGAGAAATCGATACGACTGCAGGATGCACGCCTCTACGTAGAACCTTCACCGTTGACAAGAAGACGGAACTTAATTAGACAAAGTATATAGGCACACGGTACTATTCGAAATGACCAGCAGTCATATTTTAACAATATCATGTCACTAAAAACAGGAGAGTATTTGTAGACAAACATAGAGGCATCATCATGAAGAACGATACCATTAGCATAAACGACAATAACAGGAACAACAAAAAAGCCCCAACGAGCAGCAACAAGCACTAGCATAATCGATATAACGACAACCA
This sequence comes from Dermanyssus gallinae, assembly GCA_003439945.1. NCBI lineage: Eukaryota > Metazoa > Arthropoda > Arachnida > Mesostigmata > Dermanyssidae > Dermanyssus > Dermanyssus gallinae. The sequence continues at coordinate 162,748 of QVRM01006730.1, forward strand.
CAGTACTGTCAAACAACAATTTAAAACAGTGGCAATAATATTTTCATCATTGCCAGAAGGCCCAAAACAACAACGTTACGATCATTAACGAAAACAAACACAATAATTATATATATATATATATATATATATGGTCTAAGGAAAAATGCCTGGTATGAGATGCCACGGGATCATGCACAGTGGCTCCGTCATACTTGATACACAACGCCACCAGGTCAGGGTGGATTGCTGAACATGCTGAGATCGCAAACACACAAATACTCTGACGTGGAGAGAAGATACCACTTCGTACCCATCGCCAAGGATGGGTCCGAGAATGGGAGCATAAGTATCTTCCTCAAAAACCTGGGTGCTAACACGGGTGACCAGCGCGAGGGCGTGTTTCTGCGTCAGCAACTCTCGCTCGCAGTGCGTAGGGGAAACGCCGCCGCTATTATTGGCTCTATGGATTGAGCAGTGGGAGTGAGCCTAGGCAGGTATACGTTTGGGTCCCACAAATGAAGGAAAATACTAAAACATTTAATAAATAATAATTATTTTTTTTTTTAATCTGCGAGAAGTTATTCGATAGAGATGGAGTATACCGGCGTGTTCGGAAGATTCGGAGAATTCCGACTGGCTAGCAGAAACAAAATAATCGTATTAAATAAGTTTGCAAACATTGAGGTCCTGTGATCTCTCATTTGTTTATATTCCACGCTCAACGCACATTGTACTTGCGCCCAGAAAACAACCACATTAGAAAATAGGTATTAATTAAATATTAGTTAATGTGCATTAATTTGGTATCAATTTTAATACCAAATTGGTAGTGGTTCGCCGGAACATTTGGTTTTTCTATCAAACAACTAGATCTCTCGGAATCTGAGGCTATGTCAGGTTAACCACATCGCTATACCAAACATTTATGCTATATATATGTTCGCTAGGCACATTGGCTTAGCTAAGCATGTGTGAAATGCGTAACATAAGCATTATATATATATATATATATATATATTATGTAAAGTGTACAGATGCGTCATGTGTTTACCTGGGAATTAGTTCCCGAATCGATGCGATCTTATAGAACCAGTTCCGGGCCGTTTCGGCGGCACCATCGGGGCTTTCGTCGAATTTGGTACGCAGTCGCTCGAACACTAGCTCTCCGAAGCGGTCGACAATGTCGGTAATCAGCACAAATTTTGCTGGATAGAAGCGAACCGAGGTGTCGGCGTCGACAAGGAGCTTTGAGCACTGGATCACCATTTTAAGTGCATTCACCTAAAGTCCCTCAACAGGATGACACAGCAGTATCGCGACTCTGTATTGTATTTTCTATGTGGTCCGTATGGTAAAATGTGGCTCGCCTCACTTGGTGTCTTTCAAAACGGATCATCGGCCGCCTTTGAAATTACGCCACAAATAAATAAACATCACTTATTGACCTACTGTTGTACTACCAGAACAAGACAACAAAGAAAAAATGACCATTCTCGCCAGTGATTGGCACAGTTGCAATGTGCCACTTAAGCTGCCCACAAAGGGATGAGGCGAAACATTTTTTTAATAAAGACAAAACATCGAAGAAGACGCCCTTATTGCGAGAATATTAGATCGCAGACTAAATACAAACGGAAACGACGTTGAAAAATCATATCTGTGATGCGAGACACGAAAATGTCTATTGAGAAACTACAGAATTACTTGTATATATAGTTTACAAATCCGTCGAGATGTACGAATCGCAAGACATTACAACAAATGTCACTGTGCCGAAAATAACTTAGAATTCGTATTGTGCAAATTTCATGTCAAACAAATAGTGTGAACAATTCATAATAATTACGGTAAATAATAAATATTGATTGACACAAAACAACTGAACAAGCCTCACGGCCCATTACTACCCAACATAACACGTATGCTTTAACGACACTCGCTGTTACATGTCACTAAACTAACACCAATTTAAAGCGGATCTAAGTATCTTCGTCACGAATGCATACCGCGCAGTGTGCATTTAATACGTTTTACGTTTTGTTTAAGGAAAATTCGACGATATATATATATATATATATATACAAGGCTTACAACCAATTTTTGTTTCTCTCTATATGAATACATAGTCGTTTGATGAACTGTGCACTGCACCTGCACAATTGATAAAATACCAAAAATTGCCAAGAAATTCGAAATACGAAAGTTTCTTTAGGGTGATAATATGATTTTTCCAAGAGCAACCCTAAATTCGGCCGCACAAACTTTCCCTTTGCACTTCCGTAGACCCAAAGCTGTATTCGACACGCTATTTTTAATACGTAAATAGGTATATTCGGCGGCTTAAAATTGCTTCATGCGTTTTTACGAAGCCACGCAGATACATATGTAATGTAGCGGTGTTATGTTTGCTTGCGAGAAACGCACTTACCTTCTCGTCACGATTCCAGGCAGCTACCATGGCCGAACGCAGTTCAACAAGCCTTTGCGTGTACTCCTGCACGGAGAGATTGCGTAGTTCCTTAACGGACCCCTCGTCGAACGAGTCGAGCTGTTCATGCCGTGACCCCCCTGACGATATTGGCGACGGCATCTCACCGCAAAGATATGATGATGCCAGCGACAATCGCTCCAATCCCGAGCCAAACCTTTATTCACCAGGGTAATACTTGAATTAGAATTCGCAACAACCAATATATATATATATATATATATATATATATATAACCATAGTTCTGTCTGGCAAATTAAAACTAACTCCACTGTAAGGCTTTCAGACAGATTACAACAGATCCCTTAGCACAACTGCGGATACATCGATTCCAAAAAAGTGTCATAATTATTAAAAAAAATCGTGCGTCCTTGGACGTACGAAACAATCATTCCGGTTAGAGATATTTGCTTTAAGGGCGCAGAATCGTTCCTCTGTGCTTCACCCTTGTATCAACAAATAGCTTGTATACGATAGCAATACCAATGCGCAGACCAATTTCGTAAGGGGCATTGGTTGGACGTTGGCATGTCATCTCAACTGATCGTTGAATAAGCACACTCGTATGGTGCGAGAAAAACAGAGTCATGTGCCGACAGATCAATGATAGCAAAGGACTCGAGATTACTAAGACTAATAACCTGAACTGCACACCTGGAAAGAATGCCGGCCTTCTTGCTAAGCCACGTGTCGACTTCAGACCGTTCTTCATCGGCCGACCGAGAGCGCTGCGGGCTGGGTCGATCCTCTACGGCCTCGACAGCTACGAAGGCTGACAGTGGATCCCAGATGACTTCACTGGTCGTCGACGATGCGGAGAGCGGACCAGCACTTTCATCATGTGACTTGTCCTCAGAACTCTGTGGAGTCACCTTATGGCGCCGAACAGCAAGTAACGAAACAGAGAGAGAGAGGACGCACGAAAGAAAACGCACATATCTGCTGATAAGCACTTGAACATAGGAGTCTATCCTATTTATTATTCAACAAAAGTATTTTACATTATACAGACTCATAACACGGTAAGCCGAAGATAAACTATTATGATAGTAATCGCTTATTTTAGCTTTTATTTATATAATTTCACTATGGTAGCACTTTGGAGAGGACAATTGTCTCCGCGCGAACGTGTGATCACGGGTTCTCTAACCCAGGGTTAGCCTAGTTCAATAATGTGCCCCGAACAGACGCTGCGTTTCCTCGTTGAATGTCGAGCGACAGCCTCTGACGCAAAAATTCGGATGCCCTCGAGTCTCCTGTCGAAATATTAAGGCTTTTACCGACCCGCTGAATCAGCTTGAGCATATGGGGGCCTGCAGCTCCCATAGTCTCGAACGCCAACGGACACAATTCGTGCGGATAATCGACGCTTGAGTATTTTCTGAATTTATTAGCCTCAGCTAACCTGGAGGCATGACCTGCTCGGTCCGCACCTGAACCAACCATCGAAGGGGCTAATGAGTCGGTTACAGTTGCGTCCCAAACAAGCATGCGGCCACGCTCAAAGGGCGTCAAAGTCAGACCGTCATGTCTTTTTCCATCATCCCTCGAAAGACCCGGGGGCTCTAGAACGCACTGGAAGCCGGCGGACCTGAGTGCGCGGCTAAAGGTGTCATTTAAAGCGGAGTAACGCGCTCGTCGGCCTGCACTAAACACGCATGACAGGCCATGATGGGCCAAGGCGTCCACGAAATACATCTTGTTTGGGGTAATTGAGCGTGACCAAAATATGAGAATTTATATATATATATATATATATATATACTCAAGTAGTACTAGTAATATATTGCTACCTAGAGTCATTTCAGGAATAAAAATATTTCAGCCAAGTCAGCTTGCCAGGCTTCCCAGCGATTGTACTAGGGGGCAGTTAGCCGCGTGATATCTATCACAGAAACTCCCACATCTAGAGCATTTACAAGTATCGCACGAGTCATGGAAACCCCGCTCCGCACAGAGCGTGTGGTGGAAACCATGAATGGCGAATCGGGTCACGACCTACACAACTTTAGTCTATGTGTTCCTTTCCACCCACTATTCCTCATTGCCCCCGTGTTAAGGAACTCTACGTCAATGTCCGCCACTTGCACAAAAACAAACCGGCACAGACTGAGAGCAAACGGGTGAAAAGCAGAGTTAGTATATGTTATGTGTCTGCGTTTGTGCAACAATCTACGAAGCTAGATCTAGAAGCTAGAAGAAATATTAGTACACCCGCCAGAAGGAGGACGTACGTCTAGCCACGCACACCCAGAGCTGAAGATCGCCACCACTTTTTGCTACAGTAAACCCGCTTTTTGCAAAGAAGTGACATTGAATCTATTACGTTTCATTATTTGGAAACCGTTTGACATTGATTGAACAATTTATAATTTGAGCTGAGGAAAAACGTTTGCTATATGCGTACCTTTGTACTCTTGATAGGTGATACGTTGCCAGCGAGGGGATGACTGAGACCCACTGCGATAAGCATCGGCCTGTGGTCAGGCCTCTGGAGATCCACATACGGGGCCGCCTTCCATGCGAAGACGGCAGAGGACGTAGCCATCTGAAAATGGAGGTGCATCTGATTGCTCTATGGTATAGCTATAACGTAAAACTAGAAAATATAAACTACAAACCTGCTGGCCGGCTCATTTTTGTATCACTCTACGCTTTGACGAGCACCTGCGACAGATCATCACACGGCAGGCAAAGCTCGCCTGCTTTTAGATACAGGACCAAGAAAGCATCCTAAATCATGCATAAACAAGTGTAAGTACTTCTTCCCCGGGGAAAGATTTCATAATTAGCGGATAGACGATATATGACAGTTCACACAGATGCTAGGATAATGATAGATTCTGCGTCGAGTATATTCGTTTTTTTGATGATACCAATCATCCAACAGTTAGGCGTCTCATGGCCTAGTTTGACTGAAGTGTGCAACGGAACTGGGTCTGTGTGGAGCAGCAGCCGACTGCCGTTGCCTCACGTATGCTTTCAATAGGTAGATAATTATGTTCGTCGTATGTCATCATATAGTTCGTGGTTCTCAACATGCACTACGAAAACGTATTGTTGATTCGGTCAGATCGTGCACGACGATTTTCGACGACTTAGTTTAAAAACTGCGCAGATTGTTGCAGATTGCGAATACTAAACAATATAGAAAATCTATTAGTGTAGGAGATTAATGAATACAGTTTCATCTATCTCTCTCGGGTATTACGGTTACCCTAAGATCGCGATTGTAGTTTACTCTGGGTATCTCTTCTCCCACTTGTCCTCTGACCTATTTCGTCCCGTCAGCTTATTTAGGCGGTAGTTGCCGTACTGATTGATGCGTTTTGAATCCGCGCTAGAATATTTGTGAATTCCCAAATATATACAATTGCGTACATATTTTGTGAAGTTCCAAATAAACACAACAACTAGGTGTAACACAGCAAGCTAAAACGCGCACATGGTTATTCGCGTGCAACAACAGGTAGCTGTTGTTGCTACAGTAGCGGGAATTATTATTTGCTTATGTTGTTGTTGTTGTCGAGCCTAGTAATGGCGTCGTGCATTCGCGTGCGCTTTGCGGCCGGAGGAGACACGGGAGATGCACGGGTTCGATCCCTACCGTTCATGTATTCATGGGATCCGTCTTACAAAGCAATGCCAAAGCGAATCCGTGGACGTTAAAATCTAACTGAGGGTCAGCCTGAAGAAAAGTTTAAGTTTGATGCTGTTGTGTGTCAGTCGACTAACAATGGTGCGATTTTCATGACAGTCTGTAAAAACTGTCTGTATGCATTTAAAGCATTGTCACACGCCAACTCCAACCAGTCAAAGCTATCAATCAGAAACATTGGAGAGTCCTACTGGAACAAAGTACCGACCTCCGTCAGGCAGACAAAGTCCCTGCTCAAATTCAAATGCGATTTCAAAGAGCATTATCTTGAAACTTTGGTACCTGGTTAAAAGCGATATAAAAATACAACCATGTTGCAATCTATTGTTAACAGGTGAAAATGGCATATCAAAATTCTACATTGTTATCTCATAAAAGGGGCTCCGAACAAGCTATGTGCTTAATGGAGCTTGAAATGAATGTGCAATTATCTTACAAGAAATATCAATAAACAAACAATCAGTTAAATAAACAGTTTACGTAGTTAAGTCGTCGTCGTCAACGTAGTGCTATAGATAGGAATGCACAGACCGAACCACAGAGCATGCGGGAAGAAGGGGGAGTTGACCCTAAGACTAGCAAAATATCAGTAGTTCTGGACAATGAGGTCGTGTGTGATGACGATGATTACTACGCTAAGTCCCGTAGATGCACAATCATTCGTTAATGTTGTTGTAGCTGTCGTTGTTAAAGTGGAAGGAAGCAGTGGGGCAGGAGATCATCTAGCCGCTACACCGCGGGCAAGGAGGCAGTATTTTATTTATTTTACTGCCTGTTACTGCTTACCAGCTGTTCGTCAGCTGCTATTATTCGCGCGATCACGACGAATCCACTACGATCTGATGTGTCTATATATAGAAAGAAAACTGTCGTCACGTTCACTGGCGGACAATTGTTTACACCCCGTTATGAGTTTAAAAAAAAACATTTTGTATCTTAAATATAGAAAAACCTCCGTTTTCAGCGAACTAAAACAAAGTAGTTGCGATGGCAATGGTTGTAACATATATTCAATCAGAAAGTAGTAGTAGTAGTAGTAGTAATAGTAGTAGCATTTAAAGTAAAAAGTAAAGTTTTCGGGCTGACCCTCAGCCAAGATTTAAGGGTACACGGGTTCTATTATTGTCGAGCCCGGTGGCGTAGTGGATTAAGTCTCCGCCTCCTTGCAAAGTGCATTTAAAGTAGCACTGGATTGTTTTTGTGTTAGTTGTTCGTCAGTTGTAATGAGAACAATAAATATATCAAAATAACGGTATTGATATACGACCAGACAGGCAGGCTGGCTGGCTGGCTGGTGAACCCACCCTTGATCTAAAAAGGTCTTGCGCTCTCTCGGACACTGGTGTAGGTGGTGGTGCCAAGGTAGAAACGTCAGGAGAACATTGGGACGGCGACGGACCTCAACGATGGACGGGCGGCCGCAGAACTTCGACGTATCGACGCAAACAACCACACCGACCACTGTGATTATTAGTATTATTGTTATTACTATCATATGACAACTAACTGACGACTCGTTCTATTTTGGCATTTCCTGCCGGCCGTCGTCTGCAGCGGCATTCCGATCTAATCGGCGGCGAGAACCCAGACATGGACAGTGGCGCCAAATTTGAATCGCATTCGCTGCCCTGCGCGGTGCGCTCTCGATGAAAAGCTGCCGAGGTTTCACAATATGTGAATCAGTCAGCCGACGACGAAACTAAGCGTGCTTCGAAGCGCTGCAGCTGCTTTAACGCAAGAGATAATGACAAATCAAACACTAATTATGCACACATAGGATATAATGTCAACGAAAACCTTAGCAATAGTAATAATATGAATAATATTAATACGAGGGCTACCACCACCAAATCGGCAGCCAGCGTGTATGAAGTGACAACACCTCTTCTTAAGATAAAGGATAAGACTCAACAAATAAAGTTCTGCGATTTTAAGTATTATAATCACCTTTCAAAGATTATAAGTCTTATATTTCTCATCAGTAGTAGAATCTACCAATAATGGTGAATAAACAAACATCAATATATTTCTCATTGAAAAAAGGCATTGGAAGGTCCCATTAGCAGGTGTACGATAGTCGTGATGACCTTGAATAATACATTACCGCTTTTTCAAAGTCTCAAGGGCAAGACTTTTGGCTGTTAAAAAAATTAGTAAGAACAGGGACATAGGCTATCTTGCTAAGCTATATGAGAAATTTGAAAGGCGCACAGAATATTGGAATGTCATCCCAAGAAACTTGACTGCACCTAGAAATTACCACATACAGAAAGAATCACAGGAAGGTCAAGCAAAACAATTGAAGGAAGGCAGAAAAAGCACGATCATTTTAATTTTTACGGAGAATCAAGGGGGTGGTAACTCTGGTATCAGTCTATATTTAACGTCGACAAGTAGGCTCCGATCAGAGTCAGCGCAGACTGATAATACACAGCGCAGACAGATAAACATCTAGTAGAATGAGCCATAAAGTAAGATAAAATGACGGAAGTAAATAGGATCTCAGAAGGCCTAGAATAATATGGACATGGAAGCGGTCTGCAATGGCGAATCTGTCGGCCCAATTACCGCCAAGAAGGTACTAGACAAACCTATTGCGCAGGTCAACTATGCGCAAATTATTGTGCTTCTCTCATAAACTCCCAATAAATGATCTCATCCCAAAATTTGATTAATGGCTTCGTTCAACCTGTTAACGGTAAACAAAGGCAGAGCTCCCAACCTCAACGGAGATAAAAACGAGTCGCACATCAAGTGTGACCGCAAACATGGAGTCAAAGCATTGAGAGAACTCGAGTACAAAAATTGTCTCAGCACACTATGAGTAAATAGAGTGAGAACATGAGCATTTATTATTTCATTTTAGGGTTACAACGAAATGTATATCGAGTGTGTAGAGCATAGGACAAGAAGTTAGCCTCATACCCCAAGGCAAGCCAATAAGCCCCTGAGAACCCCTGTAGTGTCGTCATTCAGGCTAAATGACGGGCAAAAAAGGGCGCTCAGGCACATAAGGAAAGGCTCCTCACAAGGATCAGTGCATTACACGAGACGCTAAAAAAAAACAAGCATACAACGCAGTGTCGATATCGGCCTATCTTTTTATCCACGCTAAACACGCCCAATGGAGAGCCAAGTTGTTGGCACAACAAGTAATAGTTGAGTCACAAAACATATGCTCACGTAGCACGCAGTGCACGATATATGTATATAAAAAAAAACCGGATCAAGACGCCGCTAAAGTTACTTTTCCTAGAAGCAAGCTCGTCCAGACGGCAAGCAGGAACAGCTGCAACTATCCACCCTTCGACCGTGTATTTTCATGTGAACGGGCGTATATTCAGAAGGCCAACGGCGCCGCCACTGCCAACGGTTTGCGGAACAGATGGCAGTCTTTTCTTCACCGACTGTTGTTGGCTTCGTTAGCCAACGTCACTCACTGTCCTGGTAGGTGAGCGTGCTCGTCCGTAGGTAAACGGGCTGCTTGGATTTTCTGCTTGGATTCGAACAGAGGCGAATTCGCTCGCCCACTGTTGTCATGCTGACGATAACCAGCGTTACTCGCGACTTCTTCTATATGACCGTTGCTTGCTTCACAGGTCCGGCACGTCCGGCAGACGACATCTTGTTGGCTTTGATGGCCCGTTACTTCCTAGTGTCGAGCCTGGGCTCAATGACTGGCCAACCGACTCCTCTTCTCCACACGACAACGCTTTACGACAGAACCGCGCGCGCGGTAGGCGATTACATATGACGGTTCCTTTGGTGGCCTTCCAGGGGTTCCTGTGCTGGCGCACGACACGGCGGTGGCATGCGGTGTGATGCGGTTGCACCCAATGGTACCACCCTAGGTATGCTATTGTCAATGATAGTACTTACCCTATTTTTGTATATCCTATATATATCTATACATATGTATGTATATATATGTATATATATATATATATATATATATATATATATATATATATATATATATATATATATATATATATATATATATATATATATTGCTTTTTGTTACTACAAAAAGACGTTGATCTAAATTTTTTTCGCTGGGGTTGAACAGGCGGCCATCTTCGACAGACGTACTCTAAATGTGGAAATTACTGTAGGCCTTACTTGTTTAAAAACAGAGATTCAAAGCGCTTGCTTATAGGTTTCTTGTGCTGTTCCACTAAGAGTCGTTCTAAGCGCAATGTTCAGCTTACGCACTTTTATCTGTGTCGCTTTTAAAGCAGATCGCAGGTCACCCTGACCTTCTATACAGTTGGAATACAGTTATGCCACTGCGAGGCTCATGGAAGTGGTCAATAAAAACTGCGTCGGCCGGGAATCGAACCCGGGTCAACTGCTTGGAAGGCAGCTATGCTAACGACTATACCACGAATGCTACTCTAGACGACGCTCTATATTTTATATATTATCAAACAAATTATATTATATTGACGTTAACAATTGTGTCTGATTGAGCATCTTCATTCTAAACGTAGAGTAACCCTGCTCTGCACCATTCGGTAAGCGATCGATAGACTTAAAGCTGTATCGTCTCGCTGGAATCCTCGGTAGTCCCACGGACTCGAGGGCCACTGGGTTGAAGTTATAGGCTGTGGTCAGTTCGGCGCATCTGTTCGTCCTGTTGTTCTCTGCTAAGCTCGCCGCCATACCAGTTCTAGGTGCACCGAAGTCGACCATTGAGGGAAAAAGTGAGTCGGTAAACTGGGACGGTGCCTGCTTTTAAAGCTCTTACGTATGCAAAGCCACGTCAAGGTGGTCTGGGAAAGAGAAGAGTTATTGACCCCTGTCTGCTCCGCTGCTTCACTTGTCCGATTCGGTCCGGTGGCAGCCGCGCTGGCAAGAGGTACTTCGACCACAAATAAGACATGAAACCAGTAAAGAACGACACACTATCAGAACCATGCTGATAACCCGGGCCATTTAGAACCGTACTCCAAACAGTACAACATAGATGAGCTCAAAGGCAAACAAAAAGGAGCAGAGAGATCTTAGAGGGGCTTGTTTTCCAGAGAGACCACGCCATGTCCTTAGCCGGACGAAATACCTTCAGTGAGGTTTGGCTTGAGGCCTTACCCTCCCCTCAGCTCGACACCATGCTGGACCTGGTCCCAACTATTTCCGCATGATGCCAGCACCTAGGATTGGCGCTCCGGTTTGCGAGCTATTTCTGTGCAAATTGTGTGGAGATATGGTCGACTCCAGTGGCCTACACTTACTGAATTGCATGAAGAGCGGCGATCGTTCATACATGCTAAAATTAACAGTGTGATCATGAAGTCTTTTAGGAAAGCCGGTCTACCATCTACACTTGAACCGAGAGGTTTAGTGTCCACTCGTGCAGCAAAGCATCTTTGTGGCTATCGCCATGGAGACACTAGGAAAAATCAGCAAAGGAACCCAAGTATTCCTCAATGAATTAAGTAAGCGAATTCAGGAGATCACGAAGAATCAAGGAGAGGGTCAATTGTTGAGACAACCGTTGTCTTTGGCCGTCTGCAGAGGGAACGCGGCATCTATCTTAGACGCCATGATGTCAGGTAATTCTTTAAAATAATTGCATTAACACGTTCACACCTCACACTTGTACCATTGTTAACATGCAGTAATATTCGCACTGCTCGTTCAATAAACAAGTATCGCTTGGATAAAATATTACAAATAATCGTGATGTATTTGTAAATACCGAATAAAATAAATATTTTAAGACGAGTCGTATGGCAAATCTACTACAAAGCTTCTGCAGCAATTGAACAATATTACTAGCTGGGTTAAGCGATTATCTACATAATGGATTGGTACAAGGAGACCATATACAGATAACTAAAATTAAGAATTTTTTTTAAATAAGTTATTTGTTTATGGAAATATACCTAACAAGCAATATTGTGAATATGCACTTCCACCATAAAGACCGTCTTTATTTGTAGCAAAACTGTGATGCAACGGTTGCACCGGAGATAATTTGTACAATGCACCACCACAACAATCGCCTTTCCACCGATCTTTGCTCTTACTATTCCACCTTTTAACTCAATAAAGCATAACGCAACCTCGAAGTATCGGATCAATGGATAATATCTACTAAAACCCTAGTGTTTTATGCTTGTTGTTATACTCAAAGTAGAATTGTTACCGCGAAAAGCTCTGCTGGCTTTTACTGGAAACTTCAATATGAGCGTGTTCCAAAAGTCGCGAAAAAAGCTGTCAGGGAAGCTGGTTGCTGGATCGTGAGCAAAAAGGACACATGGACCTTCGAATACAACACAGAGGTATCAATCATAGACGTATTTGCAAGACAAACAGACGGAAAAGACGCAATCGTTTTAGGAACGGACACACACTTAGGGAGCGATACCATAAAATAAAGTAGCGAAGTAAAAACGTTGGATTTGAGCAACGTTTCATAAAGGTACTGAGAGAACTGCATTACCTGTGACAGAAAACGATTTGATTGACTAATATGAATGCACGCTGGTAGCCTGCTTTAATGTGTAATTGTACTTTATCGGGATCGGACAGAAAAATTAGATGCATTGTCGACGAAGACGCAAAAAGGCACGCTAGGCATATACTACTCCTACGGGGTTTACAGAATACTTTGAATCCAGGGATCGGAGTACAGAAGAAGCAAAAACGTAGGTTATACGACCCACGGGGAAACTCGTTTGAAAATGATTTCATATGAAACGAGTACCTGAGTGAGAGGTCGACATTCGCGCCATGTTTGGCGGTGCTGCTTAATTAATTGGTATAGAGACGGAAGAGACGGAGATATCCTGAAAGCCTGAAAATAAGCCAGCTTGGAGTCGACAGCTAAGGGGAAATGAGCTTGAATGGAACCACAGCAACGGAGAGGAATAAAGAGAAATGCCAACTGAGAAACATGGGCTAAGGAAAGAAGAATCAACATATACAGCAATCCTGTAGTTATTGGAAGAGAAATAGGAGGCACGACTAAGTATAAAAACCACGAATACCAGTGTATGCTGTTTTTGTAGAGCTAAATTCCGAACAAGCATTCCGAACGAAGACATCATACAAACTTTAACAAAACTAGTTGGAATAGCTAGGACGACGTCGCAGATGACAGGCCTAGTTCAGGGAGATGAGCTCAGCCCCTGATTTCCTCGATATTACTGGGGGCCTTGCCTTAGTGGATTATAAAAAGGTGAAATTAGAAGTGGGCAAATATTTTACTATATGCAGACGATATCGTTATTTATAACACGAGTCTGTAAAAGGTAATATATATATATATCGCTGTACACGAACTTCCCACGCATGTCCGTCGTTTCATCCTTATCAATACATCAGGTAAGACGACGTTGTTGCAACATGTCCCTCGCTATTTAACCTCAACCATCGATAATTCGTCGAATCCAGCTGGGACCGCGATTAGTACTGCTGTAATTTCGGCACCGGTAGTCTGCTGAAGTAGGCAAGTGCACCAACAACACAGTCTGTCCGCATATTGTGAACCGGATCCGTGACCTCCACCTGAGAGCACAACGAGATACTTTCAAGTTACTATTCCATGAAGACAATTCAGGTGATCGCCGCCTTCAACTGAGAACAACATAAAAGCCATTAAGCAAAAATAGCTTGTTGCACATCATTTTATATGCGTTGCGGTATATCGTATTTTATTGCTTTTCATGAAGATAGATAGACTCTCTGTTTTATAATTCACCTCGTGCAAAAGCCATTCTAGACACTACTTTTCCGATACTTCTCAACTGTTAAGCGCATTGCATGAGTGGGCTTGAGCCACATTTCCTAGAATAAAGACAAAGATAACTACATAATAAGTAAAGTTAAGAATTATATCTCACGCCTGACGGAAGCTAGGGTTTCGTCAGAGAAGTTTGTCTATCCAGATTAAATGTCTTCAGATTCACTACGCTTCACTTCAACAACAGGAACTCACCTGGTTTTCATTGCTACCAACGAGAAGTGGAGCGTTCTCCTCTGGAAAAGTGAAATGCTGCGAAATGCTTAGGCCACTCAATGCGTAACAGGTGTGGTAGTAGTCAGGATGTTTGCCTAAAATGGGACAACAGTATAAGACACAAAATGTCTGAGAGCACGTCCGTAATTATTTCTGGTTTGTGAAACATAGCAGATAACTAGTACCTCGACGACACCAGATTTCATGGCGTGACACATTTCCAGGAAACTTCTCTTAAAAATTGCAGATTTTTAATAAAGTTGGTAGATATATTTGTTTTATGATATTTTTAATTATGCATTCAGTCCGTTGCGCCTTAAACTAACGTAACATATTCGCCATGTCCTTCGTGTCTTCTCGAGTAGCATTTGTTCTCAAGGAAGCAAAGATAGTAACACAAGTGCATTCGCGCATTAGAGTTAATAATTATAACGTGTTCATGAACACAGTACATGATATCTGTCGAACGTTCGGAAAAATAAACTGCGACTACTTTTGGCACAACAAACAAAAAGCGTATTGATTTTTTTACTAATTATATTTTACGCATAGTATTTGTTTAATGATATGATATGACGATATGACGTTTATTGATACTTCATTGTAGTTTCTCATTTGTGTTACAACTTCGTATAGCCACTGGCTAGTGCAAAGCATATGTACAAGTTACAGTAAGATTTTATACATTATCACCGTTGTGTCTCGTATTAATGCCAATCAAATCCGCTTCTATCGATAAGAAGTCACACTTGTTAAACATCTCACCCGCTTTATCTCGCCAACAATTTAGAAATTTCAGAAGAACGTCTTGTTTCGTAACACAACACAATTCCAACAAAACCGGCCATATGCAAGCACTGATGAGTAAAGCAAAATGGTTAGACGATGAACCCGATGTATAATTATTCAAACCTGGCTTATCGATGAGCCCGCCATGGGGGCTTTGGCAACAAGTCAACAGATACTCTTGAAGCGCCCGCTGATTGAATAACCATCGGTTGACCGGCAACGTTTCGACGAATCTTTCTGTAATGTAGATTAATTTATATATATACATATGTTAATTAAAGTTTTTGTTGGCTACGTGGTCTACTGACGGATTTGTCATATTGGTACGCATGTACGCAATAACTAATTAATAACAGACTGCGCCCCCCCCACCCATTAAACTTATCGATGCTTTTGTGTGTCATTGCAGTCTGCATCGCATCTGTTACTACGATGGTCGTCGGCTTGACGATCTACAGCAAACAAACTACAGTGACCGTGGGTGTCGCCTGCCTTAGCGTCGCTGGCATAAAGGTCACATGACGACACTTTTTCTTTACCTATGTTAAACTCATAGGTTTGCAAATCTTCGCAAGTTCAAAGATTTCTCACCCGCGTCCTGCCGATGTCTTACGCCACTCTCTTTATGGAAGTGGCGTAAGATATTGGTGTAATGTTCTCATCTTCAATTTTTTCTCTCTTGTTTTAGCGTACAGGGCGATCCGCGAATGTGTGTATGTAGTGCGTGGTGAGTGAAGTTATTGCCGCGGTTGTATTGTACTTGTTGATGATGATTTTACTGTTGTTGTTGTTAGGGCGAGTGATCCAGTTGTGCATGTTATGCAGACAGAATACGGGATGCTATAAACGTACCATCCAATGACAATGCGCGATAGACAATCGGTATCGCTCCAGCCTGCCAGTATGAATAACACGAATCGACGAGTTTGTTCGTGCGTCCGTTGAAACCACCCTCGAAAGGGCACTGTCGCATTACAAGCCATTTAAGTAGCTTCTGCAAGTTGCACTTTGATTCCGAATCGAGGATGGCGAGAGCCGCAATACTGCAAAACGTATATCCACCATGAGCCTCCAGCCCAGGCAGGCCACCAAAGCCTTTCGTGGTTGAGCCGCCGCCACACGAAAAAACGGACAGATAGAAAACGCAACGAAACACCAATGAACATCACGTAAATACACTTAAGTCAAGTGTCGCAGAGCCAAACGCAAATCTAAATAAGAATAACATAGATTTATTTTTTTATTAATAAAGACGGGCAAATGGCAGCTATATCAGAAGATCTCAATGCTGCGCTTAAAACGGAAAAAAAATGCCAGTTCGCCCGATACCGCAAAAATGGTAAAAATAATGACTCTTGCGGGATACCCGCCTCGCAAAAGAGTGGTTTTCCACGTTAAATCGCGCAGTCTCAAAGGGTTTCACAACCCTAGCCATTTAAATCTTCCCATTCTTGCCATCCAAGTCGGTCACTGTATTTTTAGCAGAAATATTAGCTCAGTGGTCAACACGCCCTGATATTTGTACTACTTAAGGTTATTGAAACCCACTCTTGTTTTAGACAAGAAAGAACTACTATTGCTACTGCTATCGACATAATAACTTCAAGAGCGGGCACTTCCTCTCCTTTTGAGCATAAAAACGTGCGAATTGAGGTGCGTATCAAATCTCTGAACATACTACTAAGACGTTAAGCATAAAGCAAATTACGTATTTGCAGGTAAGCGATGACACAAAACATGTTTCATCACTTTCTGTGCCAAGTTATGTGGTGGTAGTTTTTAGTTAGTGCAAATAAAGTAACATTTCCCGCAAATTTGAACTAAAAGCAAAATTAAAAAAAGCGGAACCTTCGTCAAGCACAAGGTAACTTGGGTGGTCATTTTCAAACCATCATTTGACAAATGAAAATCGTTCGGACCTACCTCCTTCATATGTTTGGCAAGCGAGAATAAATTCGACGCAATTGCGCGTCAGCGGCTCGCACATAATGTTTGTCAGGCGTGCGACAGCCAAAGCACAGTACGTGCCTCGAACGTCTACCTCGCCAGCGTCGTGCATAATAAACGATCCGTCCGGCTGGTGCATCCGGAGGAGAAATGACAATAAGCTCTTACGATCAATGCTCTCGTACGCTTCAGTCGTACCTATGCAAAAACACGCACACACGTACACATCATTCATTAATCAATCAATATTATATATATATATATATATATATATATATATATATATATATATCTTGTTAATTTATTGAGAAATTTCAAAAAATAAAGTTTGTTCAAAATCCTTGAGCATTAAAGAGGCAGCAACTTAGATAGTTTTCTAAATTGTGAAGCACAAACAACTTTACAGGTGTTTTTATTATTAAACAGTTATTTGATTGAAAATAATAATAATAATAATAATAATAATAATAATAATAATAATAATAATAATAATAATAACAATGCGTATATGTATGACAAGAGCAGAAAAAACGCAGTAATCTGTTTTGGCCTTTTTTAGAAAAACACGTGGACAGTACTCTGATACGCTTAGTAGGTCAATTGCGCCCCTAATGCTTGTTGTATGTGTAGGATAAGATGGCCAACCATATACGCTGTTTTCGTGGAAAGAATTATACAATTATGATTGACCTAAATTTCCAACAGACACTAACCTAAAGAGAGCAAGCAAGTGACAGCGCCATATGTGGCGGCCAGGTGCGCGACCTGCTGAGGGCCCCCATTGTAGCCGCCGAGGGGGTGTTTGCACCGATTGAGGTAACGAACGAATGCAGACTTCATCGAGTCTTCCAATTCGATGCCAAGTAGGTTCATCGAATGCACAGTCCAGTAACAGAGCCACGGCCCACTGGCGTCAAGATTCTGCTTACAATGTGCAAAAAGCCGCAAACGTAATTAGCATAAACATCAGCAATATATATATATATATATATATATATATATATATATCACACAAAATCGTGTGTACTACAATTAGGACGGTCATATATGTATTGTTTTCAGTATACGTGCTCCTGCACAAGGAACATAACTAATAGCCGAATAGGAGATATCTCTCTCTCTCTCATATATATTTTTTTGTACTTATATATAGGCGATCACTGTCGAGTGTGCAAACGTATTGTAAATGATTAATCAATCGTCACAATATGTTATATATATATATATATATTATTTTGACGTATTATATGTATATATATATATATATATATTTTTTTTTTAAACATAGATATGTATATTATATATATATATATATATATATATATATATATATTTGGATCGAAGCTATGCTCACCGACCTGATATGACTGGTGTAGACCATTGTTAATCGCCTTGAGGATGAACTTAACATGGCTTCGCCTGACTAGTACGGGCAAACTGTTGCGGTACCCCGGGTTATCTCTCGTCTGTTCAAGCAGCTGGTTGACTACTCTCAGTACTAGATCCTCAACTTCAAGCTGCTCGGCTGATGTGCGGGTTTCGACGCCCTGGTCATCGAAACCCGTCTTCAGTAAACAGCGTCGTTTGTCACGTTCAAATACAAAAAAAAAACACATCATAAACACAACGTCAACACATGGTATACAGGTATTTATACACATGCGTCATGCTGGGATTGAACCTATATATATATATATATATATATATATATATATTCAAGGAAGCTTTCAAATAGTAGAAGCTTGGCCACTTGCCCACTGAGTTGAAGAAACAATAAATTTAAATTTTCAGTTACATCTTTGTTGTTCGATTATGAGGATTTTGTGAATGAAATATTATGCGTAGAACCTCTTCACTTGCTTAATAAACTGTGATGTTTTTAACCAATTTAAAATGTACGAGAATAAGAAAGAGTTCGGGACGCTGTCGTCGTTTTCATTCCCATGCAGTTTTAATCCCAAGAGTAATAATACACTTCTTGAAACGTAGTCGTGCTGTTGGTGAAAGCGAGAGTGTTAAAGATTGCCCATATGATTGGGGGCTGCTCTTGTTTGATGTTCGGGGTGATCAAAAAATAGTTTAGCGTCTATGTATACGATACAGGTGCCTGCCTAGATAGGCGGTACAAATTAACCAACAACAACAACAGCAGCAGCGACAACAGCAACAACAACAGCAACAACAAGGACAACAAGCAGTATGATGACGTACCTCACCGGTGTAGAACGGTAAGCGGTTTGGAGAAGCGTCCCGTTTGGGGACGCCAACACCGGCGATATTCGCCAACGGCATCACTGACTTCGACGAATGAACTCGTTCCTGAGAGACACACAGATTAGGACGACGCGACAGACTGTTGACAGATTACTCATTTGTGCGGACGACTGGGTGAACGGCTTCGCGCGCGCGCAATAATAATAATTATAATAATAATGTACGCTCTGCCGCTAGAGTCCTGCTCTCATCAGACACATTTACACCACGTAATTCTCGCACAGAACGCGAACTAAGAAGCAAACACCCGCCACCACCGGCCGCCTGTCAGGAGCGCTTACAAACCTTCGAGCAACCTACAGTTGGATTCTGCAAGAGCGTCGAAAATTCGGCGATCTTAGAGGCAATTCGCTCATTCCCTGTTGCAAGCGGAGCCGGACTGGATAGATTGCGACCACGTCATCTGCGCGATATGTTGGATCAGTCTGTTCCTTTGTCAGAATGCCTGCTAAATGATCTAAGCATATTCTTTGGCAGATTGTTAAACGGCACATTACCTAAGTTTTGTCTACCAGTATTTTATGATGCAAATCTTACAGCTCTTAAGAAAAATGACAACTCTATAAGGCCCATAGCTTGTGGATGTACTTTGCGTAGAATTAGCTGCAAAAATAGCAATGGCCAGAAATAAAAAGGCAATTTTGACAGCGATCCTGCCACATCAAGTTGGAGTGGCTGTTAAAGGCGACGCAGAAGCACTGGTACATGCTACACGCGCCCCTTTGGAGACTGAGGACCAAGTGAAGGTTCTGATTAAACTGGACTTCTGCAATGCATTTAATACGCTAAGAAGGGACAAGATACTGGATGAAGTGATGAAGAAATGTCCAGAGCTTTTGCCTATGGTCTGGCAAAGTTACAGAGATTCTTCACACTTAACCTGGGGCACAACTTCAACATTGCGTTCGGAAGCAGGCATTCAACAGGGTGACCCGCTAGGTCCTTGTCTATTTAGTCTCTAGATGACGCCACGATTGCCGGCCCCGCGAGTATCATCGCGACAGATTTAAGAAGAGTGCTGCAGTTTGAAGACGGGGGACTGGCACTGAATGCTTCCAAATGTGAGATTACCGCTGTCGGGGGCTCGCTTCAGAAGAGAGAGGAAGCAATCCAGGAGATCACAGAAATACTTCCTGACATCACGCGTGTAGAGGTAAACAATTTAGAAGTTTTGGGAGCCCCCGTAAAGCAAGATGGAATTTCGCATGCACTCTCTAGGAAGAAAAAAGCCCTTACTAAAATTCGTCCACAACTGACACGCTTGCATCCTCAGGCTGCGCTGTGCATTTGGAGATATAGCCTGGGGTCTTCAAAATTGAACTACACACTGCGTACATGTCCTGCTATAGTGTGCTCTGAAGAATTGACCGCGTATAATGACGTCAGCAGAGATATACTTAGTGAAGTCCTAAACGTCAAGTTGAAAGACAACACCTGGCAGAGAGCAAGTCTTCCAATACGTGAAGGTGGCCTGGGAATATGAAACATGAAACCAGTAAAGCGCGGGACACTCTTAGAACCATGCTGGACCCAGGCCCTTTGGAAGAATATCTCAGCCAATATAACCTCGATGAGCTCAAAAGCAAAAAGCGAGCCGGGAGATCTTAGAGGGGCTTGTTTCCCGGAGAGACCGCGCCGTATTCTTAGCGGCACAAGATAACTTCAGTGGGGGTTGGCTTAAAGCCTTACCCTCGCCTTAGCTCGGCACCATGCTGGATCCCAACCATTTCCGTATGATGTCAGCACTTAGAATCGGCGCTCCCGTCTGTGAGCCGTTTCAGTGCAAACTGTGTGGAGAGATGGTAGATTCCAGTGGCCTGCACCCACTGAGTTGCCCGAAGAGCGCCGGTAGATCATCCAGACATGCTGAACTAAACAGTGTGATTATAAGGTCTCTTAGGAAAGCCGGTATACCATCTACACTTGAACCGAGAGGTTTAGTGTCCGCTGGGGAAGAAAGACCTGATGGGGTGACCATTGCATTATGGTCACATGGGAAGTCCCTTGCTTGGGATGCAACGGTTTCATGCACCACCGCGGCTTCCTATTTACACCACAGCTCAGTTAAGATGAGGTGGGTGGCAAATCACGCGGACGCCAGAAAACGCGTTAAATACTCTGGACTGGAAACAAGATACACTTTTGTGCCTATTGCCACGGAGACGCTAAAACCAATCAGCAAGGGAACTGAAGCATTTCTGCAAGATTTGAGTAAGCGAATTCAGGAGGTCACAAGCGACTGAAGCGAGGGTCAGTTCTTGAGGCAAGCGTTGTCTTTGGCCGTTTGCAGAGGGAACGCGGCATCTATTTTGAGCGCCATGGAGTGAAATAATTATGTAAATAATTTGACATAATACGTTCAGACCTCACAATTGTATCATTGTTTAAGATGTAATAGATAATAAAAAGAATGATAATAATAATAATAATAATAATAATAATAATACTAATAATAATAATAATAAGTAATGCCGATATCGTCGTCTCGACGACGTTCTGAGCTTCGGCAAACAAGCAGCAACATAGCGCTCGCTCACGTTGTAATCAATGACGAAATAAAATGACCGAGCAGGATATGGCTTAGTCGCAAAAGCCTTTGCCTTGCATTCGGGAGGCCTGGGTTCGAGACCCAGACCGGCCACTCCTAAATTGTTGTCCTAATATTCATGGTTCCCAATTGAAACAAGGTGAATGTCGGAGCAGACCCAAAATCGACCATGATCGAAAAAAAAACGTGGATCACAGAAGTCTCAATAGCAAAAGAGATGTGCATTACCATCCATCCAACCCCCATTAAGTTTTCAAAAGAAAGCCGGCCTGCTGCGTGTTAGATGCCGCACTAATAACAACAGTAAGCCGACCTGTTAGTAGGGGTAGTTGAAGTAGAACGAATACAAAAAATAGTCTCGATGTAAAAACCACGGTGTCTAGCGGTATTCTAGCGGCAAGAACAGCATTTGTAGGAGCTGTCCTGCCTGCCTGCATCTGAACCAACCACCAGATAGCTTGGATCTTTCATCACACTAACTTTTAGAAGAAGGCTGGTTTATATATATATATATATATATAGTTCGTCACAAGTGGCAGTCTTCAAGCTAGCAGGTAGCGACCAAGACTGGTTAGATTAAACACACAGACAACTGAGGTGTTGGAGACCAAGCGAGAAAATGAACAGTGTGTATATGTGCGAAGCTGGAGTGAGAGCCCAGCAGGAGCGAGATGCATAGATAGATGGAGCGCGCGCTGGGCGATAGAGTAGTAGTAGTGCATTTGCGAGGCAACAACAACGGGACGGGACGGGCAAACTAGAAAACGTGAAGATACGGCTGTAAGAGCAACAAGACAGTGTCACGATTGGACAGGTCGACAAAACACCCACGCCCACAGAAAACCCCTATCCCCTCACGTATGTCGATATATATATGCATATATAAATATATATATATATATATATATATATATATATATATATATATATATATATATATATATATATATATATTATATATATATATATATATATATAACGCAGACTGCCGTCGTCGCGTTAAGTAAGTCACGACTGAAGGCACGCTCAATCAAAGAAGCTTGAACTTGAAATCAAGTGCGTTTCAGTCCCGATTCGCCCATTCGAAACGACGACAAAGGCGCCTATATACATGCGTACGCGTTGGTACGGCGGTATGATAGTACGCGCGGCGACATCACATACAATGATCCATTTATCTATCTATGTGGGCATATCGATCTATATATATATATATATATATATACTTGTACACTTATGAAACACATTTATCTATATATGTATATACATACGTGA
Source organism: Dermanyssus gallinae (assembly GCA_003439945.1). NCBI lineage: Eukaryota > Metazoa > Arthropoda > Arachnida > Mesostigmata > Dermanyssidae > Dermanyssus > Dermanyssus gallinae. Next base: position 185,675 of record QVRM01006730.1, read on the forward strand.
TAGGCCTGCCAACGACAGGGCGGCGAGCTGCTGCTTCCTAACTATGACGGTGCCGCCTAGGTGGTTTACGGCCACTCCGCGCACGTGTAACCGCCCTTGGCTACACAGTAGAGACGACTAAGCTTCGATAGCTTCATCCACCGGCATCGACCGGCATCCACCACTGTCCAGCTCCACAGCCTTACACAACAACCACAACTGCGGAACAACAATCTGCGAAACCAAGTGACAACAACAAACCTCGAACGCTGTTAACCTGATGAGTTAACAACTCTAGCTCGCAGTTCGCGAAGCAGCTACAACCTACCTGCTGCACAACAAGAACAATCTGAACACTAGCCGCCACTGCCAACAACAACAACAACAGCCGCAGCAGCAGCAGCAACCACAACAAAACAACAACTACAGCAACCACAACAAAAACAACAACAACATCAGCTACAATAGCAACAACACCGGCAGCAGCAACAACAACAACACCAACACCACCTACAGCAATTTTGAACCAGCTAACTAAAGTTTCATTTCGCCGGGGACTCTCCTCTCTCAGATAGACACACACACACACACAACTCACATCCTACCTTCTCACAACACAAATTTCCTACTAGCACACACACCCACATTCACACTCACTCTCTGAACAGCAATATACGCACGAAGTACGGGTAGACCGCAGTAATCAAAGACGTCGCTGTCACTGATTGTAATAATTATTACAGGAGGACATCATAATTATTACAGGCGGACATAATCATTATTGCAGGACATCATAATTATTACAGGACATAATAATTATTGCAGGACATCATCATTATTACAGGACATAATCATTATTGCAGGACTACATAATTATTGCAGGACACCATAATTATTACAGGACTACATAATTATTGCAGGACATCATAATTATTACAGGACAACGTCGGCCGCCCAGTGGTGTCAGCCTTTCGTTTGCGCCTCGAGAGTCTCGAGTCTGAGACTCATCATCATCTACCACAGCTCTAGCTATGTGGATACTGGTTGGTCACGCTTGGGGTGGGCGTCCAATACCCGCCGCAATAAAATACAAAGCGACAATGAAAGCTAAACCGCTCGAACACCGCGCGGTGTTGTATCTGTGCCTATCGTCGTGTTCTAATCATGGCTTATACCACCCTTTCCTCTCCTCCGTCCGGCTACTAACAAATTTACCGCAATTTCGAGCTCAATATCGCAACTCTCGCCAACTCATTAAGAGTATACTCTCCTTGGAGTGCATCCAAACTTATATATCCGTCTGGCAACATCAGCAACACCAATTTCTTCTACAAGGGGTAACGCATCAAACTAAAGTACCGGCCTCCGTTAGGCAGACAAAGTCCCTGCGCTCAAGAAATTCAAATGCGATCTAAAAGAGAGAAATTATCTTGAAACTTTGGTATCTGGTTAAAAGTGATATAAAAATACAATCATGTGTCAATATATTGTAGATAGGTGTAATTGGGCATATATAAATTAGACATTGTTATTTCATAACAATGGGCTCTCCGAACAAAGCTATGTACTTAGTGGAGCTTGAAATTCATGTGCGCAATTATCTACAAGAAATGTCAACAATAAACAAACAGTTGAACAGTTGAACTCTTACCTCACACTGCTGTTGCTGCAGCTACGACTATATCAACAACAACAGCAGCAGGCGCAACAACAACAACAACAACAACTACGCCGGTATTATTGTTATTATTTTGATTCGGATGGTGTTTAGAAGTTGGCGCGCCAAATGCACACAGCTGAATGTATGTATGGTTGTGTTTGCTGTTTTCCGGCCACGCTCTGTAGCTAATTGATTGAGTGTCCGCGTTTGGGGGTGTCTCAAGTGGTAATCAATCACATGGCTTGATGAAATATTCTTGTATTTCTTTTCTTTTGCCCCCTCCGCTCTCTCTCTCTCTGTTTCCCTTTCTCTCACACACACAGTCGGTGGTCTCATTCGTATTGACTCCTCCTACTCAGTAGCCGGCAAAGACTTGCAAAGCGCTGTCTGCTAGACTGTTGTAACCGGGCCCATGCTCTTCCCCTCGTTCGCTTTCTCTAAATCTCTCTGCAGAACTCCAAAGTGACCGTTTAGTTTCTCTAGCCAAGTTTCTCTCTAGTTTAACTTGCAGCACTAACAGCTGATACAGCAGTTGGCGTCGGCCGTACGTGACCCGTCTCGTCGTCAATGTGAGTACATTTTGGTACAATCTGTGTACACAATCTGTAGGTGTCGAGTGAATTAATAAATAAATGCATGAATGCAAGTTGCCACAACACACGAATCGCACAATCGTGTAGTCGAAATGCGCGCGGAATGAAAAATCGAACTCGATTTGCCGCCGGTTTGCCACTGTCAACAGGAACGCACGCAGTCGGACGAATTCTCGTAGTAGTAGTAGTAGTGAGAATAGTAGCCTTTTACGACGAGTGTACTGTATGTTCGGCGCGAATTCGAAGTCAGCAAGCAGTAGTTGATGACACTGGCAACTGTAATCAAATCTTCATCATCAGTCAATAAGGTAATAATACTGAAGAAAATCGAATTTGAAAAAACAAACATTGAGTAGTTAGTGTCCGTAGTAGATATTATATTGCTGGCAGTGGTGACGTTTGTTCGTTTATTTATGTTTGTTTTGTCAAATAATAATTACCAAGCTGGCCCACAAAACAGCCAGTAAGTAGCCTGTCAACATAGAAATATTGTTGACCTAGGATCGTTCCCTGTTTCTCTCGTCGTGGTTTTTGGGTGCGTGTAGTTTCTCTCTCTTTCGCTCTGCTATGGTCAGAGTGACGAGTCAACAAGTGTTGATGATGACGACGAATGCAAATCTTTAGCCTAAAGCTTAAAACTAACGCCGCGTTTTTCTTTTTTTTCGGGGGAAAATGCTAAAATACCTTGCCGCCAGTGCATATATATATATATATATATATATATGCGCCATACTGCCATGGTCGCGTTTTGTAATCCGCCATGCTATAGCAGTGCTGTCAGCTTATTTGGCGCGTCGTCCTAAAACCTATGGAAAGGAAGGGTTTGCTTGTCAGATTTATACGCACGACGGATTTCGAATTGGGCTTGATGTTTCATTACTAAATGTTCGTAATAAGTAGCCCAATCGATAGATCTGCCATAATGACAGACGACAATGATGCGTTAGTCTCAAGCAGGCGTGTCGAGAAACGTCTAGAAAATACATTTTCTGCTGTAATGAAAGCGAAACAAGTAGCGATCGCTGTGGTAGTCGCAGTTCTAATATATACAGTACAATGTGTGATAAAATGTTATGTGTCATGTCGCTACATTCGATCACAACGTGTGGTCAGTGGGGAGGTCAGAGGGCGCTACTTTCCTGTCTCAGAACTTCGAAGGTTAGGATAGGTTAGCATCCACGAGCGCTTGACAAATTGTGTTGAACTTTTTGCAACCGAGCCATTCGAGTTCAACATTACGATGAACATCCTAAATCTGGAATCATACAAATTCGCACAAGTTATGAGCCACTTCTTTAGCATGTGTTCGGAATTTCAGATGACGGTCGAGGTCGTGTTTTTAAGTATATTTATATGCAAAGGACCGGATGTACAGTGGTCTCCGTCAGATGTGCCTGGTACCTCCGTCAGATGTGCCTGAATATTCGTGGGCCCAAGCTGAGCGTTGCCATGGTATCTTAAGTAAAGCCGTAATTCATCCAATGGAAAGCACTAGACAATAAATATAAGCAACATGTCAAGAATGGGGGTCCAGGTTGTTTTATGAAGAGGGAATATTTCGGGGGGGGGGGTCAGGTTGCTTCATGAAGGGTTTTCTTCAGAACACGGGGTGAGCACAACATAATTCATTAAATGTGTGGCAGTAGTAAGCAGCTGATAATGCCTATATTACTATTATCATTATTGTTATTCAGTCAGGTCGATCGCAACTTTTTATTGTGCTAGTGTAATTATTACTATTATTACTATTAGTACTACGAGGACAACAATAACGACACTCTTATGTCGATCACGTATTGACGATGACCATCATATATATCGTACAAGACGTATATTATTCATACGATTCTCGAGCCCGGTGGTGGCATGGTGGGTGCATTCCGCGTACGCCTCACGTCCGGAGGAGACGGTTCATAGGTGCGCGGGTTCAAGCCCCACCCCCCCTACCGTTGCACCGATTTGTATTTATGAGAGTCCGTGTATAAGCAAAGCGAAAAGCGGTTCCGTGGACGTGAAATCTTGGGGCTGGGGGTGGGTCAGCCCGAAAAGTATTTTATACGTACGTAGGATTATGTACTCGAATGGGTGTTGATGTATTGATGTCAATGTTTGTTCACAGGCTTCTCGTTAGCCGCGCGAAGAACCGAGCGTGCTCTGGGAAGACACTCGAGTCGTGTCGTCTGAGGAGTCGTTAGTGTTGTGGGTAGAGGCTGGCTGGCTGGCCGCGAAACGCTGCAATGTTGTTCAGCGAGTACGAGGCAATCATAAGGCGCCACTGTTCTGTGCGGCCTCTGCGTTGCAGCCTTGACGTGCTTATTCGGGAGTTCCCGCATGTGCCTGCACACGTCCTGCGCTCCATCATCTCGACACACTTCACGATGGCTGTCCGCAAAAACTACGACCTCTACTCGAGCCCAGAGGTGAGGTAGCCTTGTCGTGGCTTGTCGCGACACGCTAGCTATTAGTTCGGTTTTGTCTCAGTATTAACGTGATAACAATACGAAATAGACGAATTATATGTATATATATATATATATATATATATATATATATATATATATATATATATATATATATACATGTATATATATATATATGTAATTGGGCATAGCCTAGATATCTCAAAAGTACGCTTAGGCTGCCGCTCTGAGCGCCCCGAATGCATATATATATGCATTTAAGAAGATTTTGGTGAATTATGTAAGTTAGGGTTGAATCACCCGTAAGTCAGTCTTTCTTCTTTCCCCCCAGCGCTGCGATTGTGGGTGGATGCCACATACACATATATGTGTCGCGCATGTAACACGTATCGCATTCTATCTACTTGCAGAACGTATCTCGCTATTACGGCAAATATAAGCAACAGCGAGAATCTGGCGCAAAGCCTGGCTTTCTCGTCGACATCGCTGACGAGCTAAACCTGTCACCAGCGCTCATGTGCCGGTTCGTCGTGGAGAACTACTTGCGTGAGATTGGTTAGTTGGCTATGTAATTCGTTTGCAGGGTTACGGTAGTCGTAACCAACAGAGCTACGGGTATACAATTCTAAGAAGCAAATTCTTATCATATATGCGAACATGTTCTTTAAGAACAATTGCTGCGTCAATCGATCGCACGTTTATTTTCGTTTTTATTTATTAGACTAATTCTGCTAAAATGCAAATATCGAATGTATGCGCTTCAATCGAGAAAAATATTCTCTTTTTGTGTACAGTGCAAATTTCTCGAAAAAGCGTATTTGTGTTCTAATAACAAATATGTTCTAACCATGATAAATCAATTGCTGTTCATACTGTTATATATGCCCATGCATGGAAGTCAGGATAAACTCATATATATATATATATATATATATATATATATATATTAGCACTTTGGAGTGGACAATTGTCTCCGTGTGAACGTGTGATCACGGGTTCTCTAAACCAGGGTAGCCCAGTTCAGCAATGTGCCCCGAACAGACGCTGCATTTCCTCGTTGGATGTCAAGCGACAGCCTCTGACGCAAGAATGCGGATGCTCTCGAGTCTCCTGTCGAAATATTAAGGCTTCTGCCTACGCGTTGAATCAGTTTGAGCGTAAGGGGGCCTGCAGTTCCCATAGTCTCGAACGCCAACGGGCAAAATTCGTGCGGATAATCCACGCTAGAATATTTCCTGCATTTGTTAGCCTCAGCTAACCTGGAAGCATGACCTGCTCGGTCCGCACCTGCACCGACCATCGAAGGGGCTAATGAGTCGGTTACAGTTGCGTCCCAAACAAGCATGCGGCCACGCTCAAAGGGCGTCAAAGTCAGGCCGTCAGGTCTTTTCCCGTCATCCCTCGATAGACCCGGGGGCTCTAAAACACATGGGAAGCCGGCAGATCGAAGTGCGCGACTAAAGGTGTCATTTAGAGCAGAGTGACGTGCTCGTCGGCCTGCACTTAACGCGCATGACAGGCCATGATGGGCCAACGCGTCCACAAAATCACCACAACGACATCGGTGGGCCACGACGAGGTCAACACCAAGCCGCAGCCCTGCGCTTATGCGCGTGGTCTCGTCGTCCAACAGAGTCCCAATTCGAGGACATGGTAAGGCGTGTAGCCAAGCCCCAGCCCCTTGACTACTAACAGCTCGAAGCCTGGTTTTATCGGCAACAGACGGTGCTCTATTAATCAAGTTTGCTAGTCGCTTTTCTTGTAGGGAGGTTGTTCAATTGCCCTGGTTAGCCCTATCGTCGGGAGGTGATTCAAATAACAACGACAATTCGTCGGTCAGTCTTTTGAGTTCCCCGTTATAGGCGTCCCACCCATCACTGTCCAATAATGCTTTAACCCTGTCCGCGGCCTGGGTCAATGACGACACGATTGCAGGTCCTGCCGTCATGACCGCGTCCGGCACACCTAGGCCGCCTAAAGAAACCGGGAGCATTACCTGTTCCCTTGCCGCAGCGGTCAGCTTAAGATTTAGTATGATCTCTAAAATGTCTAAGCTAAGGCTGTAAGAGATCTTGTGATAAAAACAGGTTGCAACCTCTGAGCAGGTGTGTTACCCTCGTGGCTGAAAAACAAGATCTAAGAAGGAATACGCCGCAGTGGGCCCCCAATTGGGGTAGTCTGCTTGCCGCGAAGTCAAGTTTGTCCCTTCGACTGTCTAATGCCTTTGCAATGCCTTCCGGCAATAAGGGGACACCTAGCAGCTCCAGGTTAACCTTGTCCACTACACGACAGCCCGGAAGTAAGTCAAAAAGGTTAGTTAAATCTAACGGCTCAACTTCGTTGTGAGCTGTGACATGTACTTCACATTTAACCGGGTTCAATGTCAGACCGCTAATAGCACCAAATTCAATAACTTTCCGTATGTCGTCAAGTACGGTCGGGAGGTCCCCGCCCAGAATACCGTCATCTAAGTACCAGGCATTAAGGGGGGACTGCAGTGAATCTACCAATTCCTTAATACACAAACAAAAAAGTGGCGGACCCAGGGGATCGCCCTGCTGAAGACTTGTCTGCGATAGCATAGCGTTGTGGGGCATTACCAGGTGGGATGGTTCTGAACCATAGGCCAGGTTCGTCTGGTGAAACAGTAATGGTGCCCACGACTTGACGGCTCGAAGCAAATGATCCCTCCGGACGCTATTGAAGGCGTTTCGGAAGTCCAGCTTAACCATCACTGTTGGCACTTTGCGCGATTGCAAAAATGCACGAGCACTGTGGACTACTAACCTCTATATATATATATATATATATATATACATACAAGTTAGTGAAAGGCGAATAGCCGGATTGAGGGAAGTCATAAACAGTCGACATGTTGTTATGTCTTACGGTGAATGCACGTGCAGAATTGTAAAATTTTGCCATTATGACTAAACATTAAATTACGATCAAAAGACTATTCTCGAGCAATGTAACTAAGCCCTTAGGATACGTAAGACATAACCACAAATTGACTTTTTATGACTTTTCTCCGGTTATCCGGTTATTCGCCTTTCGCTAGCTTCATTCTCTTCAGCTTCGGGTGTCACTCACATGATGCAGAATTTTCCGCCGAACACGCCGGTATGATTGGTTTCTTCATGCGTTGATTCTCCCGCAAATGTAGATTTTGCACACATATGTAGGAAAAAAGCTGAATAACTACTTTTGTAAATTTCTCGACCCCTAAACCAAGACCTTTCTTTCCCTCATTTTCCTGCCGAGTTCTAAACCTTAAAATAAGTACATACGGTTATGTCAGAGCATATATATATATATATATGCAACGCATGAAGGAACCGGCGTGTTCGGCGGAAATTCTGCACAATGTTGGACACTTCGCTAGCTTGCGTAACGAAAAGCGAATACTCAGATTAAGGAAAGTCATAAAAAGTCAATATGTCGTTATGTCTTACGTTAACGCTTTTACGTGAAAATCGCTAAATTTTTTCCATTACGACCAAACATGTACCTCCAAAAGACTACTCTCAGGTAATAGCAAACTCATTGTCCACCATTTTCGTACCAATGTGATGGTGCTGCGTTACGTAGTTAACAAGTAACTACACTTTTTTGAAAGCGAAGGCATGCATACTTGCATAGGGTGTATGAGAAAGTTAGGTACCTATTTTGAGGTTTGACAAGTTACTTGGCAGCTACCTAATGCAGCACGATCACGTTGGTACGAAAATGGTGGGCATTAAATGTGCTATTGTCTGAGAAGAGTCTTTTGGAGGTACATTTTAGGTCGCAATTGAAAATGTTAACGAATTTTCACGAAAAGCGTTAGCGTAAGACATAACAACATATCGATCCTTTTATGACTTTCCTTAATCTTACTATTCCCTTTCCGCTACGCAAGCTAGCGAGTTGTCCTCCGTTGTGCAGAATTTTTCGCCGACCACGCCGGTATGATCGGTTCCTTCATGCGTTGACTGGTTCTCCCGCAAACTAGATTTTGCACAACTATGTAGGAGAGAAAAAGGCAGAATAATTATAAAATGCTTATAAATTTCATTCGCTCTCCTAAACAAGACGTTTCCGCCGCTCCTTCCATTGGAGGAAAATTGATTTTATTGCCGAGTTCCACCAAACCTTAAAATAAGTACATATTGTTATGATACACCCTGTATAGACGTTCTTTTTATTTTCACCAAATCTTTAATTGTTAAGAAGCATTTCTTCGAGGGGGTATGAGTCGCATTGGGATTGAAATTCTCGATATTGAAATCGCTAGCCAGCACCCTCACTCCGTCCCGTGGACGACATCCCCATTAGGTATCCACACTATACGCTTTACGTACATGATGCTCTGTTTGTTCGTTCTTGTTTGCAATCGGGCAGGAGAAGTTAACGTCAAAAAGCGCAACCTAAATCGACTGCTGAGAGATTCGTCACATATCGCTGATGAGGTGCTGGCGGTTGAGGTCTTCTTGTGTTCGCTCCACGACCCGTTTTATGGGCCCTCGTCTGATGCCAAGCGGTCCACTGTTGGTATGTGATGCGTATGATGTAACATGATTCAGGCGAGACCTGAAATCCTTTCATATACTAGCGTAATGGTGCTTCTAATCATTATGCATATATATATATATATATATATATATATATATATATATATATATATATATATATATATATATATATATATATATATATATATAGTCTGTTTTCGGCATTGTGGGCCCGTCCAGGCAAGCTGAAGTTGACTACGTATATATTGTGCTCAAGGTTTTTAGCCAAATCACTTCTCACCTCTTGGAGTGGTCAAATACCTGGCATTTACTGAAAGATGCCAGCCTGGACTGCTTGCGCACATGCAACGGGAACCAGAATTACTTTGATTGCTGCTACTCCTAGTTTCGTAATAGATTCGGCCACATACGTGCCATGCATACAGTATATTGTGCGCCCTATCTGACTGCAGGCCAGGAGTTTGAACTGGTGCTCAAGGATGCCCTGCGTGCCCGCGGGATCGGTTTCGTCGACGAGACGGTTCTTCGGGAGCGTGGCTACGATAAAACGCCGGATATCAAGCTGGATGTCCCCGCAATCATTAACGGTATTTCTGTTTTACTACTGTTTTTGCATCAATGTGCATTGCTTAGACCCACTTGTGCTGCTGTGCCATTGGTATACTATCGTTACTACGGCGGGGCAAGCTAGACCTTCACTTCAGACTTTGCTGCTAACACTTTAGTTTGACAAAGTTGATCGCCTGACAAAGATAGCAATGCAATTTCAGTTATTGCTATACTACCGGTATCAGAGGCAGCGAATCCCATGTGCTTGCTCTTGCCTTTACAGAAGAAATATTTAGAATAGCAGCGTAGGTGATTATGATAAAAGCAATTTCAGCAGCAGCAATCAGTATGTTTTTCCTGATCAGGCAGCTTCACGTTTCGAGTGTAAACTTCATTGAAATTAATGAGAAGAGGTATTTTGTTTTGGCACATAATTTTCAACGAACTATAGTATTAGTAAATATACTGAATATCTAATAAACAAATATTCCAAAAGGGACACTTTTGGAGTATTGCAATGGGGAAACCGTGGGACCCACTAGTAATGAAATGCCTTGTTTCTCAAAGATTCGTTTGAGCGCATTTAAAAGAATATCATTGACATCTGGGGACAAACGCATTCGCGGGCTATCTGTCCGTAAGGGAAACGCTGCATCCACGATAGGCGCCATAGAACGAGAACGCATAAACCATTTAGAATAAGGCTTAATAAATTTATAAGTCTATACAACAAATTGGTATTGAATGAACGAATATATTGTGCCAACAGTAATAGTAGCAGTTGATTTCACAATGGTGAGGCATAATGTGTGCACAAGAGGTTCTGGAACACGATAGGTCCTCACCCCACCGGCACCCACTATGGATGCAGCGTTACCGCTACACATTTCAGCGACAGCTTTTGCTTAAGAAACTGACTCCCCCGCTGGCATTTTCTAATATTATTAGATACGCCTCCGTTCAGGAACAATTCTGCCTTGTTGGTGATTGATATACGCTATAATGTTTTTATAGCGATAGGTAGAAATAGCGTCAACGTGTGCTCGGAGCTCGGAATATTTGCGTCGTTTCTATGCTGCGGCATGGTACCACACTCAACCTGGCCCCACTGAGCTTTGATGCAGGTGTTGGAGGAGGGTGCTGTCGTACTTGACATCGTCGCATCCCAGGTTAGACCTTTTCTGCGAAACCAGAAAGTATCATCATTGAGTTTCGCCTTAACCCGGACAGGAGGCCTCTTGGTTCAAACGTTCATGGCATCCTAGCCTACCCGGGGCTTATGGCAGCTTGGTGGGTGTAGTAGGGTCTGTGGTTTCCTCATAGCATTGGCAGGTAAACAGCTTGAGCACCAAAGCTGTCATTTTCAATACAGAAATCATGAGGATGGAGTTAGGATCTAAGTACCCAGCCGAAGGGAAGAGAAAGGCTTCAACCTTTACCATGACCTCTGTGAATATTTTTCATTTTTCCATAGTTTATTTTTAGGTTGATGTTTAAGACTTCGGATGACTCTGCTGGTTCCATTTTTCCTCAAAACTTTGCAAAGTGGGCAACGCTTGCAGTGCGTAGGCACATCTTGGGATTCCGAGGTTATGTCTTCAAATAGAGAGGCTTACGTAAGAATACATCCTGGTGGAGGTGAACGAAGCTTTAAAAAGGCCTATTTTTTTAAAGGGTTGAATTGTATAATACCCACACGGACGTATGCTTCGTTCACGGACTCCCAAATCAAAGACAGTTTTCTTTGGGGGTCCGTGTGCGTATTACCCCGGAAAAAGCTCGTTAACATTTGATAAACAATTTGTTAACTAGAGTTAACTAAATATAGGGAGTCCGCCCAGACCTGATTCACATGCAAATGGCTGACTCTCCCAGGGCCAGCACATTTGGTCTTGCTCCGGAATCTGTGTGGGGCTTTCGGAAGAGGTTCCAAACCTTCTTGGCAAATAGGAGGAGATGATATATGTTTTCCCTTAATCCACGTAAGTTATGAGAGCTATACAGCGCTATTATAGGAGCAAACATCAAACCCTATATATATATATATATATATATATATATATATATATATATATATATATATATATATATTAGACCCTGTAAAAGCGTAGTATTAATAATGTGTGACTTAATCTGTTGGCTTGTATGACAGGAGAGTACGTGATCACCTGGATTGAGTCGAAGGCATCTTTTGGTGATCCAAAATCGCACGAGACCTACACCCGCGAGCAATTTCATTCATACACCAACCGATTCGGACCTGGGCTAGTCATCTATTGGTGCGGATTCGTCGATGAACTGCAGGAATCACAACCAGAAAGACAACAGCACCAAGAACAAGATTCAGAATATTTGGAAGGTCTATCTGACTCGTCACAGGGAGACGATTCGTCGTCTTCTTCCGGTTCCGATGCGTCGATCGACGAGCAGCCTAACGGTAGCATCAGGTTTTTTCTTTCCGATCGATTTCCCGACGACATTCGATCGATGACAGATTGTATTTAATTCGTTAACAATAATGTGTTTAATTCGTTAACAATAATGCCGATAACACTTGTTTGGTATTTTCATTAGAGAGGGCTATGTGCAGAACTTATTCAAGTCGATAATAAACGCCTTCTTCGATTGTTGAGAGTTGTTAGCTGTAGCTTGTATAAAGGGTTGCGACATTGTCTGGTGAAAAGCGGAAGGTAGTAATGCATATAAAAATGTACGTTTTATTTATATGGAAAAGCTATTTTATTGTTTGCACTCCAATAGAGCAACATTAATCCACACTTTGAACAGGTGATAGGGGGCCGTTTATAAGTTATGATCTCAAAGTGGCGGTATCCTTAGCTAAGCCCTTAACAGTGGCGAATGTAACTTGCTTTACACCCGCCACTAATTCTGCTCCCACCTTGTGCGACAAGCCACACGAAAAAACAACGGTAATCCAGTAACGTAAAATCTGTTGAGGAGAAAGCTATATGGGTATTACTGTAGCATGCTCACGCTACGAGTATGGTCTTAGAGTTCGCTTAAAAATGCTGGTGATTGTAAATATTTTTGTTTCCATCAAGCGGGACGTATTTATGCTATATTAGGTACGACTAAGTGAGGTGTTATGCTACATTAGTGAGTGGAACCTGAGACGTGATTGTCAGTTAACTATGGAAGTTGAATTATGAAGGTAATGCCATTGTTCTTGTTGTTGATAATGATAATATTATCAGCGCTGAAAGCGAGTGCCTAAATGTATGTAATAAACTTTGTTATATTACTTACACATTTTCAGTATTAGTGTTCCTTTATTCACACTTTTGTGTATGGCTGGACTACTTGAAAACTGCACGGCAAATTGTGTTTTGATAGTTAGTGTTAATATTCATACTACTGATTACGTTACCTTATACAAGACATACGCACAGTCTTGTATAAGGTAACGTCTGCAACGTTTTAAGATTAGCAGACTGTTTTAATATTTACTGCCAATCTAGTTCGAGGAATATGCAGCTACATAAGTTATCTACTGTGTTAGCAAGAATCGGAATATCATAGCGAACTCTAATGCACTTGGAGAGCCTGGACTTAGCTTGAAGGATATGAGTGTCGCATTGATTTGTTCAAGATATTGTTTTCGCAACTAGAGTGCCGCATGGGAGAACATTTAAACTCAGTAGTATTCCCCCCTAGAGAATAAAAATGACTGAAAAGATAAAGAACGACCGATATTGCAATTCTGCCACCTCCCATGAGCCTCTAGATTTAAATCTATATGATTATTTACTAAAAATATCAACTAGTTGAATATGAGGCCCTCGTATAGTGTGTAACAGTAAAGACTGGAAAATATGTTAAATATTTTGCATCTAAGAAAGCCCATGTTTAATCGGAACACCATATATACAAAAACAATATGTTAACTATGACAGCTATAACCATCTTATCTCTAAAAATTGTGTTCTGCTAACTAATTAACAATAAAACCAAAACATCCAAATCCTCTGTGGATAAGTGCATTTATGCTACAAAAACAATATTTTTAATTTAAATTTTGTAAATAAATAGCATGATTTTTTTTCTCCGACTTTTTGCGCCACAAGCTGACAGGTAGTCGTATGGAAACGGCCGCAGTCAACTTGTCATGATGCAAAGTACACACAATGCATTTTTCTTAAGATTTTTCAGTTAAGAGAGTACACCGGGCAATAACCTCTCAGCGCGAGTGTGTCACTCTTTTCGGTACGGCCATATGGGCCATTTCTTTAAAGCTTGTCAGAAGGATTTTAGACAGAGCCGTATTCACGTGACGGAGTGTTGGTTGTTAGGAGACTACTATATGCTATACATTCTTCTTTATGTTTTTAGCCACCTTAGGTGCTAATACTGGATTTCGATCCTAAGCACGGAAACGGCTTCTGTCTTTCAGACCGAGCATTCTAAAAGAGACCTAGATGATGCTATACGTAATCGGCTGAGTCAACTCAACCGATTTTTTCTCATGTTAAGGTTTGAATAAGCAGTATATATCCTTTGCGACCGACCACGGTCGGACTCTACCCGGTGTCCGTCAGTGGATTGAAACCACCCTCTACAAAGCAAAAAATGCAAAAACATCTTTATTTTAGAGACCTAGTGAAGTGCCTTTTCTGCATATTGCCGTATAGGACTGTTAGCACAGGTTCTAGGCAAACGTTTCCGGCTTTGTTCAGAAATGCTGCACTTTGATGTAGGTTTTTAAACAACTAATCTTTGTGGCAGGGAGGAATGACAAAAAGTGTTCCACCGAAGTGTGCCTTCTTTTTCAATGAGTTTGCTTATACAGTCGTAACTTGTTCGAAAGCAGGGAACAGTCTAAGCAGTGTATGCCTTTTTGGAGTGATGCTTATGTCTTGTCTTCTAGTTGGACAGAGACGTTCTCTCAGAACGCCCAAACACAACGATTGTGTTTTAGCATGCTTAACGCAGGCGATGCCACACTTGCGGTGTGACATCGCCAGGAGTTCGCCAGGTCCTACATATGGAGCCTAGACTGTTGGGCGAGGCTGGTGTGCGAAATAAGGGTGACAAACTCTTTGGAATAGTCGGAGACCCCAGGTTTAGCCACCTATAGCCAGACAACGCAGCTGTCGTCTTTAAATGTAGGATGGACAACTTGAGCCATCAGGTACCGAATCTCGAACTTCGATAATCCAGGGGAATAAGTCCAGCATATACAAGAGCATCGAATACAGCATCAGCGCGACGAAAAGAGATACTGGCTTACCTCACGCGGGACTTATAACATAAACTACCATGTCCACGAAAAATCAGATATCAAAACTCAATACATATCGAGTTGAAGAGCCACTAGACACTATAGCAGAAAGGCGGGCAAAGCAAACAGCATTCTTTGCGCGATCTGAGTTTACGAATTCAGGCAGCTCAATCGTGAATGCTCATTTTAAGATACCACTCTCGAACTGTTCGAAAGTATACATGTAAAATGAATAAGATACAGTGTGGTGACATATGAATGCAATCATCGAAAGCTATACCACTTTATTAAGCAGCTAGCTTCGTTATGCTACTCAGCTGAAGTCGCTGTTAGGCTAGACAAGTCGTAAGTATGCTAACAAGTCTTGCAAACTCTAAATGCACTTTCTATATACTATAGAGTGAGAACACATGATAGTAAGATTTACATTTTATATATCTTCTTATGCAGATACCGAGAAGTTATATACATTGCGTATATAAGCGCAAGCCATCGATTAATGCGTTGTTGTCAATCATTCGTACCGGAACAAAACGACAATTATTTGTCTACTAATAAATTAGAAACACATTTCGCGTGTGCTAGCCGAGAGGTCTCCGAGAGACTTTGTCGCTTTGCCTGATGCTGCCTTCATTCGCTGCTGACCCTTTCGTGGGTTGTTCACCGTGACATAGTGGTACACGACGACCAGTAAGAAGAGCAGGACGCCCATAAGATTGGCGAATATCGCGAGTTGCACGTCGGAGATCATCTTCCTCGGTTAGATTTAGACGAACTACGTGGGCAAAATGCAGCTGCTTCTCGGATGTGCATACACCTAGAACAGATAAAGCTGAAAAAACACAACGACGTGATAACTTTAGAATTTCCCATGTGTTTGGCTTTTAGGTATCCGTTTTCTTTAAATAAGCAATCTGTATTTTTGTGGCATCTATATATATATATACAGGTAGTTCAATAAGTTCTTAGAATGAGCTTTTTAGAATTCGAATTTTGGCACGCTTTCACCGCTAATAGGAACTGCAACTTTTCGACTGCTAGCACTCAATATATTATGGTGATTGGCCGTTGCGATTTCGTTTGATAGCTTTTCCCGTGCAACGTATCGGCGTGATTTTTAAAAATGGAGAAAAAAGAGTTTCGAGTGGTTATCAAGCATTTTTATTTCAAAGGTTGGAATGCGACCCAAGTAAAAATTGAGTTAGACGAGACGTACAGTGACTCTGCGCCATGTTTTGCCACTGTTTCCAACTGGATTAATGTGTTAAAAAGAGGTCGCAGGAGCACCGAGGATGAACTACGTCCAGGAGGCCAAAAAATGGCAACTGATGAGGAAAACGTAGAGAAAGTGCGAAAAATTCTTGGCACAGATAAGCGAATGAACATTAAGGAAATA
Organism: Dermanyssus gallinae; assembly: GCA_003439945.1. Classification (NCBI taxonomy): domain Eukaryota; kingdom Metazoa; phylum Arthropoda; class Arachnida; order Mesostigmata; family Dermanyssidae; genus Dermanyssus; species Dermanyssus gallinae. The sequence continues at coordinate 202,025 of QVRM01006730.1, forward strand.
GCGGAGGCATTAGGGATTAGTTTAGGCAGTGTGCATTTTATCCTACACGAAAACTTGAAGATGAAAGAGCTTAGAGCAAAATGGCTGCCGCATTTGCTCAACCAAGGCCAAAAAGACGCGCCTGTTTTGGCTTTACAGAGAAATTTGGCCAAGATGTCGAACAATCTGTCGGATTTTTGGTGCAGATTCATGACCGTCGATGAAAGCCGGGTTCATCACTACACTCCCGAGACCCAAGAAGCATCTTGCCAATGGTTTGCACCTGATGAAAGACCTCCGAAGAGGGTGCGGACAACGGCATTGACCGGAAAGGTGATGGCTACAGTTTTTTAAGACCAACGTAGAATAATGCTGGTCGACTACCTTGAGAGCTGTAAAACGATCACAGGAGAATATTATGCAAGACTGTTGGACTGCCGTTAGCAAGAACTCATCGTGAAACGGCCCGCTTTGCAGAAGAAGGTTGTCCCGTTTCACCAGGGCAATGCTCCTGCACACAAGTCCCGGCAAGCATCGGCAAAACTGGCCCAACTGAGGTTCGAACTTATTGAACAACCCTCCTATTCTTCAGACCTGGCCCCCTCTGATTATTTCCTCTTCGGACATTTGAAGAATAGTCTCGGTAGAAAGCGTTTTTCCAGCAATGAAGAGGTTAAGGCTGCTGTCAATGCCTATTTTCAGTCTAACGACGCGGAATTCTACTCAAGAGGTATGAAAGCTCTGAAATCTTGGTGGGAAAAGTGTATTGAGCTTCTCGGGGAGTATATCGAATAAGAAAAATTTAAAAACATGATTTGGAAAATTCTCGGTTTTCATTCTAAGAACTTATTGAACTACCTGTATATATATATATATATATATATATATAAGATTGGTTTTTGGATATCTACTTTTTAAATATTTGTTTTGTATCTGCTTTTTTTTTTGTATATGCTTATCACCACTTGGCGTATACTCTACATCGGAAATCCATGTCGCGGGCGATTATTACATAGGTAACTTCTACAGAAAGTCTTGCATCAAACACTTCGCAGCAGAATACTTTAGGCTAGGAGGTTCCTTGCAAAATGAATCCCCCTGCAGTGAAAATTATGAATGTGCTGCCCGGTTTAGAATATTCAAACTCAATTTGTGCATCGTACTTGAGTGAAACACAACAAACGAGACCATAAGTAAGCCGGATTTTTTTAAGACCAATAGCAAAGGCCACAGAATTTTACACTACAAATGTTTGTACTTGTTTTTTTTAATATTTTGTTTATTTACTAAAATATTTTGCACGAATGAAAGAAATTAATTAAAAAACAATAAAAAATTGCTATTGTTTGTGGATGGACGTTAGGTTTTCATAGTAGTCATCTACGCGCCATTAGTTTTAGAATCGTATGTCTATCCAATACTGAACACACAAAATCCGAGTAATTGTAAGGAAAATCGTTTGGTCTACGTTAATTCACACAACGCTTAAATGAATATGGGGTTCGAGACAATCATTCAAGGCATATCAACGTCACAAGCAGGACCCGATTCAAATTTGACTCCTAAACTCTAGTTAAGAGCAAACAAGCTTCAGTTAGCTTCGAGAGTTGCACTGCGACCAGGTATTACGATGCCAAAAGGTAGTTTTATTTGGATAAAATGTAAAAAAGGAAAAGTCTTAACTTTGATAATAAGGGAGATGTTTTTTTGCGAAATCTCCGGCGTTGTTTTGGCTAGGCGAACATAGGTCGTCAAAATGTGGCTATGCTTATATATATATATATATATATATATATATATAGGCGAGCACTGCCAAATGTGCAAACGTATTGTAAATGATTAATAAATCATCACAATATATATATATATATATATATATATATATATATATATATATAGCACAGAACAAATTGGTTCTGCTCAAGTAGTAGACGCGCACGCCTGAATTTGCATACGCTGACAGATCCGTCATTTGTATCGGTTGTGTTGGTGACATATGAGACTTTAACAGAAAAAAAAGGGGGGCAATGAAAAGAAGGCACTGAGTGAAATGAAATCGAGCCGATGTTGTTAGACGGTCGCCTGCGGCCGGCGCTTCGTGCTGCTTCACGGCTTTAATTACAGCTTGGCAGAGCAAACTCTCATCTAGAAATGCCTGCGTGTGCTTCAGGCACCAACCAAAGATCTAGCACCACTAACTAGACTAGATTGGACTGGACTGGACAAGCAGTTGTGCTCCGTGTGTGTCGTGTACAAACAACACCGCCCTTCATGTCAGCCTAGAGCTAGCTGTATAAGCGAGCTGTGAGCTCTAAATTCAGTAGTTCGAAGCGTCTGATACGCGTATGATGATGGTATTCACCGTTTGATCGACGGCCGTAACGCGCCTGCAAATTAACAATCAGCACTTACTTACTTCGAGCAAGCGAGGCACTGTGTGACGAGGTCTCTCCGACAGCACCGGTTCACCACCAATCGAGCGAGCGGCCGACCGAACGGGTACGTGGCGATTCCACTCGAACACAACAACAATAGCAACAGCAGCAGCAGCAACGGCAGCAGCACTTAAGTCAGCTGGCGCAATCATAGACAAGCAACAACAACAACAACAACAACAAGACGACGTTCTGGTGAGGAGTGCCAACTTGATGACGACGTCCAGAACGACGTCCGCTGTAGCGTAGCCAAAACACTGCCCTACTGAGTGTGTGAGTCGTCGCTTTAGTCCGAGCGATTGGACGGTGCGGATTTTCTGCCCGCCAACCAATTCCGCCGCTGTCAGGTTGCTATTATATTGCAAGCCACTTTTTGACAAGCCAAGATAGTAGCGCACATAATAGATGGCGCGCTGCGCATTGATGCGGCGCTGCTCGAGCGACTATTCTAGTTTCAATACAAGTCGATCTGTCGATTTGTACGTATACCCTATCTTAGCACGTATCTTAACGACACGGTATCACCACGACGTCACGTTGTCACCCCACCTAACTTTTATGGTACAAGTTTCGGAATGCATAATGGAACTGCACTACCGTATTGATTATACTTCACCCGCAGCGCAAATTGGTTCTTCCCAACTTCTACTACTCTTGCTGGAAAAACAAACAGCCTTCTACATGCACGTAAATCGAGCGTAAATAAATGATGCAATTGAGTCGACGTTGATTGTGAAGTTTGTCCACCCTTCGTTGTCAGGGGGCAACTGAGGATCACAGCTAGCCATGGCAAAACGACGGGCCGGCATTGCATGACCTTATGTTGATTTTCACTAGCTTTTTTAGAAGTAAAGCGGTGTTTTTATTTCGTCACGTGAGACAGCACTTCTGTGTGCTGTGTCTTATATGTATATCCGGGACCGCTATATAGAGTAGACAGTATAGAAATAATGTCAAACGAAGAGGGTTTACCTAAACAAGATCACCTCAGCTTGACTGTTTTGGGCTCTTGAGAATCCTAAAGACACATACTGCGCATTACTGGAAATTATTAATAAGAATCTAACTAGAGAGCGGGATTCGGTCTCATAATATATATATATATATATATATAAAATATACATATATAAATTGACGCAAGAAAAAGCCGTTCGTAATTACCCTCCGTGAAAACAACTGAATGCGCCTGTCAGTTTTGTGTGTTGTTGTCATCAGCCACGTAAACATTTTCAAGTTATCCGGTAGTTCTCAGTGTTCCGTTTCTAAGATGTATTCAGTTGCGTAGACATTGGTAATGATTCTCACTGGAACTCTCACCCGTGCGGTTTTGCAGAGCTGTATGGCAGCCGCCGAACGATCTTTCACCCATCTATTCACTGAATTGGCAGACGTCCTTGCTAAGCCTACGGATATAGTCTTCACCTGTTTTTTTCGAGGATCCTGCCGAATGCGTTTCAAGACAGTATCTTAACATCGGGATTCCTGGGGCACAAACAGCAGACGTACTAGTTTCTTAGCTGCACATTAGAAAGCTAGATGAGCTTTCAAGAAATAACCGCACTATGTGGCGATCTCCGCTAACTGCTTGACAGGGTAGATTATTTTATGAATGTAGATTCTGTTAAGAACGGTGTCACAGCCAACGCACTAATACGCATTTGCGTTTTGCAATATGTAGAGTGTATCTACAGCTTTACATTCGGCTTGCACCCCACGGTAATCTACCATGAAAATGTTGGCCACAAATGCTTGCCCTTCTGATGTCAGAAGTACAAAACGAGACTCTAACGTCGGTGCAAAGTGGGGCTTCCTAGTGGCAGTTGAGTCGTCCTGAGATGACGTCTCTTAGATGATTAGATTTAGCCCTACGTATAAGAGGGTTGTAACAATGCTACAAAGGAACATGATAAAGGAACACAGTATAAATTGCTCATTGTAGCACTACCGCTTAAACGACTGCATGTTAGTGCTTTATTGCGGATCCTATTCCACCTGATAAATTGCTGCTTATTTCGGACCAGTGCCATCACGGTTTCGATATGTGCTTTTGTGATAGTATCAGCGCAGAACGAACGGGTTATTGAAGTCCGTTCTGGGCCTTCCAGCGATTTCGAAGTGGAGAGGTGTCCAGATGAACGTGCCGCTGTATAAGACCTCTAGACCCTGATTTAATCACGAATAAACGTCTCCGGCAAGCGATTTTTCCTTGCACTTGTATGCTTTACTGCACTCTTCAATAAGCAACAATAAGAAGACCGCACCTACTCGCGGAACGAAAAACCAGTCTCATTAGCATTACCTCTAAGGGAAAAGGAATCCACTGATTTCACCACTTTGCTGAACGATAGCGAAAAAATGCTGTCATAGCCCTTTGCTAAGTAATTTGTCCAGATTTTGTTTCCAGGAAAATCACGAAAGCCGACAGAAGACAGTCTGAGCAACATATATTTAGAAAAGTCTAGCGCTGTACTCTTACAATAACAACGTTTAAGTACAACAGAGCCAATATAATTTCGACATGGAGGAACATTCGCTAGAAACTACACCTAAGCCTAAGTATAATGATTTCTTCTCTTAAAGTGCTTCTGTTGCTCAACGCAGCTTAAAGTCTTCTCACTTCCTTTCTCTATTTGCAACATATATCCTGTTGGTTATTTGTAAGATTATGAACTTGTGGTATCTTGTAAGCAGTTACCTTAAGATAATTTAGTAGCCTTGTATCGTATAAAAATGCGTATAACAAACTTTTGTAGACTTTAAGATGTTGTACGATCGAAAAATGGAGGACACATAGCCTGGTCAATTATATATATATATATATATATATAATGTTCGGTGAGGGTAGCCGTGTAGTAGAAGCAAGATGCCCGATAAACCATCGTTTCTGGCCCATCTCGCAGGAAACAAGCAACCCGTGTCGATAAAACGGTAAGAACCTGGCGCAAATTATTGGCGGGTCCGCTTGGTTAGCTTGTTCACTGGTCTTTCGATATTGCTAACAAATTGCATACGCCTGATCGTAGGTACCTGCAGAAAGATTCTCCATTTTGCCCCTAACCGACACGACCATATCGATGCTACCGTGAACCCAGCCAATGCCTGGTCGTTATACGAACTCATATATTAGATGGCGCACTGCAGGGAAACGTTGCTGAAGACTATGCTCTCTCACATAGATCATGCACACTCCGCACGTATACTTTTGAAAACTGCCTAATAGCGGATAGAGCTTCTATTGATATGATATGACGTTTATTCATTCTTAATTGTAGTTTCTCATTTGTGTTACAACTTCATATAGCCACAGGCTAGTGCGAAGCATATATACAAGTTACAGTAAGATTTTATACATTATCACCGTAGTATCTCGTGTTATTGCAATTATTTATCTATAGATTGTGTACATGATTACATAAATATGGTTTATTCAGACGCAAGTAAGGTAAGATAGTGCGTTCTAGCAGTGTTTTTGAATTGACTAAGCGATATTAGTGTCCTAATGTCACTAGGTAACTTGTTCCACAAGGTAACACCTGAATTACATAGTGCAAACCTTGATTGCGTACTTGTGGCCGGGGAGACAATAAGCAAGTGAGATGCCGAGCCTCGGGTGTTTTGGGTCCTTGCAGATTCGATAAGGCCAACCAGGTTGGGATGATGGCCAAGAAGAATACGCTTTATTTCGACAACTATGGTAAATTTAATAAGATGTGGTAACGGGAGCACCGAGAGTTCCTTATATTGTTCTATCGTTATTGAGACGCGATGTGGGAGGCCTAAGACAAGACGAAGTGCTCTTTTCTGAAGCAAATGAAGCGGAGTTATATTAGATGCATAAGAAAGACCGTACACCTCCAGACCGTATGTTAGGTGGCTCTGTACATACGCGTGGTACATTGCCGTAAGGCATTGGCGGGGAAGGATTTTGCGTGTGCGGTATATGGCGGCTACGCCACTGACAATTTTTTTTCTGACATGTTTCGCATGCGCCTGGAACGTCAGATGTTCGTCAAGAACAATGCCCAGGAACTTTGCTTCAACTAGTATATTAAGCCTGCGGTCGCATACAAAAGCTTCAGGATTGATTGTCGATTGGCCTCTTGGAGTTTTAAATTGAACAATTCCTGTTTTTGACCAATTAATATAGAGGCCGTTATTTTTGAACCATAGAGATAGCCTCTCAATATCCTCACGAATCATTGTTTCAACTTGTTGGGGAGAGTCGCCCACGAATAGAGCCGTTGTGTCGTCAGCAAACAAGGTTAGTTTTGCGTGGTTAGGAATACTAAAAATATCGTGACAAAAATATTAAATAATAGCGGACCACTGATACTCCCTTGAGCCACTCCAATCGATATATTTTCTATATGAGAAGAAGATTGTCCAATTTGGACAACTTGGCGTCTTTCACAGATGAATGAGCGCACCCACTTTATAAAATTTTCACTAGCCCTATAAGTAGAGAGTTTTTTTAAAAGAATGTCTAAGTCAACTGTATCAAACGCCTTTCTAAGGTCAATAAATACCGCTGCTACAGTCTTCTCTGATTTTAAGTGTTTCCGTATGTCCTCGACAAAATCCATGACAGGCACAACCGTCGACATCTTAGGTCGAAAACCGAACTGCCTACAATGTAGGACGTTGTGTCCTTCGATAAAATCTGTAAACTGTTCAAAAATGCATTTTTCAAAGACCTTCGATATTGGCGCGGGAATGCTGATAGGTCTATAGTTGTCTTGGGACAGGCGATCCCCGCCTTTGAACAATGGAACCACACGGTATAGCTTTAGGACATTGGGGTATACTCCTGTTCTGATGGAAAGATTGATAATATACTCAAGAGGCGATGCGAGTGCGTCCGCAGCCCTACGAAGAACCAGTGATGGAATCTGTTCGGGGGCGGTGGAGCATATTTTAACATTTTGTAAAAGGTGGTGAATTCTGTGAACGTTGACTGGCTGCAGAGAGAATTGTTCGGCAGGCGTCGAGAAGTTATCCGGAATGGCATAGCTCGATGAGCACTCGTTGTAACGGGTCACACATGTTGCGTAGTAGTGGTTGAATATGTTAGCTAGCGAAGTTTCATCGGTGACGAGTTCCCCGTTTACAAGAAGTTTGGTACCAGCCAGTATTAGCCAACGTTAGATGACTTTCACGCGAAGCAGAATCTTTTCCGCGCCTAACCCTCCGATATGCTTGATTTCTTTATTAAAACTAGGTTTATTGCAATTACACATTTTGCCAAGTTGTGGCCAGCCCGCCACATCGATATAATACAATTTAGGAATTTCACTGTTACTCCTAAACAAAGCTGTTATATCGAAAACTAGTTTTTCCAGTGGCCGCAGGAAATACTGGTCTTCCGAATAGTCGTCACTCTCTTTTGATGTTATTTCCTCTAGCTCCGTATAATTCTAATTGTTGATTTGCCCAGGTGACCATGCGTTTTAAATTTCATAGGTACAAACTCGAAACCTGGTTGGGTAATAATATATTTAAGCTTTTCCTGGGTTCCGTTGTGTTCTCAGCGGTTCTGTTAGCCGTGAAAAGTACTTTCAAAGCGCAGACTGTGCAATATATAGAATGGTCGCAAGCGTCGTTTCTTTAGTTTTGGAACCAGTACAATGCAGACACGTTTCCAGCTTTTTGGAAATATGTCTCCCCCAAAAGTCAGGCTTTCCGTTGTGGACGACAAGAGTCACGTGCCTCGACTTTTACTTTTTCGCTTTTATTTCTCCGTGTTTTGTGTCCTGCTGGTTTGGCGGTCTTTTTTCTTCTCTTCTTCTCAAGTTTTCAGTGTAAAAAAGTAAAGTTTTCGGGCTAACCCTCAGCCAATATTTAACGTCCACGGAACTGTTTTTCACATTGCTTCATAGACGGACCCCTATAAATACAAATGTGCAACGGTGGGGCTCGAACCCGCGCACCTATCGAGCACCTATGTCTCCTCCGGTCGCGAGGCGCAGGCGGAATGCACCACGCCACCGGGCTCCACCAGAGGTGCCTACCAGATCCCACCTAACCTAGTTCTCAAAAGTTTAAAGTTCTCAGTGTGCGACCTCAATATGTACACATAGTTGCAGTCTGAGGGGGAAATCGGCCCACATCTTCACTCGTTGAGTTTCTGTCGTTTGGGTTGCGCTTGGTGCTACTTAATCACTTTACAGGTAGTTCTACAAGTTCTTAAAATGAGCTTTCCAGAATTCGAATTTTTTCGCGCTTTCACCGCTATTGGAAACGGCAACTTTTCGAATGCTAGCAGTCAAAATATTATGGTGATTGGCCGTTGCGATTTCGCTTGATCGCTTTTCCCGTGCAACGTATCGGCGTGATTTTGAAAAATTGAGAAAAAAAGAGTTTCGAGTGGTTATCAAGCGTTTTTATTTCAAAAGTTGGAATGCGACCCAAGTGAAAACTGAGTTAGACGAGGTGTACGGTGACTCTGCGCCATATTTTGCCACTGTTTCCAACTGGATTAATGTGTTAAAAAGAGGTCGCAGGAGCACCGAGGATGAACTACGTTCAGGACGCCCAGAAAACGGCAACTGATGAGGAAAACGTGGAAAAAGTGCGGAAAATCGTTGCCGCAGATAAGCGAGTGAACATTAAGGAGATATCGGAGGCCTTGGGGATCAGTTTGGGTAGTGTGCATTTCATCCTGCACGAGAACTTGAAGATGAAAAAACTCAGAGCAAAATGAGTGCCGCATTTGCTCAACCAAGGCCAAACAGACGCGCGTGTTTCCGCTTCACAGCGAAATTTGGCCAAGATGGCCATCGCTAGGTCCATCACTACACTTCCGAGACCCAAGAAGCATCTCGCCAATCGTGTGCACCTGGTGAGGGACCTCCGAAGAGGGTGCGGACAACGGCATCGGCCAGAAAGATGATGGCTACGGTTTTTTGGGACCACTGTGGAATAATTCTGGTCGACTACCTTGAGAGCGGTAAAACGATCACGGGAGAATATTATGCAAGACTGTTGGACTGCCTGAAGCAAGAACTCATCGTGAAACGGCCCGCTTTGCAGAAGAAGGTTGTCCTGTTTCACCAGGTCAATGCTCCCGCACACAAGTCGCGGCAAGCAACGGCAAAACTGGCCCAACTGAGGTTCGAACTTATTGAACAACCTTCCTATTCTCCAGACCTGGCCCCCTCTGATTATTTCCTCTTCAGACATTTGAAGAATCGTCTCGGTGGAAAGCGTTTTTCCAGCAATGAAGAGGTTACAACTGCTGTCAATGCCTATTTTCAGTCTAAAGACGCACAATTTTACTCAAGAGGTATAAATGCTCTGAAATCTCGGTGGGAAAAGTGTATTGAGCTTCTCGAGGAGTATATCAAATAAAAAAAAATTAAAAACAAGACTTGGAAAATTCTTGGTTTTCATTTTAAAAACTTGTGGAACTACCTGTACAGTCGCCTTTATAATGACAGTTGCTTTTAATCACTGCGCCGAAAGACGTGTAGATACTTTTTCGCATAGTCGTGTTCTATGAGCTTCTGCGCAGAATCTTTGCATAGCGCGGTTACCGTCGTTGGAAGTGTGATCGCCGCTACAGTTGGTGTAACGGGATATTTCGCGACACTCCAACTGATGTCCGAGACATATTTCTTGCATGTTAGATCTTCATTCTAGTATCGTGCTAACCGTCGCCGCTGACGGCGCGACACACTTTGGTCTACTAAACTTTGCTGTTATCGTGACGTCCGTGCTGGGCGATGTGATCTGTGCGTTTCGAACGTGATATGATCCGTGCGTTTTGGCATCCGTGATGTGATCTGTGCAATTTGTCGCCCGTGACTCTTGCGCAGAGCCCGAGGAACGATGCGTATTGGCGTTCGTATATCGTGTGAGCCGCCGTGAGCCAAGTGTCGACCTGTAGTTCCTTTTGTGTCTACCTGCTGGCTCTGACCGCCCACCCGGCGAGGCGCAGGCCAGACAGACGCGCCAACGCTGCTACTGCCACTCTCCCGGTAACTTCAACAGCGAATGGCTATAGATATCGTCTTGCCGTTTCACCACCATAAGGGTCTTGTCCAAACGCAGCAAAACGCTAACAGTTTCGCGACAACACCTGCTGCACTCTCTGAGATATCAGAAAAAAGAAAGAATGCTCGTACGGCCGTCGTCGGGCCGCGCGAGGCGCCGCCTAATCCTCCAGCGAGGACATAAGGGACGACCTCAACGTTCTCGTAGAGGAGCTGAACCGTCCCGCCAATGACGTCGACGGTGTAGAATCTCCGATGGAGATTGATCACTCTCCGTCTGAGTGATCCGAATGCGCCGATCCATTCAGAAACGTTAAAAACGCCCATCGGATACATCCCCGATGGAAATTCATTCCGATAAGAAACGCATCTCTAACGTCGGTGAACAACACGTCGTGACACTCAAGACGACCTCTACAACCGAGATGACGGACTGCGCAGAGGATGATCTCAAATCGATTGGAGAGGATCGGCAGCCTCCGGACCTTACTGGATCACAGAGGGACCGAGCTGAGTTGCTGGTGCGACCTCCTCAATCCTCGGATCCTTCGGCGATCTGTCTGCGATGCGTTCCGGCGGACCTTGAGGCTGCCCGAATGTAAATAGTCGCGTATCTCGGCGGCGACGACGGCTGAAGGCTTTGCTAAACTAACGAGCCTGTTCTGGTCTCCGGGCTCCCTTCGGCAGGTGTCCCCATCTTCCGAGGGGCTCACCTCCCTCTGAGAAGTGAGGGGCGTGCTAGTCGTCCCGAGGGCAAGAGCTGATTCGGAGGTACTTGCCGATCTTGCTGGTTAATTCCCTATTTACCACGGCTTCTTACATAGCCCCCAGGCATGGCGGCGGTGTTGCATACTTTCAGAGCTGACTCTCAGCCAAGATTTAACGTCCATGGGATTGCTTTTCGCATTGCTTCATAGACGGACCCCCATAAATACAAATGTGCAACGGTGGGGCTCGAACCCGCGCACTCATGTGTCCCCTCCGGTTGCGAGGCGCAGACGCATGCCACCACGCCACCGGGCTCGACGCGGTGTTGCATACTACAGCCACCTAGGAGTCCCTCACTGGGTCCCTGGACAATGGTGGCGAGGATCGTCACCTTATCGTAGGCATTCTACAAATCCTGCAATGAGCCTACGATCACGCTGTTCCGTTTTGTTATCGAGGGCATGACTCAGCTTTCAATCTCAGGCCGAGATGACGTGTGCGAGGTTCCGGGCCACAGGGCCGACAGTATGGCCTATCCGTCATACCGTACACAGCTGCAAATGTCGCGTAAGCAAATGGAGCTTATCCGACCCGGAAGATCGAAAGAGAGGTGTCGCGGCGAAGAAGAGTCGAAAACAGGTGTCGCGGTGCAGCCCAGGTCTGACGCCCTACCAGGAACACTCAGACCCGCTAAACCGTTGTCGAATCGGGGCCAGCAACAATTTTGCCGTAGAACCCTCGCGCTAAGGAAAGACTGGCAGAAGGTAGGCAACGCCTCCCAGGTTAAAACTCAGCGGGAAGAGTAATGATCAATAGACACTGATGACCAAAGTAACGTTGTCATCTGGTGGACACGTTAAGACGTGGCGCTCCCCCTCACCCATTAGGGTTATGCGGAAGGCTTTGTGTGGACTTTCCTTCCACATAACAATTTCGTTGTATATTCATGTTTCTTTTCTCCTAATAAAACCCTGCAGGACCTGAAGGGTTGTCTGGAAAGGCTATTGGTGTCAATAACACCTCACCAATACCCGAAACGTTCACTGCTCGTCATGGGGGGCTTCAATTCGGTGCACGCTGCCTGGGAGGGGGGGTCGCCGCGGCTTTCCTTGACTGGATGTCCGAGCACAAGATGACCCTGCCATCCACAACCTTACGTTTTTACGTTCGTGCGTCGAGATGAAACTCACGCGTTGCCCCGGAACGCCGAGGCGCACGTGGCAGATCCGGTACATAAACAAAACTGCTCTGTCTTTAAGAACCAGTTCAATCGACAGGGTCGCAACAGGGACGACGACAGGGTCGCAATGTGGACGCTCTGTCTTTATCGCAAGCATCGATTCCACTTACTGAGACTCATTCAGTGGGCTTAGGCTAAATCCTGGAAGGTCTTGGTGTGGTTCTTAGAACCGGTTTGTTCTTAGAACTGCGTTCTTCTCACTTCTTTTTAGAATCCTCTCGTTTTTAGAACCGCGTTTTCCTCACTTCGCTTTAGAACCGGCTCGTTCCTATAACCGGCTCGTTCTTAGAACCGGCGCGTCCTTAGAACCGACTTGTTCTTAGAACCGACTCGTTCTTAGAACCGTCTTGTCCTTAGGACCGGCTCGTTCTTAGAACCGGCTTGTTCTTAGAATCGCCTCGTTTTTAGAACCAGCTTGTTCTTATAACCAGCTCGTTCTTAGAACCGCCTTGTTCTTAGAACCGTCTTGTTCTTAGAACCGGCTTGTTCTAAGAACAGGCTTGTTCTAAGAACAGGCTTGTACTTAGAACCAGCTCGTTCTTAGAACCGCCTCGTTCTTAGAACCAGCTTGTTCTTAAAACCGCCTCTTTGTTAGAACCAGCTTGTTCTTACAACCAGCTCGTTCTTACAACCGGCTCGTCCTAAGAACCGGCTCGTTCTTAGAACCGGCTCGTGCTTAGAACCGGCTCGTGCTTAGAACCGGCTCGTGCTTAGAACCGGCTCGTTCTTAATACCGGCTTGTTCTTAGGACCGGCTCGTTCTTAAAACCGGCTCGTTCTTAAAGCCGGCTCGTTCTTAAAGCCGGCTCGTTCTAAGGACAGGCTCGTTCTTAGAACCGGCTGGTCCTTAGAATCGGCTCGTTCTTAGAACCGGCGTGTTCCTTAAACCAGCTTGTTCTTAAGACCGGCTTGTTCTTAAAATCAGCTCGTTATTAGAACAAGCTTGTTCTTAGATCCGGCTTGTTTTTGCAACTAGCTCGTGTTTAAATCCGGCTTGTTTTTACAACCATCTTGTCCTTAGACCCGACTCGTTCTAAGAACAAGCTCGTTTTCACAACCATCTTGTCCTTCGACCCGACTCGTTCTAAGAACAAGCTCGTTTTTAAAACCGTCTTGTCTTTAGAACCGGCTCGTTCTAAGATTCGTTCTTTAAACCGGCTTGTTCTAATAACTGGCTCGTTTTAGGAAGGTTAACCTTGTTTCGATATGATATTGAAAGATCAAGCGTAATACCCAAATGCCCAAACCTAATTAACTGTCGCAATGCTGTGTCGCCTAGTGTGATTTCAGGTATGGAATATATGTCATTGCTACATAGAAACAAACACTTGTTTTTGTATACATGCTGAAACGTTGTTTGTCTTAATTGTATCCTTCTGCATGTTTCTAGCGTTAATAGGAGCTGGCAAGGAAATGTCATCAGCCAAGCAAATCGAAAAAGCCTGCTTGTGCTCAACAGTAACTCTACGTATATTTATAATAAAGTCTGTCTTGCATTCGAGACATTGGGGGGCCTGGGTCGCTCACGACGAAACTGCTCAAGGATGTTGGGAAAAGATTGGCGCTCGCTACAGGAGACAAGAGGGCGGGCGAGTATTTACTGCAACGTCTGTCATTAGATGTTCAGAGGGGGAATGCCGCTTCGGTGAGAGGTACCCTGGTTAGGTGGACCATCCCAAGCCTGGACCTAGTGCCTTGAGTTATGCCCCAGCGGGCTGTGCACACGTTCTTACATCACAAATGTATATTTTGCTACACTTAAATAAATAATGATTATATATAAAGTCTGTTATAAGCAAGTATCTTGTCAGGTTGACTTATCGCCAATCTTAAGTCGTTGCAGATTGTTAACTAGTATATTTTTATCAGAAAATAGATTGAGTTTTAAGCAAAATGTTTGAAATTGTTTAATTTTACCTGGTATAGTTGCCAAGCAAAAACCTATGTTGGATTTCATAAACATAGTCGTAATTATGCTATATATGGGCATATGTAAGACAGAATTGATTACGCTTTAGATCCAATATAGGACCGGCTGTCGTGGCAAGTATAGCGTACAAACGCGGCTGCGGTATTGGGCACCTTGTCCAAGTAGATAAGATCTAGCCTCGAAATTTAACGGTCCTCACATAAAGGCTATGGGCGTAGATCGAATAGAAACTATCCGAGCACATTGTTAGTTCTTATGTCTACACACATATATATATATATATATATATATATATATATATATATATATATATATATATTTATATATATATTCATAATACGCGCATTATTTACAATAAAGGAAAATGTACATTACAAAATAACAACATTCATGCATAGGTTCGGGTTGCTTTCCAAGAAAACAGAGACATTACAATTTCCTTGTTCGCTATGCATCCGGTTCGTAGCGAACCTTAGATCGCGTATGCGAATGTCTGCAGTTAAACACTCGACAACATAATTCTTCACTTTGTATGACTTTTGTAACCATTTTTGGTCCAGTTCTTTAAAAACATCAAATATGTCCTCTATGTGTCTGTTTTTTTGTGTCACGTCGCAACGAAATGCAACTTTATCAACAAATTTCTTTAAAACATTCTGCGATAATTTTCGATCCTTCTCGTTGCTTGGAAACCAAGAAGGGGATGCATACGACAGTACTAGTTTGACATAGATATTAAATAATCGCATATACAATTCAGCATCTCCTTAAACAAAGAATGTGAGAATCCAATTACACCTTCTCGTCGCTTTCAGTGCCACCTCTCTACTTCGTTCGAAGAATTTTAAATCAGGGGTCATAACAATTCCCAGATATTTCATAGCGTTCACACTTTTCAGGGAGCAATTATTAATTTTATATACACATCTTGTATTTTTCGGCCAAAATGCATTGTTTTGCATTTCGGGATTGAGAGTTTCAGAGTTTATCTAAACGTTGTGTCCAGTCATAGAAATCGTTTATACATCTTTGTACCAATTCGCAGTCTCTTACTGAGTTCGAACGACCACAATTCTTGACGTCATCGGCATAGACCTTAAGTAACCTTATTTGGAATTACAGACGATAACGAGTTTGTGTACAAGATGTAACGTAGGGAGCCAAGTATTGTGCCTTGCGGACAACCAGACGTAACTTTAGCAGGTAATAATAAGCTTTTGTGCACCTTCACTGTAAAACTTCTATTAGTGAGGGAAGACTCAATCCACCTTAGGATTCTTGGTCCAACGCCGTGCATTGAGATACATTTGATAAGCTTAGAGTGAGTTATGGACTCAAACGCTGATTTCAAATTAAAGTACAACACATCAAAACAATTTCTTATATATATATATATATATATATATATATATATATATATATATATATATATATATATATAACTGTTTTTTAATAACGCATACATGTGTTATGATTACATATTATTACACACTAGACCTAGACATTTGACAACTTGGGACTTTTTTGCTTTTTTTGGCATGAGAGGTTTTGGGAATGCATGATACACATGCGTCACTAGCAGACTGCGTGACTAGCGTAGGACTCATATACCCACTAAACCCGACTACTCCCCCCCAAGTTCGGTATTACTTTTGGCATAACTTCGAAGCTGTGGGAGAGGCGTCTCTACCGTTCTTCTTCACTCAGCTCTATCTCTATCTATCACCGGCAAGCCTCTCCTGCCTGGCCGTTTTCTTGGCTGTCTTTATTGTCAAAACGGCGTCGAACAAGTTCGTCGCATATCTCCATGCCTCCGCGGAAGTCATCCTATGGGTGACCACCTCCCTTATGGGACGGCCTCACAGCGTTTTGTCCTGCATCCCTCGCTTTCCTAAGGGAGTTTTCAGCTAAAGCCTTTTGATGCGCCCGGCTTATCCTGTTTGCCAGCGTTCGTTGGGTCAACCTTAGTGCACTCTTATTTTTTTTGCCGTCCGCAGTGCTATGTCCCCCACACTGGGGCGTATAGCGCCGTTAATTCGACCACGAAGCCAGGAGTCGTTTTTTGTCCTCATCCACCCCACCCACCTTAGGTATAATCTAATGCCAGGCTCAAGGATAGTTTGGGCCTTTTCGACCATGTATTTCACGTTGTGCCGTATGCATCAGTCCCGCATCTAGCATGATCCCAAGGTACTTCGCCTTCTTTCAATTTATATCGAGTGGCCCGTCATCACGAGGCTAACACCGGTTGTCCGCTTTCTGCCTGTTACGTGCATCGCCTCCGTCTTGTCAGGCGCCGGTTTTGAGTAATGATCTTTCATCCACTCAAACACCATTGACAGGGCCTTATTGGAGGCGCTCTTCTGGGCTCTCTCATTCCTGACCGTAACCATGAGTGCGAGGTTGTCGGCATATGCCAACGTCTTTACCCCATACGGGAAACCTCGCGCACCCCGTCATAAGCTATAATCCACAAATTTTAGGATCGAGCCGATTTCCTTGCGCTAAACAGCTACGTGTTCTCGTGTAGATCCTGTTGAGCGTTACGCAAGTCCTGCAGGGCAGGACGAGGGACCCCCGGTGATACAGTTAGTGAAACAGATATATTTGTGGTCACTCATGGTCTCCCTCACCCGACGATCCACCACTAGTGGAAAGGCCGCCTCGTTGACCATTGTTAGGTCAATGAAGGCTGTCTGGCTTTCTCTGAAAAAGATGGCACCCCTTCCGTCATTATGAACCATAAGACTTTTTTTCAGCCATGCACTCCTGTAGATCCTTCTGCGTGTTTGAGCCTGTTTGGTTGAGGTCCGGCTATCCCATGCTATGCAGATCTGTGGCCTCTCTCCGTATTGTCTCCTCGAGCATATCATGCGCCAGCCCACAGCGGTTAAGGTTTACCTGAAGTATTTTTAGCAATCGGACGGATGAAGGGCCCCGCCAACTAGATTTCAATCTACCTTTCCATTTTCCGCCGGGGTGAGGGTAGTCTTCTTTTTCTTAGTTCATTTAACTTTATTCCCGTTCTTATTGCTTTTCTTTCTCAGCTGAACTTCTATGTAAACCTCTTTTCTCGAATGACCGCCGCCATTTTCTCTCCCGCGCCCTATTACTCTCCTCTAATTTATTAATAAGACCTCGTTTCTTTTGACTACCCCCTCACCGTTATCCTCGCCCCGTCCTGTTGCCTAAAGTATTTCTTAAGGCCCCGGAGAGTGTCGGCAAAGGTTTTTCCTTCCTTGACCTTAACGAGGGTGCTCCTCGCTCCTTGACCTACCCGAGTAGTAAACTTCGGCTTGGCGCCGGTCTTCCCAGCATGTCTCGAGCAATCCTGTAGAATGCCGCTGCCGTCACCGGCCTTACCGCAGCAGATTTTCAAAGCCCGTAGAAACGCCTGTGTGCAGCGTTTCCTTGTGGTGTATACCAACGGGTAACCTGTGTGCAGCGTTTCCTTGTGGTGTTCTCCCCGCCAGCCCTAGCGCTTTTCCCACGACAGTTTACAGAACCCCCGCGGTCGTGGTCCCTAGTTTTTCTTCCAAGTTTACCACTCCCACTACCAAGTACCGTTGGGAGGTCGCTTGATTTTCTGCCCTCATTATGAACTCTTGTTCGATTTTGTCCCTTTCGTGATGATTGTTATTCTGACGTCTGACTGGTGAGGGCGTCAGTGACCTTCAGGTGTTTAACCATCTTGTCAGGCCAGTGTCCCTTGGCGGCCCTCACCAGCTCTTTAGAGGTGATTGCCCTTTCTATACTAGTTTCAATCTCCGTAGCTTTTATTTCCAGTTCCCGCGCCTTTGGCCTTTCCTGTTCCACCTACCCATGACAGCGCATGCACAGGAGATCTCATCCCTTCTCCCGTTCGTTTGTCTCCCCCCAAAGGAGGTCTTTCCTATTCTCCCGTAACCCATTCGCGCTTAGCCTCTCAAGGTCTTCCCTCAACCTACTCTAATTTATTCGTGAACTTTTGGCTTCCTATTTAAGGTGCCCTATTTCTCCCTTGTCATCTGACTTGGCTGCTCGGTAAGTTTGATCTCTGTCTACGAGGAACTTCTCAAGACGATCTAGGGTTCTGACAACTTGGAACTGGTCTTCGACAAGTGTCCAGAGTTGTATACGAACAACGCATGCTCAACAGCCTTTTTGCCGATCGAAACAGCAAGTTTTACTAGTACTTGCCTCCAACTCAAAGTGATCTGTTTAATTATATATTATATTTTACCAGCATTTGGTACCAACCAAAAAAAAGTGCGCCAAGCCTAGGGTTTGGTACAAATCGGCGAGAATTTTTTTCTTATGGAACGAGGGGTGGAAACATCTTTTTGGGAGTAAGAATGAAATTACTAAAAATTGTCAAAGTCCTTAACCTCATATGCGATGGTGGATCGAAAAGGTCTGATACAAATTTACAAAAACAAAATATTTATTTAGAATTTCAAAGTGCTTTTGTTTCCTTCAGAATAACTCCCTGCACTTACACTTTCTTTTACACTGGACTTTTTTTAACGCGTCTTTCGGGATTGAGTTGAGCTCCTACGATGTTTTATCTGCGGGAACCAGAAAAGTCTCAATGACGCATTTCTGTCGAATAAACGATTGCGATTTAAAATAAAATGCGAAATTAAGTGTAGCAAAATATACATTTGTGATGTAAGAACGTGTGCACAGCCCGCTGGGGCATAACTCAAGGCACTAGCTCCAGGCTTGGGCTGGTCCGCCTAGCCAGGGTACCTTTCACCGAAGCGGCATTCCCCCTCTGAACATCTAATGACAGACGTTGCAGTAAATACTCGCCCGCCCTCTTGTCTCCTGTAGCGAGCGCCAACTTTTCCCAACATCCTTGAGCAGTTTCGTCGTGAGCGACCCAGGCCCCCCCAATGTCTCGAATGCAAGCGGTGAGAACAAGTGTGGGTAACCGTTAATTAAATATTTTCTGCACTTGGCTGCTTCCGCTAGGGCTACCGCGTGTCCAGCGCGGGCTGCGCCCGTACCGACCATTCAGGGGGCTAAAGAGTCGGTTACGGTCGCGTCCCACACCAGCATTTGACCCCGCTCGAAGGGAGTCAGGGTCATTCCATCAGGTCTCCTTCCATCGTCTCTGACTAAGCCAGACGGCTCCAAAATTAATGGGTAGCCTGCCGATCAAAGCCCTCTGCTAAATGTCTCGCTCAGCGCCGAGTGGCGTGCGATTCTGCCTGAACTCTGGAGACAGGAGAGTCCATGGTGACCTAGGGAGTCGACCTCGTCACCGCATCTGCACCGGTGTGGGGAGACTAACTCTGCTCCCAGCCTCAACCCGACTAGTATTCGTGTAGACTCGTCGTCCAGGAGGGTACCCAGCTGATGGCTCGGGAGGGCGTGCAACCATGCACCTGAACCCGGTAAAGAAACCGCCTGTAACCTCGCTTTGTTAGTGAACGTGGTTGCTCGGTCCCATAAGCCATTCCATCGACCGTCGTTTGCCAGTTCTGACCACGCGCGCTGAAGAGAAGGGGTCTCCGGTAGAGACCCACAAAATGCAATGGCGGCATCTTGAGTCCGTTCAAGTGTAGCCCGGAAATCCGCAACCATCTGGGGGTCCAGGATAGGCTCAACGCCGCTAGTCGCCGAATGCAAGGATGCGATGTGTGCTGCGACTGAAAGTGAAACTGCTTCCGGCAGGCCCAGACCACCTCTGGCTACCGGTAAGAAGGCCTGGACTAAGGGGTGGTTTCGCAACCGCAGGTTAATTATAGATTCCAATGCAATGCCCAGCTTTAAGTTAATTTCCTCTAGCTGGGACGAGAAGGCTGAGCAGTTGATTCCCCTGAACAGGTAGTTTAGTTTCGACGCGGAGAAGCATGAGCGTAGAAGGTATAACCCTCGGTGGGCAGCCAGCTGGGGAAGGCGATTAAAACCGACCTCGAGTTTTTCTCTTCCCCGCTCAATTTTCGGTTCAAGGTGGCGAGTGAGCAGGGGTACCCCAAGAAGATCCAGGTCGTCGCCTGTTACGCGGCAGCCCGGGAGTAGATTGCGTGTAGCAGATATCTCGGCCGTACCTGAACGGATGATGTGAACCTCACACTTAGTTGGGTTCAACTCCAACCCACTGCATGTTGCAAAACTTAATATCTTCTTTAAGTCCTCACAGACCGTAGCAACGTTTCCTCCGATGACTCCGTCGTCTAAATACCAAAGGTTAAGAGGAATCTCTAGTGAGTTGATTAAGTCCTTAACGGCAAGACAGAACAGAAGGGGGGCGAGGGGGTCTCCCTGCTGAACCCCTACAGCCGAACTAAGCAGTGCCGAGGGTAAGACCAAGTGCGACGGATCACCGTAGGCCGAATTCACTTGGTGATGCAAAATTAAAATTTTCATAAAATAATTCGAAATTAGTAACAATGTATGTGTCGGTGCGTTTCCGTGATGGATGATCAGTTATTTCCCGAAGAGAGTTCATTTGCTGGAGATTCAAATAATCAAACTCATTCAATAAACGCCGCCACCAGTTGGCGCGAAATATGATATTTATGTAGCTGATGTCAGATAAATGACCGTAAGACCACGGTTGTGCCGGTTCAATTTTTAAAATTCGAAATACTCCAACCCTGCCCCCTATTACCAAGCTCTTGGAAGGCGACGTTTCTTCGATGGCTGGGGTCCTAATCACGAAAGACACGATGGCGCAGAAGCCTAGCAAGACGGCTTCGCAGCTGGATAAACATTGCCCACTGCGCCGCCACTTCTAACCTGGCCTAGACCTCCATAAGTCCACCTACCGTCAACCGCGTTAGGCGACAACGTTCAGCCTGCCAAAAAAGCGTGGCTCGCTGCACGCATAGCTTTAATAAGACCATGCCTCTTGCAAGATCTGCTGTGCTCCGCCTTAGGAGCTGTGCTCCGCCTTAGGTCCTGGTCAAGGTCGTTGATCGTTTTCACTGGGGCTCGCCTTTCTCCGATTGGCGACTGCTTATCTTTGGGGCCCAACTTCTTACCCTCAAGAAAAAGGTTGGCTGCGAGGTGGCCCATCGCAGGTCGGAGCTGCTCATCCCGGCGGCAAAGGTCTGCATTTTTAAGACAAGACGGCAGACGTCTCATATGCTCATGGTGTTTATCAGCTCGGGTTTGCAACACCGAAAGGTTGCAAGGCCGCAATGCATTTAACTCGTTTCCTCCTAAAATCGCGCTCTAGGGCCATTCTTGTTGTTGAGCTTGCTCTCAGGATTGCCTTTAACAGTCTCCGGGGAGACCATATGTTTGGTTGCGTTAAAGCTTGGGCCTGGGGTACGTTTGACCAGGTTTAAAAGGAGCCCTCGTGCCTTCTTCTCTCGCATGACTAGGATGCAGCAGGACAACCCATTGGGGCCCTGTTCTACCTGGCTAACAAGGAGGATGATGGTGTTCTGGGCGCGCTCAAAGCAGTTGTGATGTATATACACAGAGTCGTCGAGATCGCTGAGCCAAGCGGCCTAGCCCTAAACCCGGCAAAGTGTAAGGTCCATGTTGGAGGAGGTCCTACTAGCTTCGAAGTGATGAAAGCTTTCCCAAGGTGCAAGAATGTCGGACCGATCTAGAGCCACTAGCCGTGCCCTGGTGTTGCTTTATGCAATTGTCCTATCAGGGATAGCGCTGGCAGTTTCCTTCCATAGGTCTATACAACAGGCTAGAACCTTTCGCGATCGTCGCTGTCACAGACTTGAAGCTAAACGGGAAAAGCTGGAAACAAGTCGCCATAAGACAGTTGACTTGTGCGGTTACGAGCTCGGCGAAGCTGGGTGCCAAGGAAAATGATCGGCGACTCTATACGAGCAAAAGATGGAAAACCTCACTTGATGATGTGCCACGGACACTGATAAGGCCAGGCTGCGCGTAATATCCTTTAAAGGGAGACGACCTCCCGGGCTTTCCTGTATCGTCAGTGCAGGAAGGCAAGCAAGGCACCAGACCTTGAACGATACCTTCAGTACAGCTTTACGATCCAGTGCGAGGATTTTACCGTGCTTTCGTGGAGGGTGGGGTCAGGCCGGCAGGTTTATCTAACCCCGTTCGAAAACGCTTGCACGCAAGTGTGGGAGGCGACAGTTACTGACTTAATAGCCTCTTAAGCTATCAGTGATGGCGCGGCACGGGCCGCTCACGATTTAAGTGTCGCCGAGGCGGACAAAGTGAGGAAGCATAAGAACATCGGAACCCAGCAGCTAGATCATCTGCGTAGGCGACAAGCTCGACTCCTAGCACGGAGCCCTGTGGCATACCTGCAGTCATCGTGTACTGTACTATACTGTGTACTCCGCCATCTTGCCGCGTTTTGCCTCAGGCAAAAACACGAATTTGGCTTATTTAGTCATCAAAATAGTATCTCCCTTTTTCAATTACATTTGTGTTTAATGTGAATGTGATGCATAACATGAGCTTATTTGAGTAGACGTTTTGCTGGGATGGACACTAGGAACTGTCTCGCTCGTATCAGAATCTTTGCCTGCTTACGTTCTTGTAGAAGATTAATTTTCATCGCAAGTTACGGAATAGTCCATGTGCAGATGCGCATGCGCTCTAATTTGTTAGCGTTACTGACTTTGTGAAGGACCCACTTACAGAGCTTAGAAGTTATTCCAAGTTTTTAAGCGCCCTGACAATGGTTGTTTGGCCGATTTCTCACTTCTTTCGCGAGCTCCCGTAAGTGGTTGGATTTTATTGTATCTTTTGCTTGCCGAACGTCCTTTTTCATCAAAAAAAGCCAACCGCACCTTATCATTTATCTTTTTATTATGATCTTAAATCTCCACCACGAAATTTAACAAACTATTTTCGGCATGTTCGTTTGTTGACAAGATCCCGAAGATGGTGGAAATGTTTCGATCAGCTACAGTAGCTGGATTTTTTTGGGAACTCGTGCAGTAAAGCACTCCAAACTTGCATTTCAATATTCATTATTTTTCGCTCCCTAAGCATTTTGTGCCAAAGCGGAGCCCACTGGTTGGGGCAAGAATGGCCGCTTTATCATAAACGTATTTGCCCACGCTTATAGAGAGTGAACATTTATCATCAAAAGGGTAGCTCTGCACGGGCATGCTGGCAAGCTCTTGGAGCTTTGCTTTACTGTCGACATGACCGGCCTTGTGAGGACACCATTCGTGAATTTACGCAAAACTGTTACAGCGTAGGTTTAGTTCGTGATTTACAAAGGCGTGGAAGTCCACGGAGCGTACGTTCGGCAGAAAATATCGCCGCTGTGGATGACAATGTAGAGCAATGTCTAGAAAGATCGGCTCGGTGACGTGCCCAACAACTGGGTTTCTAGGGATCTAGCAATGTATCCATATAGGATTCACCTGACACAAAAGCTGAAGTCTACAGACTATCACAAACAGCTAAACTTTACCAATCGGGCTTGCAAAACAATGCAGCGTAATGTCGATTTTGTGAGGGAAGTGATATTTGCCAACAAAGACAAAATGTCGCATCTAGGCAAACAAAGGAATCATTGGATGTTTTTCACTGCACAGTAAATGGCGAGCGTTTTTGCAGCACGAGCCTTGGCCTCGCGTAGATTGCCTTCAAGATATTGTAATTTTAAAAAATCCTTTCGGGGCTGACTCTCAGCCAAGATTTAACGTCCATGGGACTGCTTTTCGCATTGCTTCATAGACGGACCCCCATAAATACAAATGTGCATCGGTGGGGCTCGAACCCGCGCACCAATGTGTCTCCTCCGGTCGCGAGGCGCAAACGCGTGCCACCACGCCACCGGGCTCGACAAGATCTTGCAATTTAACGCCGTTATATTTTTTCCTATGGGCTTCTGAAAAAAAGTTAAAAAAAAAAGGAAAACAAAGTTGAGCAAGTCCGACGAGAGGTCGGAGACCTGGATATTGTCAGGCCCTCTCACCTCTGGTCTGGTCTTGCGTGTGACAATCGCCACGTCTATACCAGATACATAGTTCATGGCTATCATCACCTGGTTTTTCCGACTGTGCTCTCAGGTGTGTACGAAGTTCCATGCGTCTGCCTGTCTGGCCCTTGCGAAGAGACCACTGCACTGCCTCTCTCGAATAACATGCCGCGAGCAACTGACTGTATAATTGTATAATCTGTATAAGTGTTTATGTTATATGCATTCTCAATATGAGTGAAATAAATATGATGATGATGAAAAGTAAAATGTACTCTAATACGACCATCAGCAAACTAAAATGTATTGAAACGTGCATTCATATAAGTGAGCCTTTTTATGAAAAAAAACAAATATTGTGGCAAAGTGCTAAAACGGCGGGTGTCTTGTATATGCTTAAAGGTCACCACCAACATGTATTTCATTACAAAGATAATAACCTAGGTATAATAACCTATATATATATATATATATATATATATATATATATATATATATATATATATGTATTTATATATATATATATATATATATAAACCTGTCTCTACTGGTCTCTAACACTGACTGTCGACGCGAGAGGCCGAATGCCGCCACACTAAACGTCTCTTTCCAGTCAGTTCTCTGCATGCAGGCTCATAGTCACGAAGCAACAATATGCCGTCTTTAGATAGCAATCACAGTCGCGTTCGCCTCGCGGCTAGAGGAAACACATAGGTGCGCGCGTTCGATCCCCACCGTTGCACATTTGTTTGTATGGGGTCCGTCTTACGAAGCAATGCGAAAGCAAACCCGTGAACGTTAAAACTTTGGCTGAGGGTCAGCCCAAAAAACTTTTAGCTAACTATCACATCGTTCAACAGCACCGCCAATCGACTGGGCACCCTCCGAATGCGCTGAGCCGATAGATGGCTTGCCGTTCTATGTGGTGATTCGTCAAAACACGCTGAGCTGAAGACGCAGACGACGAAACCCAGGCAGACGGCAGGAGAGGGGTGGAACAAGTTTGTAAATAAACTGGGATTGGGGCGTCGTCTGCTGTTATGGCTCACAGCCAAACCAGTAATAACAACATCGCATCGCGTTGCCTAGTTTGCCCGCAGTGTGGCGGCACCGGCGGCAAGCCGGCTCGAGTGGGCGGAGCATGGCGAACTTCATCGGCCAGCAGCGCCGCCTAGCGGGGAAGCGCGGGTGAAGCACGGCGTTTGAATTGCCACCTTCACTGGCACAGCCAGAGTGAATGAAGAGCGGCGAGCACAAGTGGGGTTCGGTCGGTTGGTTGGTTGGTTGCTGTGATGTAGAAGAGTGATGCTAGTGACAACGGTGCGTGCCATGAAGTAGTCGCGGGGCGGCGAAACACCCCCCCCCCCCCAGTGATGATCATATCGACCAGATCACCCTCGAGGATACGCTGACGTTTGAATTCCTTTGTGGCGGTTATCGTGAAGTTATTGCAGTTCACACACGATACTACTACTACTACCACTACTATTACGACTACGCGCCTGGTGCTCTCGAAATGAAGGTGCATTGACCACTTCTGAGGAAGTGAACCAGTGAGTCTCGAAGATAGCCGAGAGCTGCTGGAACAAGACAGCAAGGGGCGTTCTAGTGTCTTGTTTCTTCATCGGTATTCCATTGGATAACAACACCAACAACAACGACGACAACAACGACGACGACCACGACGTGAACAACAATTCATACTTCATTACCGAGTGACTGTGAGTGACTCTGTGTCGTTGGTGTTACGTTCTGTGCCCGTTCTGTGTGTTGATTAGTGGTGATAGCTGGCTCGTTGGTTAACTCAGAGCAGCGTGTTCGGTGTTTCTCTACGCGAGGCGGGTGTCAACGCCAAATTCTTCCTGATCGTCGTCGCCGGGAACACGGGTGAGTCGTCGTTGTGCTGCCGCCGCCGCTGATTGCCAAGCATCTGACTTTGCTCATGTGAGCGGTTGTGCCTGTGAGTGTATGTATATGCATGTATGGATGCGTTTGTCTCTGTATGTGTGCATGTAGATATATATTGACAGAAAACCTGTCAGTATATATATCTACATGAACCTACTGCTTTTTGCCGCTATATATTAGCACGCTATTGGCGCTGCTGGTCAGCTGCTGTGAGACATTAGCGGATATCTCTGGTGATGCTATCCACCACTAAACGTTTCGGCCTTCCCCGTGCCGAAATAGACGAACTTCGGGATCCATTTAGCATTCGTTCGGAGGTGGAGGAGAAAGAAGTGGATTTCTATCGTTCCAGAACAACCCGATATCGTTCCGAACAGCAACTTGTCAGCTGCCTAGAGCTTCAGCGGCTTTAACCGAATTGAATGTCTACCCGGCGCACCTGATGAACCAGCCAACAGGTGAACCGTTGAGGCGAGAGTCTTCATCTAGGCGGAGTCAACGTTCGAAGTTCTTCCACAGACAATTTCACATGGTGGCATAACAGACACCTTTGACGGCTTTGGAGTGAATGCTCTTTGTAGGGGGAAGGATGTGTTGTGATCTTGATTGAGCCTACAACTGAACGCCAGCCGAAAGCGCAAGATAGGCTCCTATTATTCGCGATGTATCGCCGCTCAGTTACCGAGGAACACTAACTTATAGGTCAGATCATTTGTGCAATTCTGGTCAAGACTTACACTGAAGGGGATGACCGTAGGGATGACAAGAACAGGCTGAGCAGGGAGGTAGAAGTGATATGGTAAACGGAAGGTTAAGAAAGGTTCAGGAGAAACTTCTTGCGCCAGTGAGTCTGCTTGTAGTTCATCTTACAAGTGATAGATATTCCTCTCCAGCAGCAGCAGCAGTTACCACAGCAACAACAACGACAACAACAACCAAAACAATGGCAAAACTACGAAAAGCAACGACAACAAAGATATTCGTTTTGAAGACAAGAGGATTACCAACAATTCACTGAAAGCGAACGCATCTGCGCACGGGACCAATTGTAATGGTGATCCATGAATAGTGGCACTGTTGCGCTGAATCCTTCGTCCATCTAATTAAAAGTCGCCTATTGTTTCGTTATGGCTCATTGTTAAGCGCGCATCTTTTTTTGTTGCACTCGCAGCTGAACCGGTGGCATTCAAATATATGGTAGAGCCTTTATTCTCCTGATTTAGGGCGCCTTTGGGGCATTCAGTTTCTACAGATGGTCTTGGCTGCGTCTTGAACGTGATGATGCAAGTGTGACTCGGCATCCGATCACGCTAACGGATATCTTTCCCGGCCACTTTGACGATCTTTGTCGAGACCATTGCAGCACAAACTGCAAGTTCCCCTAACGTGTACTTTATTAGTACGCCCCCCCCCCCTGGAATACATAAGTATACAGATATACATGCACATATGAGTATGTCATGCGTGGCGCATGTGCTTATATATATATATATATATATACATACATACATACATATATGCAATGTGCTTGTATATAGAGATATCATGCACGTAGTCAGGCTATCATGGGTTCAGTCGTAGCACGTTCTCTTCGCATATCTCGAGATGCTTGGCTAACTGTAGCCGTTGTAATAGGAACAATGGCTATGCATTGGAACATTGTGTTATTAATATAAAGAGAGAAAGAAGGAATGTTCGAAGAAGAGTTGTTGTCACTGTTATTGTTGTTGTTGTCGTCGTTGTTGTCGAGATTGTTGCTGTTGTTGCATAGCCTTGTACAGCGGCGCGCTCGGAATCAGCGAACGTTGGGCGGTAGACTGTGGGCGCCGCGACGAAGGTGAACCCATTTCGAGGCTCACCCGAGATCAACATAGCGAATAAATAAATACAAGGCATCTGGCAAAGTTTTGGAACATGTTTGAAGCCTCGCTCTCTCTCTCCCCCTCCCCCCGTTCGCTTCCTTCCCGTCTTTCTTCCCGCCACGCTCTCTCTCTCGCTCTCTCTCTCTCTCTGTGTGCTCTGTGTTTTCGTCTGTCTCGGCCTCAGCCCCCTGTTTGACTCAGCCAAGTCGCGACTACCGAGTCCGACCCACTAGGAGCTCCACAAGTCGTAGATGTCGTAGTAATCCTTAGTAGCTGTAGTAGTCGTAATAGTAGTAGTAGTAGTAGTCGAAGAAGAAGCGACAGCAATGGTTATGCCAAGCCGTCTCAAGGCACCTAGAGAGTGTTGATTAAACCCGATGCTTGCTCTTCTCGTTGTCGTTGTCGTCGTTGTTGTTTTTTGCTATTGTTGTCGTGGTCGTTGGTTGTTGTTGTTGTTGTTGTCGTCGTTGTCATCCTCTTTCTCCACTGCTCCGTCGTCTCATTCTGGTTTCGGTGTTTTTCGTTCGTTGGGGGGCCCTTCTGTTGTTGTGTTATTATTTGGAGTAAGTAGCCTCTCTCGTCGCGCCGGACGACGGCTCTCTGCAAGTACAGCACCACCACCACCACCACCAGAGCATAGGCGTTGATCGTCGAGAGCGTTGCTGCCACCCGGGTCGGCTCACTGACTTACTATTTGCTATGTTTCTTAGCTCTGCTGCTCTGATCGAACAAACTCTGCTCTGCCAACAAGTTCTGCTTCTGCTGCTGCTGCTGCGCCGGCTACTGTTGTTTTATTGTAGCTGCTGTTGCTGTTCTCGCTATTGTCGTTGTTGTTGTTGTTGGTGCTGCGAGCAGATCCTGCCTCGGTACCCCCTTGCGGCAACCTGGCAACCTGCATCGTATAGTAGCAATAGTAGTAGTAGTAGCAGAAGTAGTAGCAGTAATGCCGTCGAGCCCGGTGGCGTAGTGGATTGAGGCTCCGCCTCGCAACCGGAGGAGACACATAGGTGCGCGGGTTCGAACCACACCGCTGCACATTTGTATTTATGGGGGTCCGCCTATGAAGCAATGTGAAAAACAGTTCCGTGGACGTTAAATCTTGGCTGAGGGTCAGCCCGAAAACTTTACTTTACTAGTAGCAGTAATGCCATGCTAGTGGTTAAAACATTCGCAAGTGTTTTTGTTGGTGTTATACATTCGGTGGGGGAAGGACACAGAGTGTGAATACGTGTTGTTCCGTTGTTGAACGTTGCATTTCTCATACGCTGCGAGGCGTTCTGGGAGATCACTATTTCTTCTACTAATACTACTTTAATGTTTGACTTTTTTTCAAGTTTCAGTTTAAACAAATTGTTACCCCTCTTCCCCAACTGGCGGAATAAACCTGCGCAGGTTGCGTATGCATCTCCATATGTTGTTCCTACCTCTGCCACGGCGGAGGTAATTGCCTTTCAACGAATACATCGTTTGCCGCTCATTTGCGTTGTTCATTGTTCACAATTATTGAGATTGCGGACGGCAGAGTAAATGGGATTGTTGGAAAATGAAACAGAATTACCAACATGCTATTACATGGCGGTTTAAAAAGCGTTTCTACTGCATTAACTGCCTATGGCCAAACGCGGCAAAGTCTAGCAGAAGCATTCATATCGCAGTATCGTTGCAATTTAGACGTTCTCTGCTGTTAGATGCTCTGGACAGAGCGATTTAGCTAGGCTCGCTGGCGGGAATGGCTAATCTGAATATCATCTATGTTTTATTTATAATTATGCGTTTCTATCCGACCCTGGAACAGTGTTCGCTATTTGGTGACCACCGCTCTACTTACTGAGAGTTGTCGGATTGTTGAGGATCGACCAGGACTAGCGAGAACACATTGTCCCGGGGGTAGCGGGCGGAGCACATTGTCCAAAGGTAGCGGGCTCAAGATGGCCATTTGCCGAGGCGGGGCGACAGGCGACGACGCCTTCCAAAGAAAACCCTTATGTCCAGTAGCGATAGGAGATACATACACAAGGGTAGGCCCACAAGCTATCGTGAAAACAATAGTCGCGGGGGCCTTAGCAGCACTGGTAGAGCTGTCCGCCAGAAAGAGCTGAAAGGCGACGAACCTCCTCCGAGAGCACGTCCAACAACCAACCAGCCGGGAGGTCCGCCAGAGCGATTGCAGTTAGTCGATTGTTTACTTTTCGTTCGTTTGCTCGCTCGAATGTTTGTTTATTGATGATGACGTCCCCGGCAAGAAGAAGAGGACCATTAATGAGGAGGGGCGCCCCCATGAACGGATACTCGTCATCTATGCATAGGTCAGTCGTTGCCCATTTTCGGCCTCTTGTGTCTCAACCGTCGCCTTTGACCGGACAACTGTAGGAAGTATGCTGCAACAACAGACCAAAGGCGGGTTGACCACTCTTTGCTCTCTTTTGCTAGTTGTTGTAGTAGAGGTGGTTGTTTTGTTAGTAGTTGTGCCAGGAGAACCGGGTTCTACGCGGGGTTAAAAGAAAACATGGCCTCGTGAGAGTGCAGCAGCGTGGCTTGGGCTGGTCACGTACCATTCGCAAAAACAAAAGACAGCAGGGCGTTGGCTTGCAGAGGATCGAATCATGCTAAGGAGTAAGAAGTCCTCGTAGAGGTTGTTAAATGCGGACAACATGCGGACAGAACGGAGTGCACACTGAGGAGCGTGGACGCAGTGCGATTCGGTGATTTGACCTAGCTAGCACAATTGTTCTTGTACGGCGTCTGTGTCTCTTATGTCTGTTTATTACGACGGATAAACACTACATTATCGCGATCGACATCGCGGTCCTCCAGCGATCGAGATGGTGGCGATGGCTGTGACTGTGGTATTGTTGAAGAAGCTTGATGCTTTGACTAGTAGTGCTGAATGTACCACGTACGGAGTCTATCTGGCTGCTCGTCTCGTCTGGAAGATACCAAAGCAGGACATAGCTTGGCTGCTTGGTGCTTCTAGAGCTACGGCCTATCTTTTGTGGATCTAGACGACCTATGGTGGATGGTCGTTGATCATCAAGGGTTCCGTCCTCAGTATCGTGATCACCATCAGAGTCCAGGCTGGATCACGTTGGACCCAGGCCCAGCCCATCTATGCAGTGGTTGGTGGTGGTGGTGGTGGAAGATGGCCATAGCCGTGACGAAAAGAAGAGATGAAAGACGAATTCGTGCAGGAAGAAGAGAACCGAATCAAGACTGAGCAGAACCCGGAGAAGGTGAAAAGTGCCAACATGGTTGCTTCTCTCCGAGTCAAGGCAAGTTGTCGGCAAATATGATGATGGCATCTTGATGGTACCCAGCGGCCTTGTTTGGCTGTGGTCGCCGCTTGGTTTGCTTGCCGTCGCACGAGCCACGAAGAGTCTCAATCTTTGGGGCTGGCCACACAATGAATGCTGAACAGCGAACCTGTAGCGTATGCATTGCTCGTAGTCAGTAGTAAAGTCGGATGACAGAGAAGGAGAGAGAGAAATGGACAGGCAGCCGAACCAAAACACATCAAAGTCAGTGTTTACACGAATGTCGTCCACATACCAGAAAGTACCAAGAACCAGTAACAGTAGCAACAACAACGACAACAACAACAACGACGACGACGTTATGACGGACTCAGTGCCGAGCGTTCGCGAATCCGACAGAAGAAAGCTGGCTACTACTACTACTACTAATAATAATACAACTACATGTTCGACTTGTTCCACATCACATCTGTTTGTATTAGCACATCAACTTGTCGTGCTTGTTCCAGTCCTCGCCCACAGCGTTGTCTGCCGCGACGCTAACACAAAGGCGGCATTTAACGCATGCAGCCCAATCTCCTACAGCAGATGTGAGAGCTTTGTAAGGAAAAGAATGAGATTCAGATATATATATATATATATATATATATATATATATAGAGAGAGAGATAGATAGATAGAGAGAGAGAGCGAAAGAGAGAGAGGGGGGGAGAGACAGACAGAGCGAGAGCTTCTGTGCCATAGAGGACAAGCCAAACCTTTCGTTCTCCAACTTCCCGTCAATTGGTTCCCTATGACGAGGACTCTCTCTCTCTTTCTGCCCCTCCCTCTCTGCTAAGACCTGATGAACCTGGTAGTATGGATTATCGGTGGTTCGGTCAGTCATTTAGTCAGCGCAGGCAAAGTGCCAAATTTTACCGTTGCCGGCTGCCGGAGAGTTCCTAATTGTCCACAGCTTGAATGGAGGTGTCGTCCGTTGTCCGTACCTAGTAGGCAACAGGCCACGATAGGGGCGGCGAGGCGACGCCTTGAAAGGGGCGCTGCGTAATGAGTGTCTTGTGGACCTCTCTCGCCAGGCTGTCGTCACCAGGACTGCGTTTATTGTTTCTCAGTTGGTCGTCGCCGTTACAGCCGGCGTTTCAGTCGGTGTTGATGTTGTTGCTGCTGCTGCTACTGCTGTCATCGCCGTCGCGGTCGTGATTGTTATTGTTACTATTTCTGTCACCATTACCGTTGTTGTTGTTGCTGTTGCTGCTGCTGTTGCTGTTGGTAACAGTATTTTATTGTCGTGTCATTATGTGCGATATAGCTTCGATGTCGCTTTTTCGTCGTCGGCAAGAACAGCTTGTTCAACATTGAAAGAGCAACTCATTCAACATTGTAGGAACAGTTCATACAACAACATTGTATGAACAGCTCATACAACACTGTAGGAGCAGCTTGTTTAACATTGCTGTATTTGCTAGTGTTTAAGCAGTAGACGATGATGTTTTGCCAATAAGGCGTATGATGGCCACGTTGACGATGGATATGGTAATGAGCGATCATGGAAACAACGACGATGAGCTACATTCTGAGCAGGAGTGTTTGTCGCAAAGTTTGTCGGCCAAAGTCGCCGCCTGAATGCTCGCAAAGAGCGCGCTGTGAGAAGGCATACACGGTCTCAAGCTTCGCAGGTAAAGTCCACCTTCGGTCGCGGCTGAGTGTACGATGATATGCATTTTGCAGAGGCGGGTTACTTGTTGTTAAAATTCTCTCTGTCGTCGGGGTTCGTGCAATAATCGCACAATAAGATGGTGTGTAGTGAATTATAGTCGGTTTACTGATCCCGATCAGAAAGCTAACCAAAGATAGAACGCAGAACAGCAACCCGAGGTGCGGTTTGTTTATTACACGCAACTCCCTTACCTCGCTGAAGACCTACCAGGCTACGTCGTTTTAGTCCGGTAGGCTTGGCTTGAGCTGGGCGGGAGCTTGCACCGTTTGGCTGGGTTGGTGGGTGTGGGTATGCCCCTGCTGCTGTACAAAGTCCCTGTTGCTGTTCATCGAATGGGGGGGTGGGGGGATTAGACGCGAGGTGATGGCCGGTATGTGGCCTAAGCGTATTAACGTGACTGAGGCACGGCCTGGCTGGATTGGTCGTTGTCGCCGACAACACATACGAGGCTACCGAACGTATGATCGTATGGCTAAACGGGGGCTTAGCACAGGTTCGAGCTACCGAAGCCTCTGGGCCTTCTGAGGTGCCTAGTGTTTTTCCCAGTCATTGTAGTAATCGTAATAGGAGCAGCATCAGCAGCTGGACAAGAAGGTAGCACACCGAAAGCTCCGCTTCGATTCGATTCTGATATGAGGCCTGGCGCTCCCTAAGGCCGGCGGAGCAGTCAGGGGGGGAGCTTATGTGGGACTGATTGACGGGCGTAATCAGTCAGTGAGGGCCTGGACTACTTTTGAATTATAGCCTAGCCCTAGTAGCCCGAGGACACCACCTGTCGAGATAGGACAGTGAACGCGGTGCATCTTTGCGCGGTGGTTCTTTTAATGGCACGCATTTAATACCTGTTACTTTCAAAGCTATCGATATATATATATATATATATATATATATATAAGGGCTGGCCATACGCAATATTTTATTACGGCAACTGTAAAAAAAAGTATATATATATATACGTTTTCGTCGTCGTCTCCGGCCAGCGGCAGGCCTATCATGTCATCGTTACTGAACGATCGATTCGCTAAGCGAATACAATTCGTACCTCGTTCTGCGCGCTGCACTTTGGTGTTGGGCTCCACACTTGCTTTGATCTACGACTGCGTTGTTGTTCTCTAGTTGGCCGTTTCCCCGTTTGACTGACTGGCTGGCCGTCAGTACATCGTCTGACAACCGGTCATGTATGACGCCGGAGAAGCTGCTGCTGCTATAAAAAGGGCTAAGAAATTGGTCTTAGCGGTCGTGTAGCGGTCAACAGCGTCGGTGACCCGTGAGTGCGTAACAGGGTGAAGAAAATCGACGAAAATCTCTCTCGCAGCTGCTGCTGCACCCATGGTAGCCAAGTTCAGTATTAGCTGTAGCTGTTGCAGCAAGTTCAGTTAGCTGTAGCTGTTGCAGCAAGTTCAGTTAGATGTAGCTGTTACAGCAAGTTCTTGTCAGTTCTTCTGCCTTTACAGGAGCAGCAGCAGCAGTAACAACGAGTACTGGTAGTACTCTCGTTCCATTGTGTCGCTCGGAAGGTTTCCGCTGGTAGGAAGCTACACCGCTGGCCCTACCAATGTTTGGCCTGCTGATGATGACGCTACGCTCGTAGGAAGGGAGCCATTGGGGTAGTCGAAGTTTCTCCTTGCAGATGATGATGATGATGACGATGATGGTAGTAGTGGTGATGATACTGCTGCTGCTACTGCTGATTTTGGTGATGACGATGCCGTCGTCGGGAGCAGCCGGGCCGGGAGACTCCCAGCGACGACCCAGCGAATGGGAGCAAACCAACGAAAGGCCCAACGACTCAGGCAGGGGACGGCCCACGATGACTCATCACCGCCGCAGTAGTAGTGGCGCCCACAACGCGAGCGCCAACAACGAAGATGACGATGACGCTACCGCTGTCACTCACGATAGTTCCACCACCCCCTCCTCCCTCCCCTCATATAGATAGATGTATGGGGAAAGAAGATATATACGCATATATATATATATATATATATATATACATATATATATACATATATATATATATATATATATATATATATACATATATATACATATATGCACACACACGCAGACGTAGAGAGAGGCGCATACAAATCGCCTGCCTGCTCGGATTGTGCGCTTGTTTCGCGCCACGACTGGGGTGGTACAGTGCGGGTATATGGGGCGCGCCACCTACACCATGCTAGCGGGCGCCGCCGCGGCGTTTTCGCCCTTCGAGTCGTATCGCTTCAAAGATAGCCTTTGCTTCGGTATCTTGTCGTTCTCTCAACTTTCTATCTATATATCTGTTTCATTTTCTGTATCTCCCCACCCCCTCTATCTCCCTCGCATCTCTTCGCATACGAGAGAACGTTACCCAACCTGGCTAACGCGGCGGGGGAGGGAAGGAACTATTAGAACAACGACAACAACAACAGTAACAGTCGCAGCAGCAGCAGAAGCATCAGCTGCAGTACTCTAACTAACCACTGTCGTCTAAGGCTGCTGCCGCCGCCGCCGCCGCCGTCACCCATGGTGGCAACTCGACCGTCCGTCGCTACTGCTAATGGGGCGCAAGCAGTAGTAGACCGATAGGCGCACAGAGGCCGCCCCCCAACTTCCCTCCTGGCAGACATCTCTAGTGTGTGTGGTTCTTTTCCCTGATCTCTCTTTCTCTCTCTCTCGCTCTCTCTCTCCTCCTGCCGAGGTCCCCTTCTCGTCAGTTAGGCAGTCAGCCAGCCAGCCTTCAGAGCTAGACAGCCTTCATATACAGGCGCACTCACTCACTCACTCACCACTCACTTACAGTGTGAGAGAATCGAGCCTTCGATCTCCGTCCACTCATCCATGCATGCAAGCATGCACGCTCATGTAGGCACAAGTAGTCGTCAGCGAGAGAGCAAACGAGCTGGCCCGATTTCAGTCGTCGCTGAGGCTACGAGGCGTCGAGAATTGCGATCTTTTGTATTGGTGGAGATGGGAGACGACACAACAACACATCATACATACCCTCCACCGTCACACACAGAGTTGCCTCACAGTTGATTGACGACGACGACGAGCACGACTGAGGGATGAAGAATGAGGACGGGCTTTGAGCTCAGAACCGAACCAACAAACGGAGCGAGGGCGCCTGGGGGGTGCTTACGGGGCCGGGGCAGAAGACAGCTACTCGAAAGCAGCGGTCGCCACCAACCTGATGGGTGACCGAGGCTGCCCGTGAGGGTGTCGAGGTCAGAGACGGGAGTATAGGCGGATGTTTAATCTCTCGCGCTTTTCCCGTCTCTCCTTCTCCCTGTCTTTCTCTTTCGTTGTCTGTTCCATCTCTGCCTCTCCCCTCTTCCCTATGTCCCTGCCTGTATCCTTTATATTCGACTTTTTTCTATGTGCATCTCTTTCTAACACTGACGATGCTGACGTTGATTCTATATTAAGGTACATTTACATGTGCATGTGTGTCTGTACTTGTGAAAACAAAACCACCGCCAATCAATGGCTGATTAGATCATCCATTAGATGCCCCCATATATCTTCATTGCCGTCCGTTCTCGCCATGTTGTTGCTACTGCTGTTTTCGTCCTTACGACGCTGTTTGGTCTATGTATTATCATACGATGCTACCACACGTTTTGTCGCTACAGACAGCGTATTTTCGCGTGTTTACGTGGTTACGTATTACACTACAAGCCTAATTCGACTACCATATTAACTCAGATCATATATAAATGATGTGTGTAAGATATGGTATTTAAATTATGCATGTAGTGTACATATATATATATATATATATAGTTTTTTAGAATACGTTATGCTAGGTATACCACCATTTTGCTACGCTAATTGCGGACTCTCGGTTGGGAGCACACGCCTAATTTAAGCAGCCCATTTTTTTAAACGTTGCACATTTTGAAACGGAAAATTTCATACCATTTTCAACGGCCCATATATGCTAGACTACAATAGGTCATAGTCATTGTCACTTCGAACTATTGCATAAATCACTAAGTTATCCGCATGCAGGACACTCCACCTCGTATATAAGACTTGATGTCCAAAACGAAAAGTGGTGACTACAGCGGAAGGCCATCGAAGATTGCTTGCTTAAGATAGTCCGTACGTGTAGCGGCGAGACGATGCTCAGAAAGTATCATCCACCTCAACGACGAAATTACGATTCTGTATACACTCGTATATACTAAGACCAAAATCGAGGGAGAAGCTAACATGAAGTTGTCATTATTTATACGGATCGATGGCCCGAAGTCTTGTTTTTCTCCTCGAGACAAATCGGACGCGCAGCTGTAAGCTTTCGGTAATTCTTACCTATTATGATGATATGTACTATTGCAAGTAGGGCTTCTCGGAATGCCGGACTTGGCCTCTCTTTTTGTCTGTGTATCTCTCTTGCTCGATACACATATTATGGGCTAGCAGCGACCTTCGATCTCTTATTCACGATCATCATCATCATCAGGTTCACTATAATGATGACCATCATCATTTGGGCTACAAATTGAGGGAGGGGTTCTGTACCACTGAGGTCGGTGCGCAGCGCTTGCACGTCTTCTTCAGTAGTAGGCTGGCTGTTGCATTCACTGGTGCGGCGCACTGGGGGGGGGCGAAGTTTCGCTGAAGACGACAACGACGACGACGGCGATGACGCGGACCTTCGCTGACTACCCTCAGCACTCAAATTAACTCTGCACGTCGCTTATTGCATATAAATCTTCCTCCCAGAAAGGCTGAGAGAAAGATGGATAGTGACAGAGAGAGAGAGAGAGAGAGAGAGAGAGAGGGAATGAGGAGAGTGAGATTTCTGCGTAGGCAATTTGGCTCTTCGCCGCGTTCGGCATCTAAAGGCAGAAGAAACCGCAGAAAAAGGGTCGTCAGAGCGCTCGTCAATGGCGGTCGCAGTACCGGCTATTACAAAAAGTTTCTTTTGAAGAAACGAACCAAGATGAGTCGCGAATACATCTCCTGATGTACCCGACGATTCATCGATGGACGCGCATAAACACACAAACCCGAAGGCCACGAATAGTTCAAGGACAACTGTGTGGCTAATTTGCTTCCCGATTCGA
Source organism: Dermanyssus gallinae (assembly GCA_003439945.1). Taxonomy (NCBI): domain Eukaryota; kingdom Metazoa; phylum Arthropoda; class Arachnida; order Mesostigmata; family Dermanyssidae; genus Dermanyssus; species Dermanyssus gallinae. Next base: position 239,973 of record QVRM01006730.1, read on the forward strand.
AACGCAAATGCGGTTGTACTTTTCATAGATCGTGTGGCATCGCGGTAAAGTTCGGCCAAAGAAAACCAACAGTTGACGTTTAGGGGTTTGTTTTGGGTTTGTTCTCTTTGCGCTGCTGCAGCTTATCTCCAAGAAATCACGCGTTGTCGTAGCACTTGTAGTTGCTGCCGTACTCTAACGGCGTGTGTAAAGTAAAGATTCGTGTGTCTATGGCAAAAATCAATCGTTCATGCTGTGGCTGTGGTCGAACTTCACTTCTCCCTAAGCCAACAGCAAAAATCGCCGTGTTCGAGATGGCGCCCTCGAGCGGATACACTATGCCGCCAGTTGATTGGCGACAGCTATACACAACCAATACGTGGCCAGTCAGGCTGTGAGGACGTCGGAAACGTCACCCCTGCAGCTATAGTCAGCTATAGTTAGAATTAGTAGGATTAAACGTAATAGCGGAATTGATTAGTTCTTATTTAAATGTTATTGTATTATTACTATTATCACGTCTAGTAGTTCTACTAGAGCAAGTAGGCACGGTGTTGTTCTTATTGTAGTAGCTCTAGAAGTGAGACTTGCTGTTGCTGTTGTTACTGTTGTCACGATCGCTGCTGCTGCTGCTGTTGTTGTGACGACAGCGTTTACTATGCTTGCTATTGCTGCTGTTGTTTCAGTAGTAGTAGTAGTAGTAGTAGTAGTAGTAGTAGTAATGATCGCGTTGTTTGCTACATGTTTTGTCGTTAATGTCATTGTTGTTGTTGTTGATGTCATTGTTGCTGCTGTTGTTGTGTAGTTGTTGTTGATCAGTCGTTGCTGTTGCTGATATGGTTTTATGACCGAGTGTCGGTCTCTTTCACGGGCCACATGTGGCGCTATGTATGGTCGTTACTTGTAACTGCTTCGGTGTTACATGTAAGCTAAGCTGAACAGACAGGGAACGAACTGGATGGAGGGAAGGGTGTCGCTCACCCTCAGGTTCGTTGGGTTCAACCGCTATTACCCAGCCGTGGCGCCGCCGCCGCCGAAGTCAGCAAGTCATCATCGTGGTAACGAATGACAAGTTCGATTTCACTTGACACGATTGGTCACGATTCCTTGCAGTGCTGACTTTGGCTGGCTCGAACGATGGCGAAAAACGTCATCGCATTTGTCGATGTGATGATGTTTTTTGCCGATTCGATCAACGTTGTCTGTGCTTCTGCTGCTGCTGCTGTTATCATTATTATTATTATTATTATTTCCGCTGTTGTTGTTTTGCCTCTAACATTTCGAAAAAAAGACTAGAAAGATGCACCACGCATATCTTCTCGTTGAATTGTCTAATAATAGGAGTGAAATTCTGGAAAAAAGTCTGAAAAAGCATTTTTAAAAACTTCCTCTTTGTAACGTTATTCAAACGAACGTTTACCGACTCGCAGCTACAGAAACGCATAAGCAAAGTTGTTCTGATGAAGTGAAAGCGAGCAAGACGAGGAAATAGAGACGCCGAGTCAAGTATAACAAGCGAACGGCCGACTTCGGTAAGGCCCTAAGTCCTCACGTTGAATTTTAGTACAAGCAAGCAAAAATAATTTCTCTGATTGGCAAACTGGCGTTACCTATGTATTTGTCTATTTCTAATCATTATTGACTGTTCCTCGCAGATACCTGTAGTCTACTATGGTTACCCGAATTTTGTTCAAAGCGAAGCAGGATTATATATATATATATACGGTACATTTTCACATACCGAGAATGTGTTTGGGTCAAGTTTGGCGGCGCGACAGTGTCCTCGTATGTAGTCAGTAGTTAATGACTCGCCAGTCTTTTTCTGGTCTCCGACAAACTTTGTCTTGGAGTAGGCATCCTCTGTGTGTCTTAATTGTAACTTGACATGGTTCCTTAGTCGGCTGCGCACCTGTGTAGAGCCTAGATTTATTTTGATTCCTCCGCAAAGCTTATGTGTCTCTTTTTCCATGACTTGAGTATGTTTATTGCCTTGGATCAACTGTCAATTGTCACGTTCTTTACTTATGGTTGACGCCATATCTAGTGTTAGTAGACTAGCATGGAGATCAGACAAACACTGCTCTGGCTTTGTAACTCGCTACGAGTGACATCAACTGGTCTTTTGCGGTATCAGTACGTGGTCGAATGTAGTGGTGTTGTTTGCCGTGACTCTCGTATGGTCTGCTTTCGTAGTATAAATCCTTCATTCGACTGGGTGCCATGAACTTGATATTTTGGGGTTTCGGAGACCTGACGCGTGGAGTGACCTGCTTGACATTTGCGGATTAATTTATGATATATATATATATATATTACCATGATGTTGATGGTGGTGTGGGGTGATGACGATGATGGTGGTAATGGTGGAACAATGATAGGTTATAGTGAAACAATGGTAGGTGATGGCTTATGGTAGTCGCAACCAACGACAGACGCTTTGGGCTGCGCCGCGCGTGTTTCGCTCAATGTAGACAACTGTATTGCGCTTAATGTGGGCGGAACCGACTAATGCCTCCAGCCCGCCCCTCTGTGTTCTTTCTCTCTCTCTCTCTATCCACCTTTTATAAGCTCCCTCTCTCTCTCTCCCTCTTGATGTCTGCTCTCTCTATGTCTTACCATTTCTGCCATACCTAACCATCGGTGTACTGTCGTTTCTTTCCGATGCTCCCGCCCGCCTGCTGAGGAAGTCCAAGGGACCGCGACGAACACTTACATAAACAGCACGAGAAAATGAACGAAAAAGAGAGAGAGGGATACTAGAGCTGATAAGATTAGCAGCACCATCGCTCTGCAATTTATATATATATATATATATATATATATATATATACATATATATATAAATATTGTATACTGCGCCTTCACTTTTGCTGCTGTTACTGCTAGTTCTCGACTGGGAGGACTAGACTAGGCCGCTAGACAATACAATGGCACTTACTAGAGCGGGTATACGCTCTTGGAGTTGCTTACGTACTCATGACGGCAACAGATTGACATCGAGTGCTATATATATATATATATATATATGGCCGTGATCGAAACGAGGCAATCCAAAGTAATATCGTTACTGATATATATATATATATATATATGAATGTACCGTCGGATAGATAATCTGTCTGTTTGCCTTTAAACTCGCCACAGCGCCGTCAGCAGCAGCAGCAACGGCAACATCAATAAAGGCGATGGTAACGACAGAAAACGCAAATGCGTGACCTACGCATGGTGACTCATGATATTAACTAGAGGAAATAAGCAAGCAGCAAGAAGGAACAAGCAGCAATTGCCACTGGGCTGGCCAAGCGAAGGAATTCTCGAAGGATTGAAGACGCTTCGAATTGATTGCCCACTGTCACTGCTGCTGCTGTTGTTGTTTCGATTGGAAACGCTTGTATTTGCTGCTCAAATAGAGCGATCCTACTAGAACGGAGCAGAACGCCTAAGCTCCTAAATCCTCCGAGCGTAATCAGTCCTCCGTCGACGAATTTTTCCCCCCGTTTTCCAGAACTGAGAGGCGGATCATATAGCAATACGGTTGGTCAGGCCTCACTCAATTGCACTCTCTGCGCTCGCCTCGCCTACTGTTCTGTCCGGCCTGCTTAGTTTACAGGACGTCCGGCGGGGCTGTTGTATCTGTGAAAGCGTGGGTGTCGCTGCATCGAGCACACAATCATTAAGCAACATGAATAACCGCGATAAGGATAACATCAGCAACAACTGCCATAATCGCATCACTTCAGAACCGGCGGTAGCAGTAACAGCAACAACAACAACAAACAACAAAATGATAACTATCGGCCCTTTGGCAGGGCCGACGACGAGCCAACACACCACAACAACACGCACAGCAAGGGTTTGTGCATGCGGCGGAACATCCGGAAGTCTAAATTAATTGCTGACAAACATATATCAAGAACTGCTGCTCGGCGGTATTTTATATTGCAGTCTCTGCTCGAGCGCGGTCGGTCGGTAGGAAAATGTTAAGGCTGCTGTTATCGTTGTCGATCCGTTCAGGGAACCACCCAGACTAGACTGCGTCGTCTCCTGGATTCCGACTGGCCTAAGCAGAAGGCGCGCATTAGGCAGCATTATGTGTCGTGTACAGTTTAGACAATACAAGCGTTGCCATCATGCTAGTGCGCTTAGCTGCCTTTTAGCTGTCTCTGTCTGTTACAACAGCCTTGCACAGGGCTTGCCTTGCACTAACATAGACGTAACATAGACGAAAAACACAAGGCTAGATTTAAATTGGTTATAACCTTCTATGATTTATTCAACGTTACCGTACCGTTGTTGTTGTTCTTCTTCTTATTGCTTACCGAACTTGCCTTTGTTTCATACGCATATTAAGTTTATCCTACATATAAATACATTTTTGTATGCATGTTTTATATATATATATATATATAGCTTGCATTGGTTTATTTTCTAAAATATTTACAAACGTGTATGTCTTCCTTAGCCAAATCCTCAGCTTCGGAAGCCAGTTACAGCGGTAACGCGCTGCCCGAGAGGAACTACTACGACTGCCAATACGGTTATTTTTGCTATTCTTGTTGTTGTTGTTGTTGTCGCTGTACAAAGGACTATATAGTAGGAGGGTTACAAGACTACAAAGATTTGACTTTGTTCACTTTGGCCTGGAGCGTACTAACGATCATCATCGGCGCTGCGTTGCTGGTTGCCTGGATTGCTGCTTGGCGTACGGGCAGTGCAACTTTGAACCAACTTTGAACAGCGAGCAACCGACAGATGACATCGATTGGTCGCTCACTCGCTAGACGCAAATAGACGTGACAAGGTGGTGTTGCTGCTGCTGCTGCTGCCGCCGACGAAGGCGATACGCTTATACGTCCTGCGCGAGCAGGACCTGTTTGTCTTCGGCGAGCTGTTTCGCGGAGTCCTTGCCGCCGCTCATCGCGGCTCCGTTGGCGTGAGCCTCTTTCGGCCCTCGGCTGGTGGTTGACGACGGGGTTCTGCGAGTAGAGATAGGTGGCGATCGACACGACCGTGATGGCGACGACGGTCGCCAGGTCGACGGGAATGCCGAACACGAGCCAGCAGAGGACGGCCGTGAACGACAGATCGAGCGCGCCGGCGAACGTCTTCAGTATCGAGTTGAGGCTGCGCAGAAACACCGACACGATGATGCCGCACAGCGAGCCGTTGACGATGATGAGCACGACGAGCGGCTGGCCGAAGATGGCGCCGAGCGCCGCCCGGTCGACGAGCAGGCCCACGTCGCCGTTCCACGCGAGCATGACGAGGTTGCAGACGATCGAGTCGATGTACATAAGACGTTGTGCACCATGATGTGCATGTCGGCGCCGGTGTCCTTCAGCAGGAACTCGTTGTAGACGCCCGCCAGACACGAGCACAGCATCTGGAACAGGATCGACAGCATCGCCCACGACAGCAGGACGGACGTCAGGGGCGCCACCCCACCTGCGCCTTCACCGGCACCACCATCGTCACCGGCATCACCTTCAGGTCCAGGCCCACCTCCACCGTCGATGCTCGTCATCGGAGCGGCACCGAGGCTCGCTTCGGGCGCAGGCGGCCCGGCGACGCTGAACTGTTTGATGATGCAGCCGACGGTCAGCAGGCACAGCGAGCACCATTGCTGGGCCCGAAGACGCTTCGGAACAGCAGCTGAAAACGGCGGTGAAACCGATGCCGGTTTGATGACGAACCGAACTGCATGAGCAGGTTGTACGTGGTCGGATCGAAACGTCTGCAGGTTGTGGAACGCCAGTTGTTGTAGAAGCAGAGAGCAGCGCGGGCACGAAGTAGAGCAGCAGCACGTGTCGGTAGCGCGACACGTCGCCGAGCAGCGTCGTGAAGTTGTGGTCCTTCAGGTAGATGCCCGTCGACACGATGAGCTTGAACACCTCGGTGAGCATGACGACGCACGTCACGTTGTACGCGTAGTGGCGGTTCGTCTGCGACCTTGACGAGGATCGCTGCGCGATGAAGAACACGATGTAGCCGACGAACACGGCCGCCGACTGCCGGGTCGGGAAGAAGTCCCCGAGGAACTTCTTGTCGACGGACATCTTGACCAGCAGCGTCGGTATGAGCAGCGTCGAGTTGAGCGCTAGAGTGACGACATCTGGCATCGGTGCCCTCAACGCTCGTGTCTCGTCATTTGCTTCGCCATCACCATCAGCAGCCGCAGCAGCATCAGCAGTCGATCGGCAAAAAGCGAT